>JAJOZX010002945.1:370000-537500 GCA_023014485.1 Bathynomus jamesi | reverse complement strand
TTTTCATAATTTTATTTTCATAATTTTTTCATTATCTGGTCCAATGAAAGACCGTCTGAAGTCATAGAATGGCAAAGAGACTCTCCAAAAGTTAACGTGTGGCTTGGAATGACCAAATCCAAAATTTATGGCCCATTCTTCTTTGCGGGAGCAACTGTAACAGGTACCGTCTACCTTGATATGCTTCAGCAGTTTCACGAACCACAGCTTCTTGATCTACAGATCTACAGAAGCTAAGGCTAACAAAGACCCTAAGATCCACTCTAAGGTTAGCCCGAGAGAAAGGAAAGAGTAGCGGTTTAAGAGAAGAGAGGAGAATAAGGGGTTAAGTAAGAGCAACACCTATCACTCATGGGTTAACATTCATTCAGAAAAAGAGGAAAAGTGTCTCACCATCATCATCCGCCGGCCACTGCCGACAAGTCAGAAAAATAGTCGGAGAGAATAGGAGAGGGGTGAAAGATGAAAAGAAGTAAAATAAGAACGCTTACAAACCATGCAAACAGTCTTAACTCACTGTCATACCATGCAAACTACAAACATGCAAGAAAAGAGTTAGACATGCAAAGTAAGGAGAGGATAAGAAGAGAAAAAAAAAAGAAGTAGGTAAAGTTAAACAAAAAGTGGGTTAGTTTACGCTATGAGCTACATCCTACATTCGTGTTAGTCTAATTTTTTTTTTTTTTTTTTTTTTTTTTTTATTGCTGGCATTCATCGTCAACAGACTCATCCTCGAGCACCACCACCAGAGCTTCCGTTGCTAACTTTGTTGTTTTTTAAATTAAACAACGTTAATACCTTTAAAATGTCTGTCAAGACGGTTCTTAAACATATTAACGCTGGTAGAATGAACGACTGACGCGGGAAGATTATTCCATTTATCAATTACTTTAAACGTAAAGAAGTTTTTAGCGATATTAGTAATAAAACGCCTGCCACGCAACTTAAATCCGTTATTGCGAGTATTACTATTATCAAAAGTGAACAATTTGTCAAAATTTACGTTATCGATGTTATTAACAATTTTGAAAACTTCAATAAGCTCTCCCCTTAATCTCCTAGTTTCGAGTGAATACAGGTCTAACTCATTAATCCTATCTTCATAAGGCTTATTGCGCAATGACGGAATAAGTTTCGTGGCACGACGCTGAACCCTTTCTAACCTATCAATATCCTCACGCAAGTACGGGCACCAAAACTGAACTGCATATTCCAAATGAGGCCTGACTAGGGACTTGTAAAGGGGCAATAATATCCTTCGATTTAAATTTGAAATTACGCGCTATGAAGCCTAACATCCTATTAGCTTTTGCGCAAGACTCCAGGCACTGGTTCCTAACCTTTAAATCCTTAGATACGCGTACGCCTAAATCTACTTCCTCGTCAACGCTTGCTAACTCCCTATCATCCATCGTATACGCGTAATTATTGTTGCGAGAACCTATATGCAAAACTTTACATTTGTCTACGTTAAATTGCATCTGCCACTTATCTGTCCACTCCATAATCCTATTTACATCGTCTTGAATCCTATTTCTATCGTCCTCGTTAACAACCTTACCGCCTATTTTAGTATCGTCCGCGAATTTTGACACGTTACTAGTCAATCCTACATCTATGTCGTTAATGTAAATTACGAATAGCAATGGGCCTAACACTGAACCCTGTTGGACACCGCTACCTACATCTAACCACCCTGATTCACTACCATTAACTACGACCCTCTGTCTCCTAGCAAGAAGCCATTCTTCTAACCAGTTAGCTACCTGACCGCGTATACCGTGCGCTTTAACCTTCGCAATTAGTCTCCTATGCGGAACTGTATCGAACGCCTTTTTAAAATCTAAATAAATAACGTCAGCTGCTCTATGCCTATCGTATTCGCGCACTGTTTCGTTATAAAATTCTAACAAATTAGTTAAACAAGACCTATGGCGTCGAAACCCATGCTGACGACTATTAATCAAATCTCTACTTTCTAAGTGATCGGTAATACGATCCCTAACTACGGATTCCAAAAGTTTACCTACAATTGACGTTAAGCTAATGGGCCTATAATTGCTAGCTACCGCGCGGTCGCCTTTTTTAAAAATAGGCGTGACGTTAGCTAATTTAAAGTCTTCAGGAATAATCCCCGTTTCGAGTGACTGATTAAAGATCTTCGTTAAGGGGCCTACGATAACTTCTTTCAAATCTTTAAAATGTCTGGGATAAAAAGCGTCAGGGCCTGGAGCCTTGCTAACTTTTAGCCTATCGATATAATGCGCAATCTCAGCCTCGTAAACAGTTATTTCATCCAAAATAGTCTCGCTACTAAATGGAACGATATCATTCACGTCGGGGACATTATTTACGTCTTCTACGGTAAAAACTGTCGCAAAAAAAGTTATTGAAAATACCCGCCATCGCCTGAGCGTCAGAAGCCAAAGCGCCATTAACATCCACTAGAGGGCCTATGTTATTTTTTACCGGCTTACGATTATTAACGTATTCAAAAAACTTTTTTGGATTATGTTTACTATCCGCAGCTATAAGTATCTCTAAATTACGCTTAGCATTCCTAACTGATCTTTTAACCTGACGTCTAAGCTCGATATATCTATTAAAGTTAGCTACCTGGCCATTACGCTTACCAAGTCTATACGCTCTATTACGCTCGTTTATAAACTCCTATTTCCCTACTCCACCACTTCGGTCTACCACGATTACTAGCGCGCTTGGGCCTACGAGGAATAAACTCCCTTTCAATATTCCTAAAACTTTCTTTAAACGCCACCCAACGCAAATTTGTGTCATTACCCATAAATAAGTTATCCCAGTCCACTACTCTCATCCTATCCGCGAAACTATCAAAATTAGCCCTACGAAAATCAGGGACTTCTATTACGTTACTATCCTGAGTGTTTTCTATCAATAACTTAAACCTAAGAATTTGATGATCGCTACATCCTAACTCTCGCCTACTTCTAAACCTTCGACTATATTCTCGCCGTTCGTCATCACCAAATCTAAAATATTATCACCGCGCGTTGGTTCGGTAACTATCTGTCGTAAAAAGTTATCGTCCATAAACTCAACCAATCTCAAACCCTCTTCATTACCCGTAAAATTCTCGTAATTACATTAGGGCAGTTAAAGTCTCCGACAATTATACTATTCCGATTGTCAATAAAATTACCAAGAAGTGAGTAAAATCTAGTATCTATATCGAGGGGTTGAACCGGAGGTCTATAAACAACAACAAAAATAAAACTAATACTACGCGCCCTAACTTCAACACAGATCGCATTAATTGCTGCCGGAAAATCTAACTTAACCTCGATAGCCCTAAGGGAATTACGAATGTACAGCAAAACGCCGCCTCCAAATCTATGTAACCTATCATTAGTAAAGAGTTTAAAACCTGGTATCTCAAGTTCCCCCAACAAGTCCCGAGTCACGGTATTTAACCAAGTTTCAGTGATAGCAACTATATTGGACCAGATAATGAAAAAATTATGAAAATAAAATTATGAAAAAAATTTAGAAATCTATACATTTTTAACACATATTAAACATGATAAACATAAATAAAGTGTTTTTAAAAAATTTGTCCGATTTCATTGAAATAGATAGTTAATTCTGGGACACCCTGTGTATATATATATATATATATATACATATACAGGGTGGGCCGTAAGTTTCCATACATAGGAAAAATTAAACGTTTGTTTTTATGTTTCAGATACCCTAAGAATATGCGTTTGACGTAAGATCTTGTTTACTGATGAAGCAAATTTTTACGTCAATGGAGAGGTTAATCGGCAAAACATACGTTATTGGAGTAATGCTAACCCTAACTGGCTGAGTCCGACGAAGATGCAAGGTGCCGGTAAAGTGATGGTGTGGGCCGGGATATGGGGTGACAGAATTATTGGACCATTTTTTGTCAGTGGAAATCTTAATGCCGAAGGTATCTTAACATGTTGCAAGAAGAGATTTTCCCATCCCTGCTAAACGAGGAAGGTAACTTCCCAGTTTACTTCCAGCAAGATGGAGCTCCACCTCATTATCGTCTTCACGTGCGTCGGTATTTGGATCAGCAGTTTCCGGATGCTTGGATTGGTCGGCGTGGTCCTGTGGAGTGGCCTCCCAGATCCCCAGATCTCACCCCCCTTGATTTCTATCTTTGGGGGCACTTGAAGGCCATGGTGTATCAGGAAAAGATACGAGACATAAATCATCTAAAGGAACGTATCACCAACGCCATTACAAGCATAACGTCAACTGTGCTAATGCGTGTTCATCAACAGTGGGGAACACGTATTGAAATGTGTTTTCAAAACAATGGCAACCATGTAGAGCATATTATATAAATAAAATGGTTTCCATAACAAAATGTTTATTTTTCCTATGTATTTATTTTTCCTATGTATGGAAACTTACGGCCCACCCTGTATATATATATATATATATATATATATATATTATATATATATATATATATATATATATATATATATATAGATATATATATATATATATATATATATAACTGCAATGACCACGCAGTATATAAATGAATAGAAACGACGTAAATAAGGAGCGTCTCTGCACACGTGGAAGAGAAATAACGAATAAATGAAAAATGAGGCGAACCGCGGTTCGCCTCATTTTTCATTTATTCGTTATTTCTCTTCCCGTGTGCAGAGACGCTCCTTATTTACGTCGTTTCTATTCATTTATATACTGCGTGGTCATTGCAGTTAAATGCACATATTCACGATTTGCGAGGGTGCCCTCTCAGGGCATTGGTTTCTGCCCTATGTAGGAGAATTTCGATTTATGATTGATGAGGTCCGTGATGTAATGGTAGCGCATCCAACCGGCAATTGGAAGGCCCTGGGTTCATTTCCCGGGCGGTTCGCCTCATTTTTCATTTATTCGTTATTTCTCTTCCCCGTGTGCAGAGACGCTCCTTATTTACGTCGTTTCTATTCATTTATATACTGCGTGGTCATTGCAGTTAAATGCACATATTCACGATTTGCGAGGGTGCCCTCTCAGGGCATTGGTTTTCTGCCCTATGTAGGAGAATTTCGATTTATGATTGATGAGGTCCGTGGTGTAATGGTAGCGCATCCAACCGGCAATTGGAAGGCCCTGGGTTCATTTCCCGGGCGGTTCGCCTCATTTTTTCATTTATTCGTTATTTCTCTTCCCCGTGTGCAGAATGCTCCTTATTTACGTCGTTTCTATTCATATATATATATATATATATATACTGTATATATATATATATATATATATATATATTATATAATATATATATACTGTATATATATATATATCCCCGCAAGGGGGTTCTAAGCTCGTGCTCTTTGTGCTCGTTTGTACGTGCTTGTTCCTGGAGGTTTCACGTGCGCCCTCCCGGCCCTAGCACCCAAGGATGATGGGGCTCGACCCTGCAGTCCTTGTCATCCTTGGTCTTTTTCCACTTCGACTGTCCCCTCCCCCTTTCTTTTTCCTCTGTCTTTCCTCTCACTTTTTCTTTGTTTTTCCGCTGAGATATGCCCTTTTAAATAGAGGCGAATCGGTTCTTCCCGAACTTAAAAAAAAAAATATATATACTGTATATATATATATTATATATAATATATATATCTTATATAATATATATACTGTATATATATATATATATATATATACTGTATATATATGTATATATCTACTGTATGTATATGTATATGTGTATATATATATGTGTATATATATATGTATATATATGTGTGTATATATATATATGTATATATATGTATGTGTATATATATATATGTATATATTATATATATATATATATATATTATATATATATATATATATATGTGTGTTGTGTGTTGTATATATATATTATATATATATTATATATATATATATAATATCTATTATATTATCTATATATATATCTATATCGGGTGGCCCAAAAAAAACGCCTTGAGATTTGAATATCAATAATTTCAAAAATATGCAGTTCACACTTCCCAAATTTATATAACTTTTACCTCAATATATTGATAAGCCATCATAAAAATTTCAGACCTCTACATAAAATACTTTTTCCACAGCTGAGGGAACAATGAGGTATGGTGAAAAAAACGAATATCATAAAGTGAAAAAATTTATTATTCACATCTTATCAACAAATACTCGTATGATCAATATGTCCGCCGTCGTGCTTCCAAACTAATCTTAACCTTTTCTTCCACGACATGATGCATTTTCTGATTTCTGCTGATGTTATTTTGTCCCAACATTCGAGTATTTTTTTTCTTTAATTGCATTTCTGTAAACTTTCTGTTTTGGCCTTCATAAATCTTCTCTGCTAGAGTGTTCCATATTCAATAATCCATGGGATTGCAATCAAGTGATTGCGGGGGGCCAGTTGTTTTTTTCCAATGAAGTTCACTACAATCTGCTGTAGATAATCCTGTGGGAACTTGCTGGTATGAGCTGTAGCACCATCTTGTTGGAGTATGAAATCGTTTCCATAATACAGACGCCAACAATCAGACAAAAGATTCTCCTAGGTTTCTGAATTAATTTTTTATTTTCTGAAATGAAAGGAATTTTCGTCTCCATTCCACGATAGACCTGCTAATACCATGATTTTTTGGGAAAACCGACTTATCTGGTGGTAGTCTCGATGGAGGAATGTCTTTCTTACGCCGACCATAAACAACATCGTTCCGGGAGTTTCGACCAAACTCGATGGTGAAATCTTTTTCATCTGTAAAAACTATTTTTTTAACATCATTGGACGAAAATCTATCAAGCAATTTTCTACGAGTTTTGTTTTAGCTCTTACATTGCTGTCACGTTTTGAAACACGGATCCTTTTAAATGCTTTAAGTCCTACCGTTCTCTGCATTCTTTGTATGGAACTTCGACTGATACCTAAATTTCTTGCAATTTTCCTCCGAGAGCTGTGTGACCCAAGTCGATCCTCTTGAGATAGGCTCATCATTTCGATCATTATTATATTGTCTTGAGTATGTTTTAGGCCGACCACTTCCACGCTTCCTTGCCGTCGAACCAGTTGCTTTAAGTTTTTTAATTATTCTATTCACAGACGTAACATTACAAGTTATTCCTGGAAATTCTCTCAAAATTCTTGCCCCAGTCCATCTTTTTTCCAAGAAACACTTCTCAATCACCGCTTTTTCACCGTTAGTTTAGAACCATAATTTGAATGGTAAGTTTAAAAAACAGTATTTAAGATGGGCGTAGCGTATATCATCTGACGTTTTTCAGAGACTAACAGATTATCCATAGGCTAAGGAAACTACTACAAGTCTTAGAATGGTTGCACATTTAGGATTTAGGATATTCATTTTTTTCACCATACCTCATTGTTCTCTCAGCTGTGGAAAAAGTAGTTTATATAAAATTTTTGTCTTATCAATAGATTGAGGTAAAAAAGTTATGTAAATTTTGTAAGTGTGAACTGCATATTTTTGAAGTTATTGATGTTCAAATCTCAAGGCGTGTTTTTGGGGACCACCCGAGATATATATATATATATATATATATATATATATATCGTAAAGAACGACGCTTGTATAGGAGATATTCCGCGCAAGACGAGAGAGAGAGAACGAAACATGAAAAAATGAGGTAACCACCCGGGAATCGAACCCGGGATCTTCCGATTGCCTCTCAGATGCGATACCATTACACCATGGGCCTCACTCTTCCAAATGCCGTAATTCTTCTACATACTCGTTCTCTCTCTCTCGTCTTGCGCGGAATATCTCCTATACAAGCGTCGTTCTTTACGTTATTTATACTGCGTGTTCTTTGCAGTTGAATATATATATATATATATATATATATATATATATATATATATATATGTTTCAGACCAACGAGGACCCTAGGATCTACTCATGGCTGATCTACCTAACTGTGGTTGTAGTTGTGTATTGCGCATGTCCTCCGTGGTGGCGGAGGGACCTACAATTTTACGTGGGTTCTGAACCACAAAAACCTTAATTTTACTACCTTAAATTATACCCAATCTATCAACATATGCGTCTAATCGATTTTTAAACATGTTTATAGACGTGCTACTAATTACTTCTACCAGCAAACTATTCCAGCTATTTACTATTCAATACGTAAAATTTTTTTTGGAACTGCTGTCTCGAACCTTCTACTTGTCAACTTACACCCATTATTTCTAGGTCTATTATGTTGTAATATTTCGAAAAAGCTATCCCTACATTATCTTTACGTTATCGAACCCATTCATAATTTTAAAAACCTGGATTAGATCACCCCTTAGCCTCCTAGTCTCGAGTGTAGTCAATTTTGACTCCTTAAGCCTATCCTCGTACGACTTGACCTAAGCGACGGAATCAGCTTAGTACTTTAGTAGTTCGTCTTTGAACTCTCTCGATTTTGTCGATATCTTTGCCCATATGCAGATTCCAAAATTGGATTGCGTACTCCAAATGGGGTCTAACTAATGATTTACAGAGAGGAACAATAATATCGCGCGATTTGTACTCAAAATTACTAGCTGTAAAACCTAGCACTTTGTTCGCCTTATTGACCGCTGCTGTACTTTGTTTCGCCACTTTTAAATCACCAGTGACGATAACTCCTAAATCTTTTTCCTGTTCTACGTTTGCCAACTCCTTCCCCTGACATATACTATACACAAAATTACCGTTACGCGAACCTATATGTGAAATTTTGCATTTATCGACGTTAAATCTCATTTGCCATGTGACTGACCATTGATAGGGTGGATCGATTTTACATTTTTTTCGATTTCCATATTCTAATAGAGACAAAAACTTGCGCATGCATGAGAAAATAGCCTCTGCAAAATCTTAGCTTAATAGGTAATCATCTTCTGCCCCCGGCAGAGCGATGAAAATCATATTTTAGTCAAAAACGTATAATTTTTACAATATTTCAATATGCATCAAAATTATTCCTAATAACTATAAAGTCGATGAAAAAGACCTCATATGATCGTTTTTCCAAGCGCGTTGTCCTACGTTAATATCTTTTGCCCCCGGCAACAACGTCAAATGTTGAAAAAATAGGTAATTTATATACATATTTTCAGATCGGTTCTTTGTCTTAAATAATGCATTTATATATTTCCCATAGCATTTATATCGTTGCTTAGGCATGAAATAACACACGCAAAATTTTATGACGAGTAATATCTTCTGTCCCCGAGAAAAGTCTAAATGTGGATTATAATTATGTTAATGCGATGTTATAAGTACGATAAGTACTAAGTACAGCTCCTCGCTTGCTAATTTTATAAAATTAGCAACCCAGAACTCACCACGAGGAGGTGGCTGTACGTCGAGTTCCACCCTATCCAGCCCCAACCACCCTTCCTTTGGCTGCATGTAGATTTACATACGGTAATCTTTCTTAGAATCAAATCGTGGAATTTTTGTTCGGGAGTGAAGACGGGAGCGGATGAATCCGTCCCTCTCTTCTATTCCACTTACACTGGCAGAGGTTTCGGTTACTAATTTGATGAGTCTCTCGACCGCTTGAGTATGACAAGGGAATAGTGGGATCAGTCCATCAGGCTGGTCTCCCGTCTCGACAAACTTTTATTCGGGTATCAGGTATTGTTTTTGTAACGGGGGGTTCGGTCACCTCAGCCGTTTGCCAGTTGATCATTTCGTAATAGTTTTGACTATCGTAGAGCAGCTCAGGCATGGCGAAGGCTCGAATTTCCCCCGCTAGTGATTGTTTTAATCGTGCTTTTAATATTCTTCTCCATCCCAATTCTCTTGTGTTGCTCATCGGCATGTATGTAGCATGGAGATCAAAATATTTTCTGGGTGAGCAAAGAAAGAATTTCTACGGAGGACTTTGTTGGCGATTGTCTTAGATCTTTGAGGTATGGTCTGAGAGAGACGCATCATTTCGAAAAATGTTTTGCGCCCTCAGTGAAACTGGTTTTTCTTTATCTTAAACCAAATTGGTGCGTAAACTGTCATAATGAATCGCACAATTTCGTTGAAGGTGCTGGAGGGTTCACTGGTTGAAACATAGAGGCGCAGAAATCTATTTGCTGTTGTCAGCCACCTGGAATGCGCCATCTTACCTGGATTTCGAGCCGCGAGAGCTGAAGAGCAGCTACCGCTCGACACTGCTCTGTAGATGCCTAACAAATATTTTTGGTCAGTGCTCAACTCGGCATCATCTATGTCAATGTCGGGAGATGGAATGGCATCGAATTCTGTAATTGGAAGTTTTTCGCAGTCGTTCAGTTGTTTTCCAACTGGTCCAGTAAAGCCCATTGGCCCAGTTGTTTTGCCGTCCAAGTCTTGAATGAGGTGTCGCAGTGATAATTCATTACCGTGTAATAGGCATATGATCCACTGACTGGCCTTTGTAGTTTCATTTCAATCATACGAATGGCTCCACCCTTTCGACCCGTGTTCACTGCGGTACCATCACAGCCGATAGCCACAATGTCGTCCGTGCTAATATTTTAGTCTCTAGAAAGTTGATGATACCTGATGTTATTGCAGTGGCAGAACCTGATGCAGGAGTGAAATGCCCCATGTACTGGGATTTTGCGTGTGTTATTTCATGCCTAAGCAACGATATAAATGCAATGGGAAATATATAAAGCATTATTTAAGACAAAGAGCCGATCTGAAAATATGTATATAAATTACCTATTTTTTCAACATTTGACGTTGTTGCCGGGGCAAAAGATATTAACGTAGGACAACGCGCTTGGAAAAACGATCATATGAGGTCTTTTTCATCGACTTTATAGTTATTAGGAATAATTTTGATGCATATTGAAATATTTTAAAAATTATAAGAAAAATACGTTTTTGACTACTAAAATATGATTTTCATCGCTCTGCCGGGGACAGAAGATGATTACCTATTAAGCTAAGATTTTGCAGAGGCTATTTTCTCATGCATGCGCAAGTTTTTGTCTCTATTAGAATATGGAAATCGAAAAAAATGTAAAATCGATCCACCCTACGAGTGACCAATCAACGATTTTGTTCAGATCTTCCTGAATTTTACCTCTATCTTCATTATTAATTGCCCTACCACCCAACTTCGTGTCATCCACAAACTTTGAAAATGTATTGACTAGGCCGACATCTAAATCATTAATATATATATATATATATATATATATATAACGTAAAGAACGACGCTTGTATAGGAGATATGCCCTTGGGGCATTGGTTTCTGCGAGTATGTAGAAGAATTACGGCATTTGGAAGAGTGGAGTCCATGGTGTAATGGTATCGCGTCTGACCGGCAATCGGAAGATCCCGGGTTCGATTCCCAGGTGGTACTTCATTTTTTCATTTGTTCCGTTTTCTCTCTCTCGTCTTGCGCGGAATATCTCCTATACAAGCGTCGTTCTTTACGTTATTTATACTGCGTGTTCTTTGCAGTTGAATGTATATAATGTTACGGCATGCGGGAGGTGCCCCCTTGGGGCATTGGTTTCTGCGAGTATGTAGAAGAATTACGGCATTTGGAAGAGTGGAGTCCATGGTGTAATGGTATCGCGTCTGACCGGCAATCGGAAGATCCCGGGTTCGATTCCCAGGTGGTACTTCATTTTTTCATTTGCTCCGTTTTCTCTCTCTCGTCTTGCGCGGAATATCTCCTATACAAGCGTCGTTCTTTACGTTATTTATACTGCGTGTTCTTTGCAGTTGAATGTATATAATGTTACGGCATGCGGGAGGTGCCCCCTTGGGGCATTGGTTTCTGCGAGTATGTAGAAGAATTACGGCATTTGGAAGAGTGGAGTCCATGGTGTAATGGTATCGCGTCTGACCGGCAATCGGAAGATCCCGGGTTCGATTCCCAGGTGGTACTTCATTTTTTCATTTGTTCCGTTTTCTCTCTCTCGTCTTGCGCGGAATATCTCCTATACAAGCGTCGTTCTTTACGATATATATATATATATATATATATACTTTGGAGGAAATCACTCGACACAGGAAAAATTCCACTCCCCTTAAAGAATGGGAACATTGCCTCCTATTTGAAGGTGGTAACAGAGCAATGCCCAAGAATTATCGGGCAGTGGCTCTCACCTCACACCTTATAAAGTGTTTTGAACGTATAATTAGAGGCAAAACTACCTACTACCTACAAGAAAAAGACTTATCCAGCCCAAATCAACATGGCTTCAGGGCTGAAAGATCATGCTTATCACAGCTACTAGACCACCAGGAGAAAATATTGGAAACATTGTGTCGAGGACAAAACATAGATGTAATATGTACGGACTTTGCTAAAGCCTTCGATAAATGTGACCGATGGAATCATAGCACACAAACTTAAGAATACAGGAATTACTGGAAACCTAGGAAGGTGGATATTTAATTTCTTGACGCAAAGAACACAAAGAGTGGTGGTAAACGGAGTTAAATCGGAAGTCTCGGAAGTCGTGAGCTCTGACCCACAAGGGACAGTATTAGCTCCCTTGCTGTTCATAATAATGATTGCAGATATTAAGGACAGTCAGAGATGGGCAAGATCACCAACTTTGGTGATCTTGAAGAAGATCACCAACTTTGGTGATCTTGAAGATCAAGATCAGATCACCAGAAAAATGTGATCTTGAAGATCCAGATCAAGATCGTGATCTTGATCACTTTTCAAGATCACTTTTTAAGATCACTTTTATATGAATTGAAAAAAGTTGTACTCTTGTAGAGTAAACAAAAACAAATTATTTTGTTAATCACTCCTGAAAAGTATCACTCCTAATACTCCCCTGAGGGCTGAGGCAATACAAGCATCGCATCCTACCCATGTCACCTGATCTATCTAAACCACGAGAATTGACGATTCCCCTTTCAGTTTTTCAGGTGGTAAACTTAAAACTTAGTATTATCATAACTTATCAGCAAAGAAAAAACTATTAAATGACCTACATATAGTTTTTAGTTTTATTTTTCTCAATTCTCATTTCACCAGGTCCATAACCCATATCAATGAATGGTCAGCATATATAACTAAACATTTTTTACATAGAATTTAATTTTACAGTTTTACTGCAGTACGCAATTACTGACAATATAAGGGTAAAAACCGCAAGTTAAGAGTGTTAATTTAATGTTCAACCGCTGTAAACATTGCTTTCAGCAAACCAATTGTTCAAAGTTACCATCCGAGAGACGACTTCGTTTGGGGCTATGAACCATGCCAGCAAACGAAAACAACCGTTCCACTGGTGCAGAGGAAGGTAGCGTGGTGTTATACCTCTTGAAGATCTTCTTTATAGCAGGATACCTATCTAAAGAGTCGAGTGCCTTACTGGTGTCCTGCAAATAATTGAGGACTTCCAAGTCTTCCTTGTTGTTAGGAGCAGAGAATGAGCCGTCCATAGTTCTGAAGAAATCGTCTTCAGATGATGATCTGAATTCACCGAACTATTACCACTGCTGTCAGAATTACAATTTCTTACAGCCATTTGCAGCTTGTCTTTTACTTGAGACTTGATTGCTTCATGATCGCCGAAATTAGGCCCTTGCAACAATGATATCCAGCTAAGTTTGAAATACGGATGAGATACTGAGGCCAAAAACGGCATCAGTTACCTCGGGGCTCAACGACAAAAAATGACCAAATCTGGCATTGAAGCCAGAGACGACTGCTGCCAGTAATGGCATGCAGTGTCTCAAGCGCAGGTCGTTTGGTTGGATAGGCTCCAATCTTGCGAGGGCATCTTGAGTCACTAGGACTGTTGGAAGAAGACAACCGTAGTAGCATTCTTTCTCTGCCTGTAATTTGTTGAGGGCTGCTGCAATTGGTTTTAGAACAGACAAATATTCTGAAATAAATTCCAATTCATTGTCTTTGAGGATGGGTAGATTCAGTTCTTCAAGAGCTACATTCACGTCATTCTTATGTTTATATATTTGGCTTAATGAGTCGTACATTGAGTTCCATCGGGTGACGCATGGGTACCTAAATTGGACGCCAGTTATTTCCTGTATTTTTTCTGCTGACTTGGGTTTACCAACAGCATTCCACAGCGCCGAACATTTTCCCATTGCAGAATGCTTTATCTTCTTTAGTCCAGGTGAATTCAGTCCTTTATCTGCATCAGTTGTTGCTACCAAGTTCAATGTGTGGGAGGCACATCGAATATGGGATGATAGTTTCACTGACTCCTCTCCATGCTCTCCTGAATGTTCAGGAAAGTTGCTGATGATAACCTCTTCATCTGAATCTTTTTCATCATCATCTTCATCTGCATCATCTTCATCAATGTCGTCAGTACGATTCTGAACACGAACACCGAACTCTTTAAAGCATTTCACCATGTTCGATGCATTGTCGTGACTGTAGATACAACTTTTCTATAAGATAAACCATGCTCCGAGTTGATCCTGTCCAATATTCCAGCAATTTTATCAAGCTGTGTGTTCCACGAAATCTTCGGCATGCCAGTGCAGCTGATCCTCGCGACAAGTCATCATTGATCTGTAATGTAAGAATATAAATCAATGTTTGTATGAACATTTTTTTAAGCTTAATTTAATAATATTGGTTAGACACGCACCAGCTAAACTGCGCCACCAAACATTGAAGAGAAGAACTATGTGATATAAAGGAGGCAATTCAGCGATGAGTCGCCTACCATACCACCACATCAGTGACCCATCCCATAAGAGCAAAATGTGGAAGAGTCCATATTCACAGCCTGTGAATATGGACTTTCCACATTTTGCTGTGAATCAGACACAATGACAGATGACAGAATCAGTGAATTAGTGTGAAATTACTGTGAATCACAGCAAATGAAGACTCACCAAATTAATGAATGAGGAACACATGTCGAATAATTGAAAAGATTATACTATAAGTCTATCAGACTATCAGTCTATCACCAATGGTCAATTTATCAATTATATAAAAATAATACACTAAATCAATAGCATACCCAATGCGCAGTGACTCCCATGAAACTGCGGTGATTAGTTGACCATATGTCGCATGTAACACACACATGGTCAACTGCTGCCAGTTTTGCTTGTATGTCTTCCTTCATTGTACTGGTTGTTGTTGCAAGAGATCTAGCCAGGGTGCGTCTAGATGGCACCTGAACAGCCGGGTTGACGTCTGAAAAAAATATTTAAAAATTAAAACAAATACAATAGATTAGCTATGGAAAAAATATCAAAATATTTAGCTAGGCTAGCGATAGTCTAATGTTCATACAAAAATATGATTAATTATTTTAATCAGATATTAGCTATGGAAAAAATAGCAAAATATTTGAGTTATACTAACATGAAAAAGATCCTTAAATTCATGTAGTTCAACTAGGCTCAATGGTAGGAGCCCATTAGCCACAAGCGAGAGAATCTTCTTTTCAAGGATATCCTTGCATATTGGTGGTCCTGGTTTTTGCTTGGAAATGTGGAACATGCTTAGTGTTGACTGCTTGGCAATTTTGGCAGGGCCAGCATTGCTGCCGCTGGCATCTTCTTCTTTAGCTGGACGCTTGCGAGATTTCTTCTCCGATTCATATTCACCCAAAAGATCCGAATGTAGTTTCTGCACAAGAAAATAAATTATTATCATGCGGAGAGACTTCTTGAACACCCTGTATAATATTTATCAGAGTATCAAACTTCTAGTTGAAATTAATACTTAACAAGATTCTAAAATTTTGTTATCTTTAACTAAAATTATTTTCACCATGATCAGTGCATTTTTATCCTATGTTAAATTGAAAGCCGAATTTCGTCCTTCAGTAACTAAATAGGAGAAATTACAGACATGGATCAGACAGAGAGAAAGACAGATACACCTGGCGTTTTATTATAGTTGGATATCGGCAGTTTTTAATGTAGTTACTAGTCCATAATCTATTAATATCTGAAGTGCACAATATATTCAAATGGACGTCTATGTAAATGTAGCATTAGTCTTGTATGGCACCAGTCACTTAAAATATGACTTGAACCATTATGTTAATGTTGCTACTTACTACTTAGTTACTAAGTAGTACTAACCCTGAGGTGCCTCAGAAGATTGCTTGTTGAGTCGAGGCCAGCAGACAGAATTGTAGTTTTCTTTGTACACTGCCTACAAATAACTTTGATACTGTTTCCAGTTTTTCGACAATTTGAAAATATTTTCCGTTCAATAGCACAGATTGATCCTTATTACCAACATTGTTATCTAAATATATTGAATACTGTTCTGGTGACAACCTAGAATATTTGGTTCCCTTGGGAGCCTGTTGAAGTTGTAAAATTGCACTCATTATTAAAAATTCAATCTGTAAATAAAATATGTTTAGAATTAATTTATTATGAATACGGACCTATACGCTATATTTTATGCCTATATATAATAATATATTAATAGAACACTTTTAACATAATTGCACAGTAAATTACACTTTTTACGAGCCTAAATTCCACAGCAACTACACCTTCCATGAGCCCACGCATGACGCAAGTCACCCAACTAACAGAAAACATAAACAGTCGGTGTTGAACAAAGTTGCCACCAGATGTCGCTTGGACAAAAAACAAATGACATTCGCATAGCGGCATATTTAAGAATCTGAAATTAAAAGTGATCTTGAAGTCTGAAGTGATCTTCAAGATCAAGATCACAAGAAATAAAGTGATCTTAGATCAAGATCAACATAATAAAAGTTATCTTCAAGATCAGATCACGATCTTGATCTTCAAGATCACGATCTGATCTTGAAGATCAAGATCGTGCCCATCTCTGAGGACAGTATTGTATCATACTTCGCAGATGACAAAGATATGTAAGGAAATATTGAATGAAGGTGACATATGAAAATTACAAAATGACATTGAAACATTATTCCAGTGGGCAGAAGTCAACAATATGAAGTTCAACGAAGAAAAATTCCAACTTCTAAGATATGGTAATAACAAGGAGCAACAGAAAAAAAGGTACAAAACTATGCAAGCCAAACAGATAACATCAAATCCACAAGTCAGGGATCTTGGAGTAATAATGTCGTTGGATGCAGAATTGAGAGAGCACTATAAAATCAAAATTACAATGGCTAGAAAAATAATGAGAATCATCTGGAGGAGCTTCCGCAGCAGAAAAGCAAACATCATGCTCAAATTATGGAAGAGTCTAGTCCTACCAGTAATTGAGTATTGCTCAGTACTCTCAAGCCCATACAGAAAACGAGACATTGCGAACATTGAAGCTATACAAAGGACTTTTACGTGTAAGATAGAGGAAACGGAGGGTAAAGACTACTGGTCTCGACTACAATCCCTGGAACTCTACTCTCTCGAAAGAAGGTGCGAGCGGTACACAATAATATACATATGGAAAATACTTGAGGGCTTTGTCCCTAACCTTAGAAATGAAATAGAAACAAACTGGAATGAGAGAAGAGGCAGATTTTGTACGGTCCCAGCTGCGGTAGGACAAGGGGCCATGAAAACGAGGATGGAAAATACTCTCAGAATACGAGGCCCGAAGCTTTTCAATGTCCTACCAAAAGAAGTGAGTAATCTCCAGCACACCGACCTGAATAACTTCAAGAACCATCTGGACAGATTCTTGTGCAAAGTCCCTGACCAGCCATGCGTGGCTGGCTACGAGGGCAGCAGGAGATCAGACAGCAATTCCCTCCTTCACCAAATCTTGCAAATGAGGCGGGATGCTGCAGAGGGGTTGACCACAGGTCGATCCTGAACTGTCGTTCAAACTCGCCTAAAGTAACCTGATGTGTGTGTGTGTGTATATATATATATATATATATATATAAAACCTTTGGTTAGCTTCCGCCCGAATTGTTCATTCTGACGAAGGTCAAGCTTTTCACCACCTTAGACCTACAGTTTAACGTGGAATCCGAACCACGCGCCATCAGCAGCCCAGCGTCTTAACCACTAGGCCACCTAGGGTACCCATTTATCTACCAACCATTTTCTTTATTGTGTGGAAGGATGAACAGCTGGGTTTTGCTGCGCGCCGGCTGCCGTCAGGTCTCGAACCCAGGGCCGATGGATTCGTAGTCAGCGACGCTAACCACTACACCACTATATATATATATATACACATACATATACACCCCGCAAGGGGGTTCTAAGCTCGTGTTCTTTGTGCTTGTTCCTGGAGGTTTCACGTGCGCCCTCCCGGCCCTAGCACCCAAGGATGATGGGGCTCGACCCTGCAGTCCTTAGTCTTTTTCCACTTTGACTGTCCCCTCCACCCTTTCTTTTTCATCCGTCTTTCCTCTCACTTTTTCTTTGTCTTTCCGCCGAGATATGCCCTTTTAAATAGAGGCGAATCGGTTCTTCCCGAACTTATATATAATTTCAGATGTGTTCGATTGAGTGTGAAGCCGAATATAGGCCTACCGGTACCAAGAAAAATGAGTTAAAGTAGTTAATAAATCGGTACACTATGAAATGAAAATATAATAATTAAAATACGAGAAACATTCATCCCAGTTGTCGATTTGTTTTGGTTGTCGACATATGTAATCCATTTAATACTGCTTGCTTCAGGTTTACAAAAGTTAGACTTGTTCTTATCAACACTATCACGGAGTAATAACATACCAGGTGACAGTCTAGTGAGTAGAGACCATGCTAATAATTGGTTGGTGAGGATTTGTATCCATTTAGTCGACAAGACATCCCATTCTAGAAAATTAACAGTCTAACTCATAGTAACTTGTTGATTTTACGCCAAGTCGATCAGTTGTCGTCAATCTACTTGGTAGCGAGTTAATGTCAGTACCTAGTATTATCTTATCCCTTTCATGAAAAGTTTCTCTTAACAGTCATTTTCTTTTCCTTTCTTGTCTCCCTCTTACAACTTTGCATTGTCAATGCTAAATATCTTTCTTCCTACTTGATGTCATTCCCATTCGTGGTCCACAAGTGAGAAATCCAGATTAGAGAGAATTACTTGATTTGAGAAAAAGTGTTACTCTCATTCACGGTTAAGTCGCGAAATGAGAATGACTAATATTTCTTAACCTAACCTGGGCCATAGTGGTAAATATGTGGATGAAAATGGGAACAGATCAGCTTGGTAAGTGCCGTCTTTGAGGCTTTTACCCGGGGCCGGAATGAAATGGGAATGACATTGAGTGGGATGGTACCAAATAATACACGTAATAAATTATTGTACTTCAGATCAGCGGCAGAAGAGTAAAGGCGGAACATCAAATTGCTGCTCGGCGTCCTGCTCCATCCTATAGTTGGAATAGAGAAAACTTTCAACTGTTCACCAAATGCAAATGACAGTTTTAGAACTTAAACAGCTCTTGCTTTATTCGAGGTCATTTCCACTTGTAACTAATGAAAAGATTCCAAAGATCTGCCTTAAACATTTTTGTACAGGATAACTCGTGAGCGCCCTGTCCTTCTTCCATTATGAAAATGTTTGGGTTGGTATATCGCGGCAAAAAGAAATTTAGGAAAGGTTTAAAATCACATTTAGGTTATGTATTTCATTTCTCTCGATACTTTAATTAAATATCATTATTATTTTTAATCTTAGAGACGAAAATGAGATTGGAAATAGCGGTTTCATTTGAGAAGTTTTAAAAGCGAGTTCTTATTTTTAATGGAATTAAATTCACATATATGAATGTAGATGACGAGATACTGTTTATCATTTGACGCATAATTTTTAATTCTGGAATGTTTCCAGTTTGTATAAACGTGTAAGAAAATGTAAAATGTAAATAGCTTGTGAATATATTACAATTGTATGAGTTTAGCTTTCTCGTTCTGAATTCGGACTTTTCGTTTGCAGTTGAGAATCCATAACCCAAATTTGACTCACCAATTCATCTTCCTGTTTAAATTTTTGTTTTTTGGAATTCTTAAAATAAAGATGTAAAAAATATTAAATAGACATACAGTATAGTTGAAACCTCTTGACCTCTGTTACTTTTGTTCGAGTGTAAATAGGACCAATATTTAATCATAAGCTTCTTGATTGAATATTAATGTGATATAATTTAAAAGATTCATAGCTTAGTCTCTATTAATGTTATTCTTGTCCAGATAATTACCGTATTCATGTAACTCAAACTATGATTTTAGAGCGTATATATATTATAAAAAATCCAGATATATATAAATGTATATAAAATATTTATTTAATTTCTTGGCTTTTTCGAATGCCAAGGTCATATAATGATTATAGGAAAAAAAAAAAAGATTCATGTAAACTACATATATTTCCATTATTAGTTTTAAACTTCATTGTTAGTTTTTATTTATATTAGCAATTATTTTAATTCTGTAAGTCATAATGTGCATGTGATTCATTATTATAATAGACCTCATAATATTGTATATGTTAATTTCTTAGGTTATAAGTGTGTTAGTATATTATATATTTTTTTTATTTTGAATTTGTAGGAATTTTATTTTTTACCTCATTATTAATTTTAAAAACTTTTAAATAATTTTTGTTTATTTTATATATATATTATATATATATATAAAATATTATGCAAATTTGTTAGGATAATTATCGTACAGCCCCCACCCCCCTTTTCCCCCTCCTACATTTCCTTCCTTCACTAATATACATAATGATTATTATTAGTGTTAAGAGCGATCTAATTTAGGTTTCCTTCATGCAGTATATTTTTCTGTTTTATTTAATATAAGCCAAAAATCCTTAAGAAGCAATTTCCGTGTTATTATTATCTTTCTTTAAGAAAATAAAAACCATATTTGATCCTCAGAATGTAATTAGAAACTGAAATTCAAGTTGTTAAACTGAATGGTGAAATCTGAAGAGGTTTGTGAAACCTAAAAATTTTGTATCCGTGTAACATGGATGGATCTTTAAAAATTTATCGACTGGATTTGTGAAGAATCTTAATTTAGGTTTAAGAAGTTGAGTGAGGAACGGACTTTACCGTATTAATGTTGTTATGGCATTCAATGTTCTTTTGGCTTATATAAATACTTAAATACTTGAGGAGTACGTTAAGCAGAATCTCACATAGCTGATTCCTTACCAAATATTGAAGAAGCGAAAGCAGAATCTCGTGTGTACCGTAATCTTAATTCCTCCATCGTAGGTCATTACCGAATGTACGGCTCTTACAGTGCTTATTTTCGATATTGAAAACCCAAATTTATGTTTCAGATGTTTTGTATATTTAATCCTATATAGCTATATATATATATACATACATACATACATACATATAAATATATATATTAAAATGCATTAATCAGTTGTTACTATAAATATATTGTATTTGTCTGTATTATTGAAAGTTAAATATATCTAATAATAATAGTTGTTTTCAGTCAAACCAAGTGAATTAAAACATTTATTAGAATTTATAAAATAAAATGCAAAAATAAACGTGACGTACAAAATAGGACCAATGCTTAATTTGGGGGAAAAAAAAAATTATGGACGTAGTTTATTTTAAAGACATTCAACACCAATACGAGTTTAAAAGACCACATTATTGGGAGCCATGTTCAATGCAAAGGTTATTTTATTTAGAGTAGATACTGAAGGTACTATATTTCAACACATTGAGACGTTTCCATTCTTATCCTTGATGCGCACTCTGCCATTTTTGTACCGTGTCTCCTGCCTTCCGTCAGCATAGAGAGTTTTGAGGGTGCCGTCAGGATAAATTCTACGAATGGTCCCATTCTCGTAAATCTCCTTCTGACCATTGGGAAAGTAAATGCTTTTCGTGCCGTCTCGATTCATCCGAATTACTGTTCCGTCTCTCCAGACGCAAACTTCAGTGCCATCCTTATACACAGATTTTGAAGAGTTGTCTGGAAATAACAGCTGATAAGAGCCATCCTTAAAATAAATTTCTTTTTGGCCATTCGCAAATTCTATTTCCTCTCTCCCGTCATCTTTAAACATCGTGTGGGTAACATTATCTTTGGCGTAATGGTAAACAACCTTCTCTGCAAATGCCATTTCCTCGTCTCCATTCAGATAATGAAGAGGACTGACCATGGATGCCTCGGTTCTATCCTCACTGGCAGAAATGGCTTTTTTTTCACTAAAAACATCAACTTTGGTGGAGTCTTCGTGTGTTTCAGGTAATATTAATATTGGACTTTTGTACCCAGGTATGTTTTGCGGATTTTCATTTTCACTTCCGTCAAGTGGATTTAGTGATAAATACATTTCACGTTTGGTTGACGACTCCTTTTCTCCTGAAACTGAACTGCGTACCTCTTTTATGGTTGTGTTCCGGTTAGGTTTTAGTTGGGAAGTAAACAAATTACTAGGAGTTTCTACCAACGTTTTATTTCTACTAATTTCCAATGAGATTAGCCCCTTACTCAAACTGGTCTGATTGTTCTGAACATCACTTGTCTTGAAATCCCAGTCTGGAAGGTGAGGAGTCGTTTTAGCTTCAGTTTCTTCGACAGATTCACTCATCTCAGGCAAGCGTCTTTCATGTTCATTTTCGTAATGAATGCTAGTTTCCGATCTTATGACTTTTTCATCCTTCCTGATAACTTTCGAAGAAATACCACTACTAGATTTAATATAACATATTTTACGGTTTCCTATTGTGCTATTATGGTTGCTTAAACTTTCCCCTCTCCTCAATTTTCCTTTTTTAAATGTCGCAGAGGATTCTTCAACATTGTTCTTTATAGTATGAGCCTCATTTTCATCCTTTTTCATTTCTTTTCCTCTTTTTTCTAATGCTCTTACTTTCGTTTGCAAATTTTTATTTTCAGTTTCTAATTTCCTGAGCTTTTCATTGAGGTCTTGAAGCTTCATAGCCACAACGACGTCACTTGAAGATCTCGCTGCTTGTACTTTATCATGCTTTCCCTTAGATTTAATGATGCATTTAACACACGCTACTTTCCCTTCTAAACTTGGTTTTTCTTTTTGGCTTTCAATGACACTTTGTTTTTCTTTTTGCAGCTCCGCAATAAGTTCTTCCACGGTTCTGTTCTTTTTTTTGAAAATATTAATCTCCTTTCTAAGATCATTTACTTTGGAAAGCAGTAAAACTTTGTGAGCTTTTATTTCCACATCTTCCTTTTCAACAGGATTAGGTGGTTTATGAGGTGGAATTCTAGTTTCGGAAATAAAATGACTTTGCACTGGTTCACATTCAAGATTAAACTTATTCTGAGAAGTCGACATCAAATTGTCTTGAGTACAGACGCGAGTAAGCTGGCTACTGAAGAAAGAATTTGTTTGTGATTTCATTCCGACTTCTTTATTTTCATCTTCTGAACCATTAGTCCTGAAAAGACACTCGCCGTTATTTCTACTTATACCCATTACCCTTTGAATTTGATTAGTTAAAGTATTCTCGTTAAGTGTGGAACTTTCATGAACAACATTCACATTAAAATTCAGTAAAGCTAAATTTTCTAAATCGGACGAACTGATTAGGTCAGAATCATCAGAACAAAGTGTTGATGAATAACCTAGTTTAGGTTCATCATACTCTAGAACTTTAACGCCAGGTTCCAGGAACTTTACTTTCAACATAGATGGACTCATCATGTTTGGTGTGCTTTTCTTTAGAATACCCGACTGACTACTTTTAAGCGTAGAACAAACACCATCTATTTCGCTTATGTTATTTTTTTCAGACTGTACAGGCTTAACACTTTGTACCCGACTTATTAATGAGGTATCTCTCTCCAAAGTAGATTGTATACCGAATGGAAGATTATGAAAAGGAGCTCTGTCACCAAACATTTCAGCGCATTTTTCATCTTTGGAAAATTTTCGTTTTTCATTTGAGATTGGAGTCAATTCTAGCGTAGCTACAAGAGAAGTTTTAGAAGACAGTGGAGTAGAGCTGCATGTAGAGTCATCTTGTAATAACGTCATCACTTTAGATGATGTAGAACAAAAACTGTCTCGCTCTGCTAATTCTTCTAACTTTTCAAATGTGCTCAAATTTTTACTGATTGGCTCTACTGACATTTCTTTATTTAGATCCAAAGAATGCAACGCATCACGTTTCGTCGACTTCCTAAGTCCAAGATAAGATTTAAAATAATTTTTACTGGGCGATATTTTCCTAAATCCCTTAAAAGTTTTTGTCCGAAAGCGAGCTGTTCCTTGTCCTTTTCTCAAATATGGGAATTTACGAAGTGACTTCTCGTTTTCCTCGTCTTTTAAACTTAAGTCATTCATTTCATGGGCACACTCTTGTAAGTACAAGAAATTTGGCTCTAAATTCTCTGACGTTTTATCACCATGAACACTTTGTGACAAAATTGACAGTTCTACCTTATTGCAGGTTTCTTTTCCATAGCCACGGGTATACAACAGTGATGAATTGTTCAACTTTGGCACTTCGGAAAATGACACACCTGATGTCATATCCATTTTCAATGAAGTATTATTACACTTAATATGAGGTTGATCATCCTGCAGTAAAGCACCGTTTGATTCGAGATTCATTTTACTGTCGTATGTGGAATGTAAACCTACTGTTGGTGATTTGACATTTAACAAATAATCATTGGATTTGAGCCGACATTGTTGCTGACTTTTTGAAAGTCTTTTTAAACGTTCTAAAAGAGGTGAACACAAATTGTCTTCAGAGGACATTTTGGACAAAGGCTACCATGAACATTAACTAGAATTAGATATTAAAATACACAAAAAGAAAAATTGTTTTACAGTGTATTGAGAATATACCACCAGTGAAGCAATATTTTGACACTAAATAAAAAAGGTTTGCACTTTAAGTTCACCTTCACAAACAAAAACATCACTTAACTGTAAAACAAAGTATCAAATATTCAACTGGATTCATTAGTTCTTACAAACGTATAATGAAAATACTAAATAATGAAGCTACTTTATCACTTTTAATAAAGGCTAGTCTTCTTCATGATCCTAAAGAATTCTTCTTGATTGATTTCTCCATCTCCATCTCTGTCTGCTTCATCGATCATTTCCTGTAATTCTTCATCAGTTAAATTCTCACCAAGAGTTTCAGCAACTCGCTTCAAATTTTTAAATGATATTTTTCCTGTACCATCATCATCAAATAATTTGAATGCCTTAAGTATTTCCTCCTTTACGTCTTTATCTGCCATTTTAGCTGTCATAAGGTGTAGAAACTCCTCATACTTAATTTTTCCACTTCCATGAGAATCTACTTCACTTAAAATTTTCTTTATTTCTTCCTTTTTGGGTTCAAATCCTAATGCTCGCAATGCCACTTTTAATTCCTTGCTTTCAATGTATCCTGTACCATTGGGATCAAATAAGTCAAAGGCTTCCTTAATGTCATTTTGTTGTTCTTCCGATATCTCAAACTTCCCACTTGCAGATCTCTTCTTGCCTCCAGAACCACTGACAGAGGAACGCTTGCTTTGGTTACTCATCACAGTTGCATGCACCTTCCTGAAATGGAGGGTATGACAGCTACTTTACACAATTAACCAACATTTATTTGAGAATATCATTGAAAATAATTCTTTAATTCTCGCAATCACACAGATTATCATCAAAGTTTATGATCCACTGTAAATTAAGATACTGTAGCTACTTAACGTAACAGAGGGAACAAATGTGCAAGAAAATGAGTTACAGTCGAGGCATCACAAAGTCAATGACTGTTTTTACATCAATATTTTTTATTCAAAAGCTTTTAAACTAAGCTAAAGTACTGTACTGGCACCTTATAAAAGGCTTTAAATCAGTTTGAAAGACTGCAAAGAGGACATAATGTACAATAATCAGTTGGGATTTAACTGTATTAGCCGATATTTTCCAACTCATGAATTTCAGGAATTTCAGTGGAATAAAAGTGATAACCCTACTGAGTGAATGAAGCTAGACTATCTCAATTTATAAAAATTCTGAATGAGGTAGCCTATCAGTACTCTATTTATTATTTATGCCTGATGCCTGTAATGGTTGTTTGAAAATTTAGAATTAGGTGCCTTGGCTTAATTAATATCCTAGGCCTACATGATTTATAGACCATTAACTCATTAATTATTAACGGTTCTATCTACAGTTATTTAACCATATGACTGACCTAAGTACACATAGTTACTAATTACATACTAAGCTAACTATTAACTGTGGAGAACCTAGGATGCACAACACTTTCTGATCATCAGTACTGTTGCTTAAAATTTTTTATAAATAATAATAAATAATAGAAAAGCCCTGCAAAGTGTATCTATACTATACAACACAAAAGCCACAGCTGACTAAATTTAAATTACAACTAATTCTTCATAATGTCTAACATTTAATAAATTCCTTAAATAAACTATGAGAAAAGTACATAGTGAAGAAAACTGGCTTACCTGAGAAAAAAAAATTATGATCTCAAATAAAATCATGAATGAAGTTCATAATTAATTACAAATGAAACCTCTACTTTTTATGGTTTTATATATGTAATAGGGTACCCAACCTGAAAGAGTTTGAAACAACAACATTAATACTACATCATGTTAAAGATACTACCATATGAATCTCTATGCTATACTTTCTAATGCCCTATGTGGTTATGACTTATTAAACTGGGTTTTCACTGGAGACGAGTTAATGGGGCACTCCCCCTCTGCACCTTAGTTTCCCCTACACCAGTGCTGTCCAACTTCTATAAAGCGCGGCCAAGATGTTGCCTATAATCATACACTGTTGGTTAATACGACTTAGGAACCCGCTGAATGTTGTTCTCCCTACTAGAAATGACAAAATAGGGAAGAAAATTCAGAAATGAAATTTGGCAAACGTCCATTCCGCGGGCCGCACTTTCGACAGCGCTGCCCTATATTATTAAGACCAAAATGTCTCCCTTGTCTTCACCACTAGAAAAATAAATTGTAAATAAAAAATAAAAGCACAAAGCATTTAAGTACCTAGCTATTTTAATTATTCTAAACATATAATGATGAGAATGATTAAAACATTTTAAATTAGATTTTTAAGCAAGTTTATATAAATTTCATCGAAGACATTGCAGTGAAATCATTATTCTTTATCTGCTTTAAAGTCACTAATTTCCTTTTGCTTTCTCTCTCTCAAGCCTACGCCTATTTATCCTATCTTTAATAGTCTGTTTTGAGCTGTACTAAATTCCTTTCATGTTCAAACAAAATTGAATTCATTAAAATCTGCCTGTAAATGGGAAGTTTTTCCACACACACACACACACAATATATATATATATATACACACACACACATATATATATATATATATATACACACACACATACATATATATATACACAAACACACACACACACACATATATATACAAACACACACACACACACACATATATACACACAAACACACACACATATATACACACAAACACACACATATATATATATATATATATATATATATATATATACAGGGTATCCCATAAGTCCGGCATCATAGGAAAAATAATAAAAAAAGGCAAAACAAAAGCTTTTATTTACAGAACGTGCTCAATATGTCCACCATTGTTTTCAATACACAAATTCAGACGTGATACCCATCAGCAACCACACGGTGAATGATCAGAGCTGGGCAATAAATACATTGAATGTATTTAAATACTAAATACATGGGAGAAATGTATTTAAATACTAAATACATTTTACGAATGTATTTAGATACTAAATACAAAATACATCAATTGTATTTAAATACATTTGTAAATACATTTTAAATACATACAAATTTTAACATGCATTCACTAATTCATGTTGATAAATTTCTACTTTCGGGGACACGGTGAATTTCGAAATAAATACAGCACTCGATAGATCAGACGATTTTAAAAGCTTTTTCATCAATGAATTTTCCATCACAAATTGGATTGATTGCAACGAGTTAGTTACACAGGCCCACTTAAGGCAGAGCCGTTTTGTACGATTATTCGGTCAATTTCAAGATATTTTTTGATGTCTAAAAAAACACTTACCTTCAGATGAGTGTACAGATTCGTTGTATCATTGCTTGCAGCAGAGACTTCGTGTTTACACAGCAAGGAGGTGCACTTTACCTTATTACCGTCTTTAGATTTAATTTTAAAGTATTTTCCATCAAACAGAGGGTGCACTAAATTGTTATCTGCAGATATATCACTTTGATTCACCGGATTTGCTTGTTGAAGCCATGACACGCACACGATAAAGAAATCAACCGCTTTCGACTAAGAGTGGCACACAACTAATTGAACTGACACGTTGAAACATGAACCATGCTGTACTACACTGTCGACGCGTCGTACTGTGCTAGTACAGAACGTGTATTAAACCAGTAAAAGTATTTACATTTTTATATTTTGAGTATTTAAATACATTGTATTTAAATACTCTAATGAGTATTTAAATACATTGTATTTAAATACTCTAATGAGTATTTAAATACTATACAGGGCGTCCCAAAAAAATGTATACACACTTTAACAGCTGATAGCTCAATTGATGTTTCTTTCTTTCCAAGTTAAACCCATTAGAATTAATAATGGCAGTCAGACTAAGCTTTGAACAAAGGAAATTCATTCTAAAATGCTACTGGAAGTGTGAAAACGCAGTTGAAGTGCAAAGACAGTTTAGGAGGGAGTTTCAAACAGATCCACCAACGCGACTTACCATCACTCGAATTAGAGATAAGTTTGAAGCCGATGGAACTGTTCAGAATGTCCACAAGAAGCGTTCCGGAAGACCACGGACATCGACAAGCCCACAAAGCAAGAAAGAGTACTGGAAACGTATCACCAAAGTCCAAGAAAATCTGTGCGGCAAGCGAGTCGTGAGGTAGGAATTTCAGAATCGTCTGTCCAACGCATTTTGAAGCGCTGTCAATGGAAAAGTTACATTCCAGATTAGTCCATGCTATTAATGAAGATGATGATCCGGACCGAAGAGTGGAGTATTGCGAGTGGTACTTGGCACGATGTGTATGTGGATTGACGAAGGGGTTTCGTAGATACCCTCCGCGTTCACCAGACCTCACACCACTAGACTTTTTTTTATGGGGATACTTAAAAGACAAAGTCTACGCTATAAAAACCTGCAACAGTCGCTGAATTGAGAGCAGCCATGAACGAGAATGAACACAAATACCAAACGAAATGTTTCGTGATGTTTGCGATTCCATTGCTTCGCGTTATCAGCAGTGCCTGGACCAGAACGGACGTCAGTTTGAAAAACAGGCGTTGACAAAACAATTAATAATGTCTGTAGATTCATTACATTTTGAAATGAAATGTATTTTAATAAACACTGCCTTTATAATTATTTAAAGTGTGTATACATTTTTTTGGGACGCCCTGTATTTAAATACATGAAAAACAATGTATTTATAAATACAGTTCTAAATACACAAATGTATTTAAATACTGCCCAGCTCTGTGAATGGTGTCAGGAGTAATGGTGTTACATGCCCCAATAATGCGCTGCCCGCAAATGTTCAACACTCCTAATTTTCTCTGCGTATACCAGCGCTTTCAAGTGGCCCCCCGAGATAAAAATCTAGTCGCGTGAGATCCGGGCTTCTAGCTGGCCATTCCACAGGCCCTCGACGTCCTATCCAATGACCAGGGAATTGTTGGTACAGGTATTCCCTTACTTGGTTGCTGTAATGTGCAGGAGCGCCGTCTTGCTGGAACATGTTGGGAAATTCCTTCTTTGTTCAGACACTGGGAAATGCTTCTTCCTTGAGCATACGTAGGTAGGTGCCTCAGTGACATGTTCATCGAAAAAGAGGGGGCTTATGATGCGATCCTTCCAAATGCCACACCATACCATCACCCGAGATGCACCTTGTTCCTTGAAGAGGTTATACCAGTGAGGGTTGTTTCGAGACCAGTAGCGGGGTTCTGTCAATTTACCTACCATTTCCATAAAAACAGCCTCGTCACTGAACAGAATGGTGGACGGGAAAGTGGCATCCCGAGCATATTGTTCCGTAGCCCATTCACAAAATTCCATCCGCCGGTCGGGATCATCTTCGCTTAACTTCTGTAGGATCTGAAGTTTATATGGATGCCATTTGTGAGCTTGAAGAATGAGATGGATGCTACTTTTAGACACTCCTGTCTCGGAGGACAATCGCCGAAGAGACTTATTGGGACTTCTGTTAAAATGAGCCAGGATTGCAGTCGCTGTATCATTGTCAGTGGACCTTCTTGAAGGTCCACTGCGTGGTTTATCTTCTATGGATCCTGTTTCCTTAAACTTTGCAACAAGTATGCTAACACAACTCTGTGTCATTGGCTCACGGTCTGGATGCAGTCTGTTAAATTCAGCAGCGGCCTCTCTTTGACTCCTATTTCCTATGAGTAGAATTATCTGGATTCGTTCTTCCTTGCTCACAGACATTATGGCCTGTAGAAAGAAAAATATGAATTATGGTTTGTAGAAATAGAAAAATATGAATTTCTCCTATGATGCCAGACTTATGGGACACCATATATATATATACAGGGTGGGCGGAAAGTAGCTCCCTATTTTGGATTGGTAAAAAAATACGTATATTATCCATTTATTTCAGAAAAAATAATATGAAAAGGTAGGCATACATGGTAGGTTTTCTATAAAATTCAATGTGGGCTCCAACTCTTTCCACCAGCTTCTGGAGCCGCCCGCCCAGGAATGGCGTCCACTGACTTTAGCAGGAACTCCGGCGGGATGGAGGACATGACTTCCCGAATTCGGTCCTCCAGTTCTTCCAATGTCCTCGGTTTGGTGCGGTAGACTTCTTCCTTTACCCACCCCCAAAGAAAGAAGTCGCACGGTTACCGCTGAAAAACGGCAGAATCGGTTCAGTGTAACGGTGTGGTGTGGTATGACCTCAGATCAGGTTGTGGGCCCGTTCCTTCTGCGCAACACCATGAATGCTGAGCGGTACCTTGCTATGTTGCGAAACGAGGTCTGGCCGGTTGTCAGCACATGGGAGAACATCGACGATCTGATATTTATGCAAGATGGCGCCCCTCCGCACTTCGCCTTGTTGTCCGTGAGTGGCTGGATGCCCACTTCCCTGGGCGTTGGATGGTCGTCGTGGTCCACATCAATGGCCAGCCAGGAGCCCCAACTTGACACCGTGCGACTTCTTCTTTGGGGGTGGGTAAAGGAAGAAGTCTACCGCCACCAAACCGAGGACATTGGAAGAACTGGAGGACCGAATTCGGGAAGTCATGTCCTCCATCCCGCCGGAGTTCCTGCTAAAGTCAGTGACGCCATTCCTGGGCGGCTCCAGAAGCTGGTGGAAAGAGTTGGAGCCCACATTGAATTTTAGAGAAAACCTACCATGTATGCCTACCTTTTCATATTATTTCTTCTGAAATAAATGGATAATATACGTATTTTTTTACCAATCCAAAATAGGGAGCTACTTTCCGCCCACCCTGTGTATATATATATATATATATATATATACATACAGGGTGACCATAAGTCCGGCATCATAGGAGAAATTCATATTTTTCTATTTCTACAAACCATAATTCATATTTTTCTTATGCTCGGGATGCCAATTTCCCGTCCACCATTCTATTCAGTGACGAGGCTGTTTTTTATGGAAATGGTGAGGTAAATCGACAGAACACCCGCTACTGGTCTCAAAACAACTCTCACTGGTATACCTCTTCAAAGGAACAAGGTGCATCTCGGGTGATGGTATGGTGTGGCATTTGGAAGGATCGCATCATAGGCCCCCTCTTTTTCGATGAACATGTCACTGGAGGCACCTACCTACGTATGCTCAAGGAAGAAGCATTTCCCAGTGTCTTGAACGAAGAAGGAAATTTCCCAACATGGTTCCAGCAAGATGGCGCTCCTGCACATTACAGCACCCAAGTAAGGGAATACCTGTACCAACAATTCCCTGGTCATTGGATAGGACGTAGAGGGCCTGTGGAATGGCCAGCTAGAAGCCCGGATCTCACGCCACTAGATTTTTATCTCTGGGGTCACTTGAAAGCGCTGGTATATGCAGAGAAAATTAGGAGTGTTGAACATTTGCAGCAGCGCATTATTGGGGCATGTAACACCATTACTCCTGACATCATTCACCGTGTGCTTGCTGACTGGGTATCACGTCTGAATTTGTGCATTGAAAACAATGGTGGACATACTGAGCACATTCTGTAAATAAAAGCTTTTGTTTTGCCCTTTTTTATTATTTTTCCTATGATGCCGGACTTATGGGACACCCTATATATATATTAGTGATGTAGCGGATGTCATTTTTTTCACATCCGCGGATGCGGATGAGGATGTTTGATTTCAACATCCGCGAATGCGGATGTCTACATTTTCGTTATTTTTTAGGATATATTCGAGATTGTTGTGTTTAACGTATATAATAATTATTATATAGAGAGAGCTGTAGCTATAATGTAGTATAATTGATTAATTGTACAATAATTGCTGTACTTTTCTCTGAACATATAAATAATATCAAGCATCTAACTATTATAGAAATCAATTAGTGAATTCGTCTGCAAATAAATTCGTTATATTTTGTTGAGTTTCAGCCACAATTAGAAACCATAATTGTGTTACCAGGATGCGGGACGTGAACCCAACTCAAATGCACCCCACCGACCCTTTCCCCAACCTCCACCCTTATAGAGAGAGATCTTTAATTAGCTTGATAACTATTTTATTAAGTTTAAAGTTTTATTAGGCATATTTATAAATGAGTAATTAAAATAAAGTAAACTAAGATGTTCATCGTTTAATGTTCAAACTTAATTATAGGAAGGTTATGCTTAAGGAACATTAATTTTTCTGCCTTTTCTGCTGCCAGTCTGTTTCTCTTTTCATCATATATTAATCCAGCACTGCTAAATAATCTCTCGCTTGGTACGTTTGTTAGAGGACAGGCTAAATGTTTCCTTGCAAGTTTACTCAAGTATGGATAGATATTCTGCGTATTTTTCCACCAACTAATAGGATTGTCACATGCAGCCAGGCGTTTTTCTTGGTGATAGCTCTCGATCATTTTTACTACATCTTTTGACATCGCGTAGGTCTCGTCATTGCTGCTTGACTCAAGAAACTGAGAGACAGATTCTGTGATAGATTTGCTTGTGAAGGTGTTGGTTCTGTCACTGAAACTTTTATTCTTTTGGTGGGTGGCGAAGCGACAGATTCAAGAGATTGAAGCTCTTCAACTGCTTTGCCAAGTGATGCTTTAACTCGTTCTAATGTACTAGGTGAAAATAACTTAGCTTTGTAACGTGGATCTAAGTAGGTTGCAAGAGAGTAACTTCATACAAGAACAGCCTCTGTCCTTGTCGCTTGCATCACTTTTGCGCACAATGAACTAGTTCTATTAATATAGTAGAATTTGATAATTTCCACTTATTAATGACATTTTATCTCAACGGTCATCCGCAGTCCAAAGTGCGGATGCGGGTGCGAGAAAATGTGCGGATGTTCCGCGGATGCGGATGCGACCTACATCACTAATATATATATATATATAACTGCAAACACGCAGTATAATTAACGTAAAGAACGACGCTTGTATAGGAGAATATTCCGCGCAAGATGAGAGAGAGAGAACAAAACAAATGAAAAAATGAGGTAACCACCCGGGAATCGAACCCGTTATCATATCTGACCGGCAATCGGAAGATCCCGGGTTCGATTCCCGGGTGGTTACCTCATTTTTTCATTTGTTTCGTTCTCTCTCTCTCATCTTGCGCGGAATATTCTCCTATACAAGCGTCGTTCTTTACGTTAATATATATAGATATATATATATATATATAGAAAATAAACAATCAAAGAAAAATAATGATAATACCAGAATTAGGGACTGAAGATAATAAGAAAAGAAGCAGAAGGGTAGAAAATATCATATGTAAATACTATGCGAAAGGAAACTGCAGATATAGGGATGGGCAATGCATATATGCACACCACACATTATGCAAAACACAGTACACAAGTGGATACTGCAAATCTGATAAGAAATGCATGTTCCACCATCTTACGATCTGCAACACTTACGCAAGATATGGGAGTTGCAAAATATGAAAAAAATGCAGATACCACCACCCTCAAAGGAACGCGAGTGAACAGAAAAAAACAGGGCTGTGGAGTCGGAGTCGGAAGCAATTTTGGTGGTGCTGGAGTCGGAGTCGGAGTCGGTAAAAATGTACCGACTCCGACTCCGACCTCAATATAAATTTTAATAAAATATGTTTTTGTGTGTGATATCACTGGCAGCTATGGTGGTTAAGCCACTTAAATAATAAACACAATGTTTTCCATTTCAGACACTAATGCCATTAATTCATTTTTTCTTTTCAGATAATATTTTTTATTTTTAATGCTTATTTAATTTCGAGTTCTTTCTAAATTTCATAAGTTTTTAACTTTCAAGTCTAAAACCCCTTTCACAATGGCAAAGACATTCAACAAAGTCTGCAGTTTTTTAATATTTTACAATAACCACAGATGGGAAACATTTCGTGTGTCAGTGTATGATAGAAGATGATGATGATGAAAAATTATGTGAAGCAAAAATCAGTGGTTTTACTGGCTCTGATAAAAATGCACCAACCAGAGCATCAAATTTGAAAAGACATTTGCAGTGTTTCCATCCCAAAATTTTAGAAGTTGTCATTGAGAAAGATAGTAATAAAAACCTTCCAACTACTTCAAAGTTAACAAAAGATCAGAAATCTACTGAACGACAAGCACCACTTACAAGATTCTTTACTACAGACAAAGTTACCGTAACAATGACCACAGATGATGATGCTTCACGTGGTGGTGATGAAATGCCTCTCGTGTAATTATCATCATAGCAGATTTAGAATTAATATACCTTTGGAGTCCGAGTCGGAGTCGGATAGACAAAAAATTGAGGAGTCGGAGTCGGTTTTTTATGTGCCGACTCCACAGCCCTGGAAAAAACAAACATCAAAGAAGATTGCCAATTTTTTAGAAGCAGCCAACACATTTCAGCTGCTAAATACTATCCAGCAATTAAAAAACCAGCAGACAAATATAAATATAGGAATCCGAGAGCCGGACAGAAGGTACAAACAAAGGCACTTCATGCGCTATCGGGACAACAGGTACCGACAAAGATAAAAAGAGGTAAATTCTCGGAGGACCACAAGGCAACGAAACCGGCACCCCGATTGGAAAACAAATTGGAACCACCTGCATGCGAAAAAGAAAGAAAAAATAAAAATAATCCTAGCCAACATACAGTGCCTTAAATCAAACCATTCCACGAACAAAGTTGCATACCTGAAAGGACTCATGCAAGAAGCCGGAGCAGATACTACCGTGTTGGTCGGTACCGCGGAAAGTACCGCGGGAAATTTGAATGCGGTAGCGGTACTGCTGTACTTTCAGCGATCCTTTGCGGTACTGCGTTATGCGGTACCGGTTTGGTAGTGCGGTAGTAGTACCGCAGTACCGCAAAAAAACGCGCAAAAAAACGCAAGTGCCCAGCTCTGCCTGAGGCTGAGTATTTACACACACGAAAGGCACATAGTAGAAATGGCTATAAGTACCTCAAACAACTACGTAGAATATGTAGCAGCAAAAATTGAAAAATTAAATTTGGTACTAATTGTAATGTACAGACCCCCAAAACACGCCAACCTCAAAATTTTCAGATTCCATTACAGAGGTAAGAAACTTAGTAAAAGATCTACACTCTCCAACGCCAAATATTTTTCTCTGTGGAGATTTTAATTTCTCATTCATGAAATATAAAAAGATAGGAAAAAATATATGCATATAAGAGGACAAGGGGGGCACACGAGAAGACCAGCAGCAGGTGAAAATGCTACTAGCTCTAGCTGATGAATTTATGTTAACGCAAGAAATAACAGAACACACAAGAAAAAACAACTGCCTACATTTGGTATTCACAAACAACAGTAATCTAATTGATAAGGTAGAAATATCCCCAACTATGATATCGGACCACATCATTGAAATAACTAATATAAAGACAAGAGGAAAGGAAAGAACACGCACAACAGAAAAAAGCAAATTCGAAATTTTTAATTTTCACTCCAAAACTATAAACTGGGAAGATGTGACATCCAGCATGGAAGTAATAGATTGGAAAACCATTTTCGAGGCCAAGACAACGGAGGAGATGCTAATGACGTTAGAGGAGACGACGTTAGAAATTGTGGAAAAACATGTCCCAAAGAAACAACAGAGAGGAAAGAGAAGCAGGTTCGAAAGACAAAAGAGAGCACTGTTTCGAAAGAGAAAAAGAGTGGCTGCAAAACTAAGTAATTGTAAAGATGATAACAGAAAAATATTAAATGATAAATTGCAAAGTATCGATGTCATCATACAGGAACTAATTGAGAAGCATACAGAAAAAGATGATGATGACGCTATAGAAGTGATAAAGGCTAACTCAAAGTACTTCTATAATTTTGCAAAAAGAAAGCCGAAAAACCATGTGATTATCGGACCCTTAAAAAATGAGAACAGTGCTTTATCTGATGATCTAACAGAAGTATCTGAAATATTAAGAGTACGAATCCTCTTTCAGTAACCCAAAAACTGACAAATTGATATGCGATAGAAAGGCGTTCTTTGAAGAAGAACCACAAGGGGAAAGTATAATGGATTTCGACTTTATGACGGATGATATTACACAAGCCATAGGGAAACTAAAAACACACTCAGTGGCAGGACCGGATAAATGGAATGCCACACTGATCAAAAACTGCAAGAATGCAATTGCTGAGCCTCTATACTGGATATGGAGACGATCACGAGACACGGGAGAAATACCGGGCATCCTGAATAGCGGGAACATAGTTCCAATATATAAAGGAGGAGATCGATCCGAGGCCAAAAACTATAGGCCAGTATCGCTTACATCCCATCTCACTAAAATATTTGAAAGAATAGTTCGACAGAAAATCTATGACTTTTTAGAAACGCAGAAAAAATTCAATGATAACTAACACGGGTTTCGGTCAGGCAGATCAGGCCTATCACAACTAATGGAACACTACAACAACATTATTGATTCACTTAAAAGTAATGAAAACTATGATGTACTATACACAGACTTTGCTAAAGCGTTCGACAAGTGTGACCACGGAATCATAATACATAAACTGAAATATATGGGAATAACAGGAAAAGTAGGGAAATGGATATATAATTTCCTTAGTGAGCGGAGGCAAGTCGTTACAGTACAAGGAGTATCTTCATCAGAATCAGAGGTCCTCAGCTCAGTACCACAAGGAACAGTATTAGCTCCACTACTCTTCATAATCATGCTAACTGACATAGATGAGGATGTTACCAGAGACAGCACAGTAACATCCTTTGCGGATGACACAAAGATCAGTAAAAAAATAAGAAACCCAGAAGACATAGGATCTCTACAAGGGTCATTCTCTGTCAGATCAACCAAAAAAAATTGAAATTAACACCCTCATCTCTCATATTTTGCTGAAATTTGGTTTATAGGGAGTTTGTGAGCCCTGAATCCATTTCTGAAATTATAAGGTCAATCCGACCAACGGTTCAAGAGATATGACCTCGGGCAATTTGAGGTCACTCGCGAGGTTACTAACATTTGGCGAGCCATAACTTGGGTAATAATTGTCATAATTATATAAAAGTATATATATTTAGAATCGGAAAATGACAAGGAATCCAAATATGCAAGTTTTAGAACTCTAGGTTGAAAAATAAAAAAGTTACACTGTAACCAAAATTTGAGGTCACGATTTGACCTCTGGGGTATCAAATGAGAATTTTTTTTTAAATGTAAAAAATGAAGGCATAGGCATTGGCTATTAGAATCAGCAAAAAAAGTTTGTTTATGTTAGTATTTTTCATGTAACTAACATATAAGTGAACACCATATTCATAAGTTGTGCGTCAATTCTACCTATTTTTTCACACTTAAGCTCATAATTTGACCTATAGAAATTAAAATTACATTTTTTATAGATATAAAAAACAAAGTCAGAGTTCTTGACTAATAGAAACAATCATAAAAAGTTTGTTTATGTTGGTACTTTTCATGTAACTAACTTATAAGTGAACACCATATTTATAAATTGCTTGTCATTTCAAGGAATTTTTATATCTTAGCTATCAATTTGACCTCAAGCTCCAAGAATTTAATAAAAATTGTATTTCACTGCTAATCTACACTGGCAATAATAGTTATAATAGTGAAAGGGGAAGACTAAGCTCACATGTAGCCTAAACAAACCTGTTGAAACATGTTGCTACTTGTCTAAGTGCAGAATCAACACAGATAGTTGCAAAATTCCTTGTCTACAGGTTAGTACAGTTCCAGCCAGCACTGTGGGTGGCTGGTGGGTATGGTGTTTTAATGAGCCTCAGAGACTATCAAAGCCTAAAATATTAAGTGTGTATAGCTATATATTTTCTAAAAAATATATATTACCTAATTGTAAATCCTATATCTTTACAGATCAAAATACAATGGTTCGGCACTTGAAATACTGCCAGGACCCTATTCAAAAACACAAGAAACGCATAACAATCAATCTTAGAAAAGTGACTGATGTACTTGTTGAAAAATGTGCTGGAAGAGTGAAAAAAGACTCATTGTTGTGTGTGAACTGCTGGACACTGATAATGAAAAACCCCACTATACTTAGTACCACTGAAAACAACGAGTCTGAGCAGGATTCAAATGAATCATCTACTATCAGTGGCTTGAGTAACATCTCTTCAATTCAAGATCTGGACAATGACAGTGATTGCTTGATAAAGGAAAATCCTTCAACTTCAGTTGAACCAGTTCTAGCATTTCTGGACCAAACACCAGTTAAAAAAGTAAGTAATAAATTAATATAATAACTTATACTTTACTACAAGGTCTGTTTGATCTACTATATAGCCAATTATATAGCATTTAAGGTACTATAATTAATATTTAATTACTAATATTCAGGTGTGTGAAACCTTTTTTTCTGTTCTTTTCAGAAGGGCTGTCATTAAGCCAGAAAAAGCGCAAGGCTCGTGGTAAGCTATCATCTGCTCAGAAACACCTGAAGGAGAGGCTAGAACTCAGTTATGGTGTTCAAATTACCGAGGAGGTAAGTGATACTTCAAAACCTGAAACTAAATCTGAAAAACATCTAGACAAATTAATGAATGAATTGAAACAGTCATTCCTGGAGAGCAAATGTCACCATCACAAACTACAAATATTGACACTCTCACCATACACAATTGAAAAAACAGCTAGTTTCTTTCAAACTACAACATACATGGTGAAAACAAGCCGTTCACTTAAATCAGAACATGGAATCCTTCCGAAGATTCCACTAATGAGCAAGAAGATAAATTTTTTCTTTGTAACTACAGCTGATTTGAAAGATGCAGAAGAACGGTTGGAACATCGATTCAAGGATAGTTGGGCTATTCCTGGAACTCAGAAATATCATAGATTTGTTCCCCTAAACAAGGAAGAACTGATGGTGTATCCCATTTCAAGTGGCATTGGAGAAAAGAAAAGAATAAGGAAAAGTCATTTTACTAATGAACCTGCAATGCTTGGTAACCTAAAATGTGTCAAACCAGGAGAGTATGTTGGCTGCATTTATGACATGCAAGTTTGGTATGGAATTGTGGAGGAATATTGTGAAGAGTTTGATGATTTCACTGTGAACTTTCTACATCCCTCTGGGTCATCAGGATCAAGTGCATATTATTATCCATCAAACAAGGATTCATGTGCAGTGCCAGGACATCATATATTAACTGTAATGAGTTGTCCTACCCTAAGAGGAGGCAGCAGAATTCAATACATTTTTCCACAAAAAGAAATTGATGAGAGCATCGAGCATGCAAAAATTGTATTAGGCTAGCACATGAATCCTCTAAGTAGGTCTTCCCCTTTCACTATTATAACTATTATTGCCAGTGTAGATTAGCAGTGAAATACAATTTTACATTTTTTGCCTTTGTTTTTATATCTATAAAAAAATGTAATTTTAATTTCTATAGGTCAAATTATGAGCTTAAGTGTGAAAAAATAGGTAGAATTGATGCACAACTTATGAATATGGTGTTCACTTATATGTTAGTTACATGAAAAATACTAACATAAACAAACTTTTTTTTGCTGATTCTAATAGCCAATGCCTATGCCTTCATTTTTTACATTTAAAAAAAAAATTCTCATTTGATACCCCAGAGGTCAAATCATGACCTCAAATTTTGGTTACAGTGTAACTTTTTTATTTTTCAACCTAGAGTTCTAAAACTTGCATATTTGGATTCCTTGTCGTTTTCTGATTCTAAATATATATACTTTTATATAATTGTGACCATTATTACCCAAGTTATGGGTCGCCAAATGTTAGTGACCTCGCAAGTGACCTCAAATCTCCCGAGGTCATATCTCTTGAACCGTTGGTCGGATTGACCTTATAATTTCAGAAATGGATTCCGGGCCCACAAACTCCCTATAAACCAAATTTCAGCAAAATCTGAGAGATGAGGGTGTTAGGCACTGGTTGATCTGACAGAGAATGACCCACAAACCGACAAACAAAATCTACAAGTGGACAGAAGACAACAATATGAAGTTTAACTGAGAAATTTCAGCTATTACGGTACGGAAAAAGAGAAGACCTAAAATCCATGGAATATTATACCCCAAATAGACAGGAAATTCAGAGAAATCCCAGAGCAAAAGATTTAAGGGTTGTAATGATGGATGATGCGAAATTTGAGGGACAAAATAAGATGATAGTAAACAGAGCAAAGAGAATAACGTGACAGATATTGAGAACCTTTAAACGAAGGGATAGGAATGTAATGATTCCTCTACTGAAAACCCTGATAATACCCAAATTGGAATACTGCTCAGTCCTAACATCCCCATATAAAAAAGAAGACATTAGACAGCTGGAAGGGATCCAGAGAAGCTTCACAGCCAAGATCAATGGGTGCAAAGAACTAAATTACTGTGAAAGGTTACATGAACTAGACCTATACTCACTGGAAAGGAGAGAGAGAGAGATACACCATTATTTACACTTGGAAAATAATGGAGAAACTAGTCCCTAATCTTACTCTAAACCCTATAACTCCCCAAACAACGGTGGACAGTAGAAACGGCAGACTGTGACGTTGTGGAGGGTGAACCCTTTCCCCTTTTAGTTCTCAGCCCTTTCCCCCTGGCCTTGATTATTATTATTTATATATTAAATTTCTTTGATTTTTGAATGAAATATTTGTTATAGAAAGGATTTTAATGGTTCTCTCTCTCTTTCCAGCAAACAAATAATGAATAAGAATAATAACTGTTATAAGAAATTAGAAAGATAGTAGCAAACTATTAAGTATTAAGATAATAAATAATAAACATTAAGTACTAAAGTATTAATATTAGCAAACAAATAAATAAAGAAATAGTTATAAGATATGTTAATGTTAATATTTTAATGAATGAAAAGACTAAACAATAAGTTATATAAAGAAATGTTAAACTTGTAAACAAGGAATGAGGAATAAAACAGTTTTATTAAATTAGTATGGGAAAAAGAGTGAGAGTTGGACAGTCGCTTGTAAAACCCTGTTAGTAAATGAATAATAAAGTACTGATTGTTAAGTATTAACAAACAAACAAACAAATGAAAAGAAGAATAAACAAATTTAGTAAAAGAGACGCTTCTGAGGTTTAAAAGTGTCGGCGTGTGTGTCAAAACTCGAGTTTTGAGAAGTGGGGGAACCAATTGGCGCATGTGTGGAAATATAAATAATAAAAAATATAGTTTAAGAGGGTAATTTGACAAGAGAAAATAAAGAACATAACAGAGGAAACTAAAGTCAGGCTGGATTTGTCTGAGGCTGAAGACCGTTATTGGACCAAGGGAACTTTAAGTTCTGTTAGGAAGGGGATGCCGGAGATAGGAACCACTAATAGAAGGAAGCTATTCTGGCAAGTAAGAAACTGTTGGTGGCAGGAGCCAGCAGTCGTGGAATCGGGGTCTGGGCAGCGAGCCTGGATCCAACAACCCTTCAAGGTAAGCAGCCTGGTTTCGTGGGTCTTAAACAAAAGAAAAATTCTTATTCGTGGTGCCGTTAGGTTATCCGAATCCCACCACATAAAATAAGTGGCGCCCGAACAGGGACTTCCACTCAGAAAAGTGGGTTGTTTCCTGGTTGGGTTGTATAGAAGAAGAGTGAAAGAGTAGTTGTAGGTTGGGTGTAGTAGTAATAGAGTAGAAGTGAAGTAGGGTAGCATCTTTAGAGATGCCTACCAAGGAGGAGTTAGAAAGGAGGTTGAGGGAGATAGAGGAGGCATTAGAGGTAGAAAAGGCTAGGAACCATCAGTTAGAGTTACAGAAGGCAGAATTAGAGAATGTTTTGGGGAAATTGCAGAGTAGATTAGAGGAACAGAGTAAAGAATTAGTAGTTTGTCGTCAAGAGATGGAAGAAAGAATGATTGAGAGTAAGAAAGAGATGGATGATGGGTTAAAGGCAATGGTTAAGAGAATGAGTGAGTTGGAGGGCAAGCTTGATGGGAAAGTGAAAAAGGAAGGGAAGGGGGGTTTTGAAGGGGAAAATAGTAAGGGTGTTGGTAGTAAGAAAGGGGCACATCTAAAGGATGTAGCAGTAGGGGGCCTGGAAGGAGAAGGGAGTGAAAGCGTGAGTGAGGGGAAAGAAGAAAGACCTTACAAGGTGATGGTGCATTCCACCCCTAAGGAGGGTAAGAAGAAGCTTGAGGGTGAGGATCAGAGGGAGAAAGGTAAGAGGATGGAAGGGCAGGCTAAGAGGGGCAAGGCGGGAATGAAGGGGGCTCGGAGGGCATCTGGTAAGAGGGCTTCTCGGAAGGTTCAACGCTGCGTTAGCGCAGATGACTCCCTCTATTCCAGCATTGAGGACAGTATGTATGAGAGTGAGAGTGAGACTGAAACTGAGAGTGATACGAGTGAGGGTGTAAGAGTGCATAAGGGAATCTTAATTAGGGAGATTCCGAAGGTTGCAAAATTTAATGTTTATAGTGGGAGAGATGTACAAGAGTTTTTGAAAGAGTATGAACGTTATTGTAAGAGCAAGTATCCAGACGCTCCTGAGTATTGGGTGAAAGAGATGGGTGACTGTTTGGAAGGTAGGTTGCTAGAGTTTTACAATGTTGTTGTAAATTCAGGAGTGCCTGTGAAGTATGAGGTGTTAAGGGAGAGATTGGTGGAGCAAGTGTTAAGAATAAGAGGGGGTGTGAAATATCGAAAGAAGGATGATTTTGAGAGAGCAAGGATGCAGAAGGGGGAGAGTATTGATTTGTATGCATATAGACTTGAAACTTTGGCGAGAAAGAAATTTGGAGATGATGGGATAGATGAGAATAAAAGGTTGGTAAGAAAGTTGATTGAGACAGTACCTGAGAGTGTGAGAGAGTTTTTGAATGTTAAGAGGAAAGAGTGTGTAAGAGTGAGAGGGACACGTTTGAAGTGGCATGAAATCTTGGAATTGTTAGAGGACCGAGTGTATGAGAGTGTGATTGGGCGTAATAGGGAAGCAGATGTGCGAATGGGGACAGCGATGAGGGAGGAACAAGTACCTGTGTTTCCTAGTTATGCGGACGCATTAAGAAATACTAGGCCAGGTCACCCTCCAGTTAGCCAAGCATCCATGGCCCAAAACCCAATGGAAATGCTGGCTAACTTTGTGAACGAATTCACAAGGGTGTATGGAGGGTCGGCCATGCAACAACCAGGGCCTCCTCCCACATCGGGTCCCAGAATGAATGGTCCGATGCTGGGGCAAACGTATAGAAGGCAAGGGCTTCAAGGCCAGTCAACAATGAATGAGCAAAGAGGGCCAGTGAATGGAGGGAATATGGGGAATGTGAGAGGGTGTGCATATTGCGGTAGAGGGGGACATAGTATAGAGACCTGTAGAAGAAGAGTGGGTGCGTGTTTTGCATGTGGGCAGATGGGACACATGGCGTATGAATGCAGAACACCTGGGTATGAATGTAGGGCATGTGGGAACTTTGGGCATATTGCCCGGTTCTGTCAAGCCCAACAGCAGGGTGCTCCGGCACCGGCGGGAGGGAGTCCTGTCTCTCATGCAGGAAATCGGCCAGTGTCAGCCATGCCAGCTCCTCAACCTCAGAGGCAGGGCCCTCAAGGGGGTGCTGTCACTGGAAATGGCGAGGCTGGTCCCAGTACGGGAAACGCATAGGGCAGGGGCCTCTCATTGGGGTTGGGGTCCCTGCTTCTCTGAATGATGAATGTGTATTTGAGGCATTAGCAGGATGGTGTCAAGTGAATAAGGAAGTGAGAGCGAGTGAGAAAAAGGCAGAGTGTATGGTTATTCCTGTTGAATGGGGAGGGAGTGTATGGAGGGCATTAGTGGATACAGGATGTTCACCTAATTTAATAAGTAAGCAAGGAATTGGATGTTTGTGTAAAGAGAATGAATTAGGAAGAGTGAATTGGGGAGTAACTGGGGAAATTAAAGGGGTTGGGAACATCCCAGTACGAGTGTTGGGAGAGGTGCAGATTAAAGTGAAAGTGATGGGGTGTGAAATGGAAGAATGTGTGCTTTATGTGGTTGATAAGGAGAGTGAAAAGTATGACATGATTCTGGGGTATGAGTTTTTGAAAAAGAATCGATTGGTGATCCATCCTGCTAGACGTATGATTGAGTGGAAAATGAGTTGGGTAAGTGTGAATTCTATGTGGGGAGAAGTGAATCGGATTGGATGAGGGTAATAAAAGGGTATGAGGTGAGAGCATCTGAGAGTGTAAATCTGGAAAAGGGAACCCCAGCATTGGTGCATGTTGAGTGGCCAGTGAGTGATAATAGAAGAAAAAGGCAGGGAAGCATGATTTTTGTGAATGGTATGGATGCATCCTATAAAGTGAAAAGAGTTGGGCATGTGTATGATGGTATAATTGATGAGAGTAACCCATGGATTTGTGTGCAAGCTAGGGAAGATGGGGGTGCATGGCGAAAGAGAATAAATGAGGGGGATGTGATAGGGAGAGCATATACAGTGATTGAGGAAGTATGTGAGGAGGGAGAAAATGGAATACAAACGGATGAACGAGGGCAAGAATGTGGGGAGGAATGGACGACTGAACAAATCAGAAAGGAGGTGATTGTTGGCGAACAGTTGAGTGAGAGTGAGCGAATGCAGGTGTGGCAGTTGGCAGGGGAGAAAAGGAGCGTATTGGCCCGAGGAGATGATGACCTCCGTTTAACAAAACTACCTCCCTTCAGGATCCAGTTAACGGATGAGACTCCGATCTACCAAAGGCCAAGACGGTTCTCCCCACCAGTAATGAATGAGATAGAAGAGCAGTGTGAGGAATTAGAGAGAATGGGAGTGATTGAACAGAGCACAAGTCCGTGGAATAGTAGAATAGTGCTGTGCGGAAACCTGATGGAAGGATTCGCTTGTGTGTGGACTATCGAATGGTGAACGAAAGGACAGTGAAAGACAGGTTTCCGATGTGCTTGATAAATGAAAGTGTATACTCTTTGCATGGAAAGAGGGTGTTTAGTAAATTGGACCTATTGAGGGGATATTACCAGATGCCGGTTGAGCCAGAGTCTCGTCCCATAACTGCTTTCTCCACAGCCAGGAATCATTATATGTTCCGTGCTCTCTCGTTCGGACTTACAGCTGCACCTGCTGCATTTCAGAGAGCAATGAATCGTGTTCTTGGTAAGTTTGCAAGGGAAAATGTCATATGTTTTATAGATGACATTTTGATTATGACAGAGACATTTGAGGAGCACCTGAAGATAATGAGAGAGGTACTGCAAGTGTTGGATGAAGTCGGACTACGAGTGAAACCAAGTAAGTGTGAGTGGTTCAGGGAAAGTGTGGCATTTCTGGGGCACAAGGTGAGTTCGAGTGGTATACGAAAGAGTGGGGAGTATATGGAAAAAGTCAGGGAGTTCCCGAAACCTCGGACAGTTCGTGAACTTAAATCTTTTCTGGGACTTGTAGAGTTTCAGAGGAAATTTATAGCGGGCTGCTCTGGGATTTCGAAACCCCTGACCGAAGTGACTGGAATGAAAGGTAGTACTCAGTTGGTGTGGACGGAGAAGATGAATGAAGCATTTGAGCAATTGAGAGTGGAAGCAGCGAAAGATGTGGAGTTGGCTTATCCGGACCTGAGTGAAGGAGCGAGTTTGCTAGAATTGTATACAGATGCGAGTGGATTTTGTATGGGTGGGTGCTTGTGCCAGTTGCAGGGAGAGGAAGGACAGGAAGGAAGGAGAGTAATTGGGTATGTATCTAAAGCATTCAGTAAGGCAGAGCGAAAGTACAGTACAATTGAGAGAGAACTTGCGGCAATGAGGTTTTGTGTGAAAGCTTTCAAGTCATTTTTGTATGGAATGAAATTTATTTTAAAGACTGATCATCAGCCCTTGGTATATATGGAGAGAATGAAAGTTGTGGATGGAAGAATTGCTAGAACTTTGCTTGAGTTGAGTGAGTTTGATTATAAGATTGAGTATGTGCCAGGGGAGAGGAATTGTATGGCTGACCTGATGTCAAGAATACCTGGGGTGAATGAAAGGTGTGAGAAAGAGGTGGTCGACCCTGAGTATTTGCCAGTGGGAATAGTAAAGTTGCATGAAAGTAGGGGGGGTGGCGACAGTTTGTTTGAAAGTGTATGGTATGGGTTGAAAGATTTGAAATTGGATGGGTTAAAAATGAGAATACCAGGGAGTGTGAATGAATTGCGGACCTTGGTTATGAATGAAGCGATTAAGAAACCAGAAAGGATGGGTGTTTGTAAGGTCCGCAATTATGTACGTGAGCTGAAAGCCATGGGGAGCCCGGGTATTTTTCTTTTCAAGAGGTCCTCATGGTGGTCAGCTCATTGTTAGTGTTGAAGTGTATGTGCATTATGGTAGTGATTGTCCAATTGTGTATAAAGATGAAAGGATCAAGGAGAAAGGAGCCCTGATTTTGCATTTGCAGTGTATTAGTGGTGTACATTACAATTGGGTGAGTGAAAGGAAGAGGTATAAAAGCATAGTGCCAGGTGAAAATTTGGAAAGGGTTTTGGATGAAGTTAGAGCTGCACAGAGAGAGTCAGAGGGAGAAGGTTGTATGGAAGTAGGTATGTTAGAGGGGCCATGGATGATACGTGACTGTGTGGATGAGGTAGAGCTCAGCCCTTCTGTGGTTCCTGTAAGGGTTCCAGAAGGTCCTATTGAGCTCTACAGGGGTCTTGTGGATACAGGTGCCCAAATCAGTCTGGTGAATGAGCGAGTGTTGTGTGATTTAGATGAAGCAAATGTGCCTGTATCCCGAGAAAGAGTGGGTGTGAGAATACGTGGTATCGGAGGGGGAACAGTCGCGTTACATGAAGCTGTGCAGTTGAGGGTGGGATTAGGTGCATGTAAAGAGGTATGGGAGCACAAGTTCATAGTCTTGAAAGGGGAATCAATGCCCTGGGATTTTCTACTGGGAATTGATTTCCTTGAGAATATGAACTTGAGTGTGGATGTTGGTCAGGGCTCAGTAATGAGAGAAGGAGAACATGTGGTCAGTATGGGAATGTTTCCGAGCACAGGTATAGATGCTGTGTTAGTGGGAGCAATTGAGTTAGAGGTGGAAGACCAGTGTGAAGTGTTGAGAGATGAAGATATTTTAGATATGCAAGAGGGAGATGAGGTGATATGCAAGTTGAGAGAATATGTGTATAATGGTATAGATGTGAGAGAGTGGTCGAAAGAGGTGGAAGAGTATAAAAGGTATGCGAAAAAGTTGGCTGTATGGATGGGAGTGCTATATTATATGAGGGTAAATAAGGTGGGTGAGACAGAGAGTGTGCCAGTGATGACATTTGAGGGTATGGTAGGATTGGTGATTATTACACATAGGATGTATGGGCATGTGGGAAAAAACAAGTTATGGGAATTGATGAAAGGAATGGTTTTCCACCCTAGGCTGGGACTGGTTGTTGCAGAAGTGGCAACTACTTGTGAGAGTTGCCAAAAGCGAAAATACCAGTCCCAGCATAGCCGCCCCCCAGTGCGAAAGATTGAAGTGAAAGAACCGTGGGAGCTTGTGGTGGTTGATATTGTGAGTATGCCAAGAACGAGTAGAGGGAAAGTTGGAATATTAGTAGGGGTCTATCACAAGAGTAAGTTTGTGTATGTTGCTGCGTTAGAGAATAAAACAAGTGAGCATGTTGCGAGAGTGATGAGAGAGAGTATGTTACCAATGATGCTTGGAAGGCCGCGTAAGTGTTTAACAGATAATGGGCCTGAGTTTAGGGGTGCTAGTTTTGAGAGAATGTTGAGTGAGAATGGGATAGAGCATGTTAGAATAACTCCGTATATGTCTGCTTCGAATGGTTTGGCTGAGAGAACGGTGAAAACGATAAGTGAAATGCTGCGTGTATGTATTGGGGAAGGGGCTGAGTGGGATGCTGAGTTGGCAAGAGTTGCCTGGTGCTACAATTCGACATACCACTCAGCCATTCAAACTTCCCCAAGAAGGTATGTGTCTACATTTGGAAGGTTTGTGCAAAAGGATATACGATTAAATGAGAATACATGTGATAGATGGAGAGAGGCTGGTGTGCATTTTCGGTCATTTGGTGTTGGTGAGCTTGTTTTGAAAGAGGTGCATGAGGCTGGAAGAAGGAATGAGTATAAGTTGGCGCAAAAGTTTGAGGGTCCATTTGTGGTGAAAAAGGTATGGGAGAATGGGGTAACGTATGTGATTGAGAGGGAGCAAGAGAATGGACAGTGTGAAGAAGTAAGAGCACATCATCGGCAGTTGCGCAAATGGCGAATACCTCCGGAGTACATCGTATGTCACCCAATGTATGATATGTGTGAGAGGATGGAACAAAAGAAAGCGCTAGAAACCAAGAACATGATGGGAATCCAGGATGAATGGATGGATGCAGATCTGGAGTTCTTGATTATGTCAAAGCGGGCAAAAAGGAAGAAAAAGGTGAGAAGAAAGGGAATGAAAGGTGAGAAAGCCAGGCAGATAGGTGAAGTATATGAGCTGAAGGATTCCCAGTTGGACTCTGGAACAGCCGCGGGTGAGGCAGTTAGAATGGGATGTTCGGGACTTTGGTGGTTCATGGTGCCAGCCTGGTCCATCCGGGGAATTCTCATTTGAGGGTTTTGGGGTCTCAGACCTTGAGGGCCTTTCTTTTCTGGGATTTTCCGAGGGTGGAGGAGAAGGGGAGAAGAAGGGAAATCATCTTCACTCAGAAGTGGAGAGATTGTGTCAGGGAGGGGGCATTAAGAGTGTGGGATTTACAATTCTTGAGAGTGAAAGGGAAAATGTATGTGAGAGAGAAAGGAGTGTAACTGAGCAAAGTATTGTGACCTTAATGGAAAGTGTGAGGGATGAATGGGGAGTAGATAGAGGTGAAGGAAGTATAAATGAAAGAATGAGGGAGAGAATGAATGTGATTGATTTTTGTGAGGAAGTGAGAATGTTATTGCTTGAGATAGAAGAAAATGTGTTGAATAAAAGCTTAGATGTAGAATTAACAAGTAGTATTAGAGAAGATATTAAAAGTAGATGGGTTAGAATGATAGAGAAAGTGCAACAGTGTTTAGGGAGTGGTGATGGTAATGTAGTATAAAGTATTGGTGTAGTGTTCTTAGTGATGTTAAAAAACGGGTTTTTTTTATGTCCATGTTGTTTTTTTTGTCGTTTTTTTTGTTTTTTATTGTTTTTTTTTTGTTTTTTTTGTTTTTTTTAATAATTAATATAGATATTGCCAATTTAATTATAAGGTGTACTTTTGCAATGATATATATTATAAAAATAAATAAATAAATAAATAATAAAATAGGCCATATGGTACCAGTATAGAATGTCCTTTTCAGCCTATTTACAGAAAAAAACTGGCCTCCTTCTTGCACTGAAAGTCTCTTATCTTGAGATCCGTTAAACTTGCGAGAACACTAGCTGGGAGCTGACTGCCCATTGTCCAACCTTTCCAGGACTCTCCCATCCATGCCTCGGATTTTGAATCTCCCACTTAACTATCCTTTAGACCCGCGATGACATTTTCCCCCCGAGACCATCCATATATATACATACACATACACCCATATACATATATACCAATATATACATAAATACTTATATACACATATTTATATCTATTATATAATACACACGCATACATCCAGAATTCCAGATACATACGCAAGCATACTCACATATATACCTACACAAACTCATACACCTCTATTTCGCCCTTTCATTACCTCCGAGATCATTTAGCACATACAGTAATATCCATACAGCCAAAAGAAACCGATTAAGCACAGACAGAGCAGCAAAGCTAGTATTTATATCCCAAAATGCAAAATTCCAAGAAAGTGAAGTAAAACATGGTGCTACATTGGCTTCGTCAACATCCAAATCTGCAATAAGTACCAGTACCTGTGATATTGAAACTATATGTTCTAATCAATCTAGTGATAATGATTCTTCAATGGAAATAGAATCAGATAATGAAAGTTAAACAGCATTAGGTTAACACAAAGGTTAAAGAAAGAGATGAATATTTTTATTTTTTTTATTTTTCTATTTGGAATATATATATATATATATATATATATATATATACACTGGTATTATTGCCAATCACAAATATATATTGTTTTATACCAGTATGTATTTTTTATTATGTATATTATATATACCAGTACCTGTGATATTGAAACTAGCATATATGCTCTACCCAATCTAGTGATGATTCTTCCATGGAAATGAAGGTTAAACAACATTAGGTTAACAAAAAGGTGAATATTTTTTTTCTATCTGGAATATATATACTGGTACTCTTGCCAATCACAATTATGTATATTGTTTGAAACGAGGAAGAATGTTTCATATTCTAGTTAAAAAATATATATATACATAGGAAAAACAAACCCTCACTTTTTATTTCTATTATATACTTTTTGTGTGATTCAGTTTTTCTAAATGATGACTATATATACTAGGTATAACCGTATAAGCATGGTAGTATAGTAAATTATAGCTAATACTAATATACTTATTAGATTAAAGGAAGAAAAATATGGAATAAGTTTAAAACAATAAAAAACAAAAAAAAACAGACTATCTTCGTTTTAAACAAAAAAAACGACAAAAAAAACAAAAAAAACGACACAATAAAAAACGACTTACATCACTAAGTGTTCTGTAGGAAAAAAAAAAAAATAGTAGTATTGTATGATGTGTGAAAGAGTGAGTGGTTGGAAATTCAACCAGGTGGCAGCCTACATTTTGAGGCCAGAAGCTGGGCTGTGCTTGAAGGAGGAAGGTGCCTGGGTGAGTTCCCAGACCTGCTGATACCTGCCTCTGGTGATTTGCTGCTTTGCAGGTTTCAACCTCATTCCTGGTATTGTAAATAACTATTGTAAATAACTATTGTAAATAACTATTAAAAAATTAAATTGTAGGTATATTTTTTTAGTATAACGTAAATTATTAAAGAGAAAGTAATTGTTAGCCAGCTGTTAGTCCTAAATATTGAATGTTTGAATGTTTACTGTATTTGTTAAATATAAAGATTATTAAATAACTGAATTAGAATTTAAATAAATAAATGATTTATAAAGTAAATTTGTAAATGTTATTCTTATGATAGCCATGTATGTAATTAATGATTTAAAAGATTTAAAATTGAAAACAATTATTTTTGAAAAAAAAAAAAAATAAAAAAAAAAATAAATAAATAAAATAAAATTGAAAATTATTTTTTGTAAAAAAAAAAAAAAAAAAATATATATATATTTGAAAATTGAAAAAATTATTTTTCGGAAAAAAAAAAGAGGGTATCTATGTAAATACTTTGTTAATAAATATTATGGTATAAAAATTGTAAGGAAAAGAAGAGAGAACCATATTAGGGTAATATAGTAGGTGTGTAGGCTATATGGCAAGACAGGTGGAAAGGAGCTTGGGGGGGGGAAGATGTGGAGGGTGAACCCTTTCCCCTTTTAGTTCTCAGCCCTTTCCCCCTGGCCTTGATTATTATTATTTATATATTAAATTTCTTTGATTTTTGAATGAAATATTTGTTATAGAAAGGATTTTAATGGTTCTCTCTCTCTTTCCAGCAAACAAATAATGAATAAGAATAATAACTGTTATAAGAAATTAGAAAGATAGTAGTAAACTATTAAGTATTAAGATAATAAATAATAAACATTAAGTACTAAAGTATTAATATTAGCAAACAAATAAATAAAGAAATAGTTATAAGATATGTTAATGTTAATATTTTAATGAATGAAAAGACTAAACAATAAGTTATATAAAGAAATGTTAAACTTGTAAACAAGGAATGAGGAATAAAACAGTTTTATTAAATTAGTATGGGAAAAAGAGTGAGAGTTGGACAGTCACTTGTAAAACCCTGTTAGTAAATGAATAATAAAGTACTGAGTTGTTAAGTATTAACAAACAAACAAACAAATGAAAAGAAGAATAAACAAATTTAGTAAAAGAGACGCTTCTGAGGTTTAAAAGTGTCGGCGTGTGTGTCAAAACTCGAGTTTTGAGAAGTGGGCGGAACCAATTGGCGCATGTGTGGAAATATAAATAATAAAAAATATAGTTTAAGAGGGTAATTTGACAAGAGAAAATAAAGAACATAACAGAGGAAACTAAAGTCAGGCTGGATTTGTCTGAGGCTGAAGACCGTTATTGGACCAAGGGAACTTTAAGTTCTGTTAGGAAGGGGATGCCGGAGATAGGGAACCACTAATAGAAGGAAGCTATTCTGGCAAGTAAGAGACTGTTGGTGGCAGGAGCCAGCAGTCGTGGAATCGGGGGTCTGGGCAGCGAGCCTGGATCCAACAACCCTTCAAGGTAAGCAGCCTGGTTTCGTGGGGGTCTTAAACAAAAGAAAAATTCTTATTCGTGGTGCCGTTAGGTTAATCCGAATCCCACCACAACGTATTCCCAAATTGAAGGCGAGACAGGGCACATCCTTAACCCTGAAAGAAAATAGTTTTGCAGTGAGAGGACCAAAACTGTTTAATCAGTTGCCCAAAGACCTAAGAAACACAAAGGGAGTTGCATTGGAAATCTTCAAAAGAAGAATAGACGCCTGGATCAGAACAATCCCCAATGAGCCGGGTGTACCTGGCTGTGAGGTGGAGAGCACAAGAATCAAACTCACTACTTTACCAGGCCAATTCGAGAGAAGGGGGCGACAAGCTTGACCTTCGCGAAATGAGATATCATCACGTGAAACCTTTGTAAGGTTGTAAGGTGTATATACAGTGCCCGCGAAAAGTATCCGATCACCCTTGAAATTTGTATTTTTTACATAAAAAACAATGTTTAAATGTATACTAACCTTATATTAGTATTTTGTCATCTGTCCTTTGGTTTGGATGACTTGTTCTAGACGTTTTGGCATGGATTTAATCAAGTTTTGACAAACTTCCACTGATATTTCCTTGCACCATACCTTTTTGATGGCCTCTTGTAATTTTTCGACTGAGCCAGTGTCGTGGCATTCAACCTTATTTTTTATTATTAGCCACAGATTTTCTATCGGATTGAGATCTGGACTATTACCAGGCCAATCCAAAATATCAAATTTATTGTCAGTAATCCATTTTGTCACTATTTTGGCCCTGTGACATGGTGCACCATCATGCATGTATGTTTTTGTCCTTTGGATTGCCATTGCCATTAGAAGTTTATCCTGTAGCATTGCTAAATACCGTGCACCATTCATAGTTGTGTTCTTCGGAAGAAAATATAAGTTTCCACGCCCATAGTAACTGAAACAACCCCAAACCATCACACTTGGAGGGTGTTTCATTGTCTTTAGGGTGTATTTAGGGTCCATCCTATTTGAGCCAATAGGCCGGCGAACCTTTTTTGGACAACTTCTGAATGTCAAAAATGTCGACTCATCGCTAAATAAAACCTTCTTCCAGTCATCAACAGTCCAATGAATGTATTTTTTACAAAATGCGACACGTTTTTTACGCATTTTTTCATTAATGAACGGTTTCTTAGCAGCATGGCGAGATGGTAATCCGAGTTCTTTTTGGAGCCGCTCTGGATAGTTCGTTCAGAAACACCAGATAACAAATTATTCATATTAAATTTTATTTCTTTCGCAGTTATTGTTGGGTTTTTCAATACTAAACGTTTCATAAGTTTGTCTGTTCGCGAATTTGTTTTTCTCGGTCTGCCAGATCGTTTTTTAGGGACTGGCGTGGTTAGGCCACCATTGTTCTTAGCCCGTGAAACCCATAAATTAACGGTACTTTGGGATATGTTTAATTCCTTAGCTATCTGTCTCTGTGATTTCCCACATGCATGCAAAGCAACAATAGCACCTCGACAATCACTCTTAAGTTGTTTTTAGCGCACATTATATATAAATTTTATTTACACCACTTTCTGTAAAAAAAAAAAAAAATCAAGAAATTTACACAAACAGTGAAATCTGACAAATTTGAGACACAGCCACCCGCAACGAAGGCTACCAGAACACTAATTTGAGAATGCGTTGGATAGCTCTCATATCAGCGAGCAACCTCAAAGTTACCAGATGTCGCTAGAACAAATAGAAAGTGAATTACGTGTCTCTGAATATTAAGGGAAAATATTGTATTTTCTTGAGTGATCGGATACTTTTCGCGGGCACTGTATATAAAATGCAAACAACACACTGTATAATTAATGTAAAGAATGATGCTTGCGTAGAAGAGCATTCCGCACAAGATGAGGAGGGAGAACGAACAAATGAAAAATGAGGTACCTCCCGGAAATCAAACCCGGGATCATCCAATTGCCGGTCAGATATGCTCTCCACTAGGGTGCATCAAACGCCCTTAGGTTCTTGGATTTTAATGTCTATTCTCTCAAATGTTACACTTGTTGCTAGAAGTGTGTATGCCAAATATTAATTAAATCGGAGGTGGTCCTGGGTGGCCACCGGTCACTTTTATATTTTCGCGGCAATTTTCGGGGGCCGTGCTATGTAAAAATATCTATTTTTTTTATTTACTAACCAGTTGACTACTTACATTGTTTCTTTTAATATAGAGTTGCTAAGGGGTGATTTACATAACATTTGAGAGAATAGACATTAAAATCCAAGAACCTAAGGGCGTTTGATGCACCCTAAAGGGGTGATTTACATAAAACATGTACCATAAACGAAACTTCACTTATAGTCTAATAATATCCTTTATTGTCTTTCAGAAACAATGGAAGCTGTAACAATGGAAGCTAAGAAGACCAGATTAGCAAGTGCCATTTTTGGTCTTGGCAATGCTCTTACAGAAGGAGATGGTACATTGACAGGAGTCCGCCTCCCAACTTGCCGGCAGGTTCTTCGATGCATGATGTGGCACATCCAGAAAGAAATATGTGAAGGCAAACAAACACAGCCACTCAAATGGAAATCTGCCAGCATAGTCCTTATCCAGCTGAAAACATTCTACACTAAAGCAAATATTCCTATGCTTTCAGACCATCAATGCTGCAAACTAATACTTGACCTTCTTAATGACAATAACAAATTGCGTCAAATACCTGTTTCTCGCAGAGAATCTCCAAACACTTTGGCTAAGTTGCAATCCATGAATGAACGTCTTGATAAGACCTTTGGTGTATGGACAAAAGATGCAATGACAAACATTAAGAATGAGGAAGATAGAGCATTTTTAGAGTCAATGAAATCTGACAGAGTAGCCTCATTTGGTAGTGTTGACAAGAAGAAAGCTGATAAAGATCGTAGAAAAGAAAAACGCATCTTAGCGGAAGCTTCAAGACGAGAATGTCATGAATCATCCAGTGTACAAGAGATGAAAAGTTCTGTATGCTCTGATGATAGTGCCTCTGCAGATAGCTTGGAAGAAACTGAAGAAGAGGCGATTCCAGAGCTTCAAAGGAAGCGTAGTCACCACAGATCAACATATGCAGGTACGTCTGCCTTTATTCCTCATGATATTCTGAAAAGGCCTTCAGTCGTGTCTGTTGCTACTCGACTAAACATAACTCCTGTTCAACAGGCTGTGCTCACCGAAGCTGTAATTCAAGAGGCAGGAGGTGATCCACGTCGTGTGGCCAAGTCGTATTCAACTGCTGATAAGGCTCGACGATCAATAACAAGTGCTATCGCCAAAGATATTCGAGAAAATTGTATCGCCCCAACAGCTGCAACACTTCACTGGGATGGCAAGCAGATGCATACACTCACAAACAAGAATGGCAAGGAAGAAAGATTGCCAGTGTTGGTTGGGAATGCCACTGATGTAAAGCTACTGGGAGTGGCTAGATATCCTCGTGGAAGTGATATGTCATCAGGTGACATCATTGCCGAGCACACTTACACGTTTCTACATTCATGGAAGTGCAAACAGTCAGTTGTCAACTTATGTTTTGACACAACAGCATCAAACACTGGACACGTTACAGCTGCCTGTGTTACCATTCAATCAAAACTGGACCGTGCTCTTCTGTGGTGTGCATGTCGCCATCATGTTGGAGAGGTAATCCTGGATCATGTGTTTGACGCTCTCAAAATTGAGACATCAAAGTCTCCAGAAGCATCTTTGTTCCAAAGATTCCAGAAGAATTGGGAATGCATATCGCATGCAAAGGATGAAAGTTTAACCAAAATTGACATTTCAATGTACAATGACGATGCACAACAACTGCTTTTATCCTGCAAAAACAAGGTTTTAAGCACAATCCGCACAAGCGCTTCATACTGTAGGGAAGACTACAAGGAAATGGCACAACTCTGCCAGGTAGTCCTCGATGATGATGTCACAAAACAAGGAACACTCCACAGACCGGGGCCATGCATAAAGCAAGGTGGATGTTAAAGATTCTTTATTCCATCAAAATATGCCTACTTGAAGAGCAAATTTCTGTACTACCTCGAGGAACTGTAACAACACAACATCAACAGGAAAAACTGAAGGAGTTTGTTGTTTTTGTTGTTTATATTTATTGTGATTGGTGGCTCATATGTCAGTCTGCTTCAAATGCCCCATGGTTTGATTTGTGCTTATACAAGACTCTGCTCAACTATAAAGCTGTCAACTCAATCATTTCAGTCAGCGCTGTGAAAGCCTTTGATAGACATTTGTGGTATTTAACCCCAGAACGGGTTGTTTTGGCACTGTTCAGCAATGCAGTACCTCAAAAGGAGCGTCGTGCCCTTGCAGATGTGTTACTGGCCATACAACCAGATGAAATGCCAAGCACTCCAAAACACCGCTACGGTTCTGGATATGGCAAACCGTCATTTCCAAAAATTACAGAAGCGACAACCCTGGCTGATCTTGTGAACGAGGACTCGTGGTTTACAGTGAACCTTCTTCACCTGGATATGACCTTCCTAACAGAGGATGTGATGTTGACAATTGGCAGAACAATGACCACTTCAAGGCAGCCAAGTCCATTGTGGATGGGTTAAATGTTGTGAATGACCCTGTGGAGAGAGCAGTAAAGCTCACAACTGATTTTGTCTCAGCTGCAAGAGGAGAAGACCACTTCCAAAATCTTCTTCAAGTGGTTGAATGTGACCGCAAAGCGAGGCCAAATTTGCGGAAACGAGCAAAGTTGGAGTAGTGACATTAGCGTTGTGTTTTATACATTTTCAACTTTCAATCAATGTAAGTATAGTAATACCGAATATTTGTATATTAGTATTATAAGTAATACCGAATATTTGCCGAATATTCGGTGCATCACTACTAAATATATAAAAGTGGCCGGTGGCCACCCAGGACCACCTCCAATTTGATTTATGTTTTGCATACATACTTCTACCAACAAGTGTAACATTTGAGGGAATAGACATTAAAATCCAACAACTTTTTGAAAATCATGGGGCGTTTAATGCACCCTACTCTCCACTACACCACTACATTTTTCATTTGTTTCTTCTCCCTCCTCATCTTGTGCGGAACACTCTTCTACACAAGCGTCATTCTTTACATTAATTATACTGGGTGTTGTTTGCAGTTAAAATGTATATATGTACGGCATGCGAAGGTGCCCCCAGGGCATTGGCTTCTGCTCGTATGTAGGAGAATTACGACTTCTGATTGATCAAGGTCCTTGGTGTAGTGGATAGCATATCTGACCAGCAATCGGATGATCCCAGGTTCGATTTCCGGGAGGTACCTCATTTTTCATTTGTTCGTTCTCCCTCCTCATCTTGTGGGTCATTCCATGTCAACTCAGCCACAAAATGGCACTTTTTGCACTCACCCCTTTCAATTTTGCTCATACTTGGCACAATAGCAGATATACATGCCAAACTTAAATTCCCAAATTATTAGAGCTGACTGACCTTTGGTTACTGAGATACAAGGTCACAAAGTTGTGACATTTTGACCTTTTTTGCGTTAAATGACTATTTTCAAAACGGTGTAACTAAACAACTATTAAAGCTAGAGCATTGATTTTGGTCTCATTGTAAAGCTCGTTAGTAGCCCCTTGTTTATTGTCTCTTATTAAATATCTCTACTGTGAAAAATAAAAAAATACCTTCAAAAGTTGACCTTTGACCTTGAATAAAAAAAAAATACCTTCTCCTAAAAAATTCAATTTTTTTACATTAATACCTTGAGTCATGTACAACAAAATCCCAAAAAGCTGTAAGTGGCTGATAACTAGTTCAATGTATAAAAAATAAATGAAGTTGGCATCATTCTTCAATTTTAGATTTTTTTGTCAGTTCATTTATTTAAAAGTTCTGTTCTGATATAGTGTCAGTGAAGACTTAGTTCAACTTAACATTATTAGTTCAAAAACCTTTTTGTGACCTGTGCCAAAAGAAGTCTTTTAAAAGACAACCAGGGTTAAACCCCTCGACAGCCCCAAATCTACTGGAGTAGCGCTGATCCAAAGGCCCAACTAGTATATAAGTACTGTCAACTTTACAGAGTTGACTCCTGACTTCAAGTTAATTTATTTTTACTAAATACATGTATAAAAATTTATTTCATAATTCATTAATTGTTCATTGTTTTCTTTTCAGGATTTTCTTTGTGCTTTTGTGATTTCAGAGTACAAACATGGAACATTTAAAACTGAAACAGAAGTGTGCTGATCCTTTGCTGCGTCACAAAGGTCAGTGTCGAAAGAAGAGTTTGAGAATTGTACCACAGGAACTTGTAAATAAGTTTCCCGATCTGCACTTAACACTACATCACAGACTTTGTAAGCAGTGTAGAGAACATCTTGAGTCCTTGCCTGAGAAAGGAATAGGCACTTTGAATTCAGACATAAATGATGATTCTTCTTGTAGTAGTGAACCACCTGAAGATCTTGAGAAAATTGAAAATGTTGACAATAGTGATGCATCAACTTCAGAGCAAAACCATGAGATGTGTACTTTGAATGCTTCTTTTGTTTCAATTGGTGAATCACCCATAAAAAGAGAAAGCTTGTAGAGCAAAAGTCATATGGAGCTAAAAAACTAAGCAAGGTGACAGAGACAGTTAAGAAGAGAATGGAAACAGTTGCAGGAAGAGAGATTTCTGACTCACAATTTAAGGAGCCATCTGGAGATGTAGACTGTTTAGAAATAATAAATCAACTCAAGGAAAAATTAAAAATAAAATACTAAAAGAAGTGATAAAATAAAAATCCTCACTGTATTGCCCAAAAGTTGGAGCATTAGGAAAATTGCTTCAGAATTTAACACAAGGCATACAGCATCTATTGCTAAAAAAATAGTTGAAGAAAAAGGTGTCCTTTCAGACCCAAATCCAAAGGGTGGGAAAAGAATTAAACAGGATACTGTTGACACTATTAAAGCATTTTATCTTTCAGAAGACATCAGTAGAACAATGTCAGGAAAGAAAGACTATTGTAGTATCATTGACAATGAAAGAGGAAGGATACATTTGCAAAAGCATCTTTTACTTTGCAATTTAAAAGAAGCCTATCATATTTTCAAAGAAAGAAATCCTTTGGTTAAGGTGGGATTCAGTAAATTTGCAGAATTGCGTCCAAAGCAGTGTGTTATTGCTGGAGCAACAGGAACTCACTCAGTATGTGTCTGTACAATTCATCAGAATGCCAAACATATGTTTGTAGGAGCTGAATTAGAAAAACTAACTGCAAATGATGACACACCTATTGAGAATGTACGTCATTGTGTTGCCTTTATGGAATGCAATCCTGCCTCACAGAAATGCTGCCTCAGACAATGTGGAGATACATCAGATTTAAAAAACAGACTACTGGACATATTTACAAACAACTTCATTGATATCATAAATTTTAAAAAGTGGACCAATATACAGATCGGTCAAATCTTGAATCAGTAGAACTGAATATAGATGAATATATTGACCAATTCTGTAACCAACTGAAAGAATACCAGATACATGACTTCAAGACAAAGATGCAAGCAACTTATTACCGTGAAACAAAAATGTCTTTGAAAGATGGTGAGGTCCTTGCTGTGTGTGATTTTGCTGAAAATTATTCCTTTATTCTTCAAGATGAGGTTGAGAGCTTTCACTGGAACAATGAGATGGCTATCCTACATCCATTTGTTATTTACTATAAAAAGGAAGATGAGATTGCTCACCTTAGCTTTGTTATTATTTCAGAGTGTAACATCCATAACACAGTTGCTGTACATTTGTTTCAAAAGCATCTGATAAAATTCCTAAAAGATAATATCTCATCCATCGGTTCCATCCACAAAATAATTTACTTTTCAGATGGGTGTGCAGGACAGTATAAGAACTGCAAAAACTTTTTGAATCTTTGCCATCACAGAGATGATTTTGGAATTGAGGCAGAATGGAATTTTTTTGCAACAAGTTATGGAAAGGGACTCTGTGATGGTGTTGGAGGCACAGTTAAGAGATTAGCTGCAAAAGCTAGTCTACAACGACCTTATGATGAACAGATCCTTACTCCAGAACAGTTATATACATTTGCAAGTGAAAATATTATAAATATAAAATGTCATTTTTCAACCAATAAAGAGCATGAAGAGGAAAGCCAACTTCTCCAAGAAAGACACTCAACTGCAAGGACTATTGCTGGTACACAGAAATTACACCATTTACAGCCAGTTTCATTGACTTCTCTTAAGGTTAAACATTATTCATTATCAGATTATTCAAATATTGAGAAAGTTACTGAAAAGGAAGAAGTTGTGACTGAGGAGAAAATACATGGTTTTGTTACTGCTGCATATGATGGCCATTGGTGGGTGGCATATGTGCTGGAAAAGATACCAGAGAATAGAGAAGTAAAAGTCACATTCCTTCATCCTCATGGCCCAAACCCATCATTTGTGTATCCTGGTCGACCAGATGAATTAATCTTACCATATTCAGATATTCTAACACAAGTTGAGGCATCTACTACTAATGGACGAACATACAGGATTTGCAAAGAAGTTACTTTGAAGGCATCCAAAGCTTTGGCAGATCTACAGCACAGAAAGGTAAGAATTCAAAATTAAAATGGTCATGTAACTATATATACACTGCATACATTTTAAGTTGTGATAAATGGAAATCAATGAGCACTATACCTATACATATTGTATGTACATTTTAATATGTTACTTGTATTTGTTAATTAGGTAGCTATCTAGGTATACATTAAAAATTGTTTTCTCTTCTAGAAATCACAATAAATTGGGTGGCCCACAAGAATCTTGTCAACTACTGAAAACCATCACATACATGCACAACATACAAGTGAGGTGGGTAAAGAACAAATATTTAAAAATAAGCATTTGCTTGTTTGTAGAAGGCTGCAGATAGTATGTAGATATGGGTTGTATTTGTAAGAGATTGAGCTGACCTTAGACAAAAATGGTTAGACATACAAGGTCACAAAGTCATGACTTTTTGACAATTTTTGTATAAAATTACTTTTTTCAAAATGTTGCTCGAATTCATTATTTTTTATACATTGAACTAGTTATCAGTCACTTACAGCTTCTTGGGATTTTGTTGTACATGACTCAAGGTATTAATGTAAAAAAATTGAATTTTTTAGAAGGTATTTTTTTTTTATTCAAGGTCAAAGGTCAACTTTTGAAGGGATTTTTTTATTTTTCACAGTAGAGATATTTAACAAGAGACAATAAACAAGGGGGCTACTAAAGAGCTTTAAAATGAGACCAAAATCAATGCTCTAGCTTTAATAGTATTTTAGTTACACCGTTTTGAAAATAGTCATTTAATGCAAAAAAGGTCAAAATGTCACAACTTTGTGACTTTGTATCTCAGTAACCAAAGGTCAGTCAGCTCTAATAATTTGGGAATTTAAGTTTGGCATGTATATCTGCTATTGTGCCAAGTATGAGCAAAATTGAAAGGGGTGTGTGTTTTAGGTGGCTGACTTGACATGGAATGACCCTTGTGCGGAACACTCTTCTACAGAAGCGTCGTTCTTTGTATATATATATATATATAATATATATATATATATATATATATATATATATATATATATCTATCAGGTCATCCCATAAGTAATGTTTTTTAGATCGGAATTTGAAGGACCAAAAAAAACAACTGAAACTTTTTAATCTAGTATATATTTTCCATCGAAATCAATGACACTGCCAACGTCCTACAAGCTTTTCAATGCCATGTTTATAAAATTCAGGAGGTTTTGAGGCAAAAAACGTACAAAGACTGGTGTGCAGGTCATCTAAAGAAGTATACCATTTCTTGTCAAGATAGTTTTGCAGACTCCTGAAGAGATGATAATCTGAAGGCACAAGGTCTGGAGAATATGAGGACATGCGTTGTCGTGGTGGAACACGATTCCTTTCCGATTAACCAAAGAAGGTCTCTTTTCTTTTAGTGCAGTGTTCAATCGATCCAGTTGTTGACAGTAGACTTGAGCAGTGATTGTTTGGTTGTGTGGTAAGGTTTCAAAGTGTATTACATCACCTTTATCCCACCAAACACTAAGCAACACTTTCCGAGGTTGAAGATTTGGTTTTGGCTGTGGTGTGTCGCTGGTTCTCCGGTACAAACCCACTGTCGACGGCGCTTAACATTCTGGTACAGTATCCACTTTCCATCACCAGTCACTAAATGGTGCAAAAACGGATCTTGGAGTTCACGTGAATGAAGAGCTGTGCTAATGTTTACCCGCACCCTCAGATTGTCGACTGACAATTCATGTGGCACCCATTTTCCTAACTTAGGCACTTTCCCGAGTTGTTGCAAATGTCAATGGATAGTGGAAGGGGATGAATTGAGTTTCTGGGCCAATTCTTCGACAGTTGTTGAAGTCTTCTTCAAGTGCGGCTAACAGCAGGTCATCATCAAACTCAGCAGGGCGTCCAGAGCGTGCTGCATCTGTCAAACAGCAGTCACCTTTCCTAAACTTTTGAAACCATCTTTGACATTTCCTCACATGCAGAATATCGTTGTCATAAACGTCCTGAATGTTTCGCGTTGCTTCAGTAGCACTATTCCCTTCACATAAAGCAAAACACACATCTTCACTGGTCAAGGTCTGTAAAGTATGTAGCAAAACACGATAGATCTCCTCTTAGATATAACCTTCGGAAAATTTATGCTTAAACCGAGTAGGACTAGTTTAAACTTAATCTATCATAAAAAACATTACTTATGGGATGACCTGATATATATACAGGGCTATTCAAAATGATTCACCTGATTTCAAATGAGAATATTTTTTAATGTTACAAATAGTGTGATTTGTGATACATCAACCAAAAGAAAAACTGTCCAAATTTTGTCTCACACCTCATAAATGCTCTATGTGACTTCCCCTAGTTACACGAGCAACGTCGACACGATAGTCAAATTCCTCCCATACTCGCTCCAGCATGTCCGTTGTCACTGACTCTACGGCAGTAACAATGCGAGTTCGGAGCTCATCCAAAGATGGATGCTCTGAGCACCCAGTGGATCTGTTCTGTAACGTCGGCGAAACTCACGCTGCACTGTGACTACCGATTTACAGCTCAAAAACTGCAACACACAAAATGCCTTCTGCTGTGCAGACGCCATTTTCACACTGACTGTTTGTTGCTAGGCTAGGCCACGGCATGACTTTGGAGCCCTCTCGCGGTGATCTTGTAAAACGCGATTTCCTCTTTCATGTGGTGTATGCCCAGTTGATGCACGGTTGATAGGTACAGAAGTATTCTCAGTTGAAATTGGATGAATCATTTTGAATAGCCCTGTATATATATATATATATATATATATATATATACTGGTCAAAAAAAGAAACGCAATTAGCTTGCATATGGTGTAAAATTTAAGTTGTTAGTGTTATTATCACAGTTTCAAGATTATGGTTAAATGTTTGTTCAAATCTTTTAAAGCCACTTAGTGCATTTTTAAACCTGACTAATCCCGGCTAAGACGCCATTTTGTTACAAACAATAAACAGAGATTAAATTGAATGTATTCTTTATGAAGGCATGCATTTTTTCTTTGACTTCACAGAATACACACTGCCCGTTGAGAAAACCAAACTTTTTCCCGCGATTGAGGCATGCCACGACTCTCAGAGGTCAACAGAGGTCGTGCCTTGGGTATGTTGGATGCAGGCATGTCTGCTGTCCAAGTTGCACAACGAATGCATGTGCATCCCAGCACAATCTCTAGGCTTGTTAGACGGTACAATGCCATAGGAAGTGTTCAGGACCTGCCAAGACGTGGGCGACCTCGTGTGACGACCCAACGCCAGGATCGCCACATTGTACTGCAGCACCTGCGTCATCGGCAGCGGAATGCTCGTCAGACAGCCAGAGACACACCTGGTATCCACAACAACAGAATTAGTGACCAGACTGTCAGAAACCAACTCCGTAATGCAGGACTCCGATCCCGCAGGCCTTACAGAGGTCCTTTTCTCACTGATGCAAGAAGGCAACGACGCCTGCAATGGGCCTATCAGCACCGTGACCTATCGTGGGCCTATCAGCTCTGACTGCCCAGCGCTACAGGGATGAGATTCTTCACCCACATGTTCTTCCATTCATGAGGCAACATCCAGAATTGGTGCTCCTGCAGGGACAACAGGTGCAGACCTTACCATGGCCAGCCTTCAGCCCAGACATGTCACCGATAGAGCACGCATGGGATGAACTTGAACGGCGAGTTCGCAGACGTCAGCATCAGCCGCAGAACATCAGGGAACTGACCAATGCAATTATTGAAGAGTGGAGGGCCATCCCTGTTGCTTTCCTGCAGGGACTGTTGAGGTCGATGAGGGCCAGACTCCAAGCCTGCATTGTGGCTAGGGGTGGCCAAACGCGTTATTGACTGTTTGTTATGTTAAAGAATCATTTACTATATACTGAGTCCTCATGTTTATTAATAAATCTCAAAAATTGCGTTTTTTTTTTGACCAGTATATATATATATATATATATATATATATATATATATATATATATATATGTATGTATGTATGTATGTATGTATATATATATATATATATATATATATATATACACACTATATGATCAAAAGTATTCGGACACCCCGGAAAATCCGCATTTCTGCAAATATCACCTTCGCCAAAAGGTATGCTGGGAAAAAGCGTGGCGAAACTATAATGCTGAGGTGTTCTGTTAAGTTATCAGTAACTGTTGTGAAGCCATGCCGCGCGGATGTGAACTCTCCGAGTTCCAACGTGGACTCATCATCGGATGTTATTTAAGTAACGTTTCTATACGAAACATTGCAGCCAAACAGGATATACCAAAGTCAACTGTAGCGGATGTTATCATGAGATGGAAGCACGACGGTGCAACTAACGCGAAAAAACGTTCCGGACGACCACGCAAACTGACGGAACGTGATAGAAGAAGTCTGGTACGACATGTCAAGAAGTCCCGCACGTCCTCTGCCGCTTCCATCGCTGAGGTGGTAGGAAGAGCATCCGGTACCTCCATTAGTACTGTAACTATCCGCAGAGAGATGCACAGACTCAGTTATTATGGTAGAGCAGCTGTACACAAGCCACTGATTACAAAAGTTAATGCCACGCGTCGTTTGGCCTGGTGTGTCTCCCGTCGTTCCTGAACCGTGGAGGACTGGAAAACTGTTCTTTGGAGCGACGAGTCGCGGTATTCACTCTTCCAGTCTGATGGGCGTGTTTGGGTGTGGTGACAGCCCAGAGAACGGCTTCTTCCTGACTGTGTACGTCCAACAGTGAAGTTCGGTGGAGGGTCCATCATGGTATGGGGTTGTTTTTCCTGGCTAGGGCTCGGCCCGTTGGTTGTTATACCCACTACCATGAACGCTGACGTTTATCTCGACGTTCTGGACAATTCGGCCCTCCCTACACTGTGGCAATACTACGGAGATGGCCATTGTTTGTTTCAACAGGATCGAGCTCCCTGCCATACTGCAAGGCGTGTGCAGGACTGGTTTCGTGAAAATAAGGTGGATTTGTTAGACTGGCCTGCTCAGAGCCCCGATCTCAACCCAATCGAGCACATGTGGGACGAACTGGAGCGACGGATACGAAACCGCACACCACACCCAGCTTCACTTGCATCAGCTCTGCAAGAGGAATGGCGAGCCATTCCTGCACAGACTTACTGAAAGCTGGTGGAAAGTATGCCTCGACATGTTGACGCTGTAATAAAAGCAAAGGGTGGACCTACTGGTTACTAAATGCCATAATAAAACCATTTTTCCCAAAACCATGCGGTGTCCGAATACTTTTGATCATATAGTGTGTGTATATATATATATATATATATATATATATATATATATATAGAGAGAGAGAGAGAGAGAGAGAGAGAGAGAGAGAGAGAGAGAGAGAGAGAGAGAGAGAGAGAGAGAGAGAGAGAGAGAGAGAGAGAGAGAGAGAGTTTCAAAAAAATTAAATTTTAAAAATTTATTCTCTCATCATTTAAAATTATTCCATTTCATACAAAACTAAAAATTATAAACTTTCATTACAATACAACAAAAATAAAAGGTGCCTCAAGAGAGCCAAAGTTTTTTCCAAGATAGTATTATTCATGAATGTTAAAATTACTGTTTTTGTTTATTAAGATATTTCAGATAGGGGTATTTCTCAAATGTAATGACTATCACAGTACAGTTGACTTCTTGACGTTTGGAAACAATTTCCGGTGTTGCTTCACACATTGGATGAGACATTGGTACTGCTTCTCATCTTTTGTCAATTTCCCGAGGAGAGCTCACTGAGAGCTACAGCTCTCTCCGCTGTATCGTTCACGACTTGTAAAGAACCAACAATTTTTTTGCTACTTTGTAATTTTCATCCTCTTCCCATAAAGCTGGATCGTTCTTTAGAAAGGTTAGATCAAGGTTCAGTTTGCTGAAGAACTTCTTTGTTGCTGTTGTAACGTAATGATGTAAGGGTTTCCATGTTCCATCACTAGATGCCTTAAGACGCCTACCTTTTTCACGATTTTCCAATGCAATTACCATTTCCTTTTTTTCGCGAATGTCCACCTCATCGTCAAAGAAGCTGAAAGCAACCAACTCTTCTCCTAAGTACCACAAGTGTCTTTTGAAAACATTGAGAACTGCTTCCGCAAGCTCATGATCATGGAATTCATTGAGCCTTGCCATATATGCTAGATCTAGACGAGGAGAGGAGATTCCCAATGGAGCAGTGAACCAGGCTACCAGATACACACAGACAACAAAAATCACAAACCTCGTGATTCCTCTTATTTCTCTGGCAGTTATATTCATTTGATGTCGGAAAAGAAATAATTTGATGGCATAAATGAGCTTTGACATCCATCTTGCTCTGTGTATGGCTCCAGGCCTTTTGAATTTAATACCTCTTGGCGGAGTTTCACCTAGAACTATAATCCACAGCTCCAGCAGTTCCCGGTAATCTCTTGGTTGCTCATCTTTAAGTATTGTTGTAGCAAAAGAAATCAACTGAGTGACATTTGCATCTTCCAGCTCCCCTTGAAGGGGTGTGAAAGATGAGAGATCAAGGGATTTCCAGCTTTCCTTAAATCTCTTAAACAACAGGATTTCTGGTCCTGTAGATAATCCCATCAAGAAAGTGTAGGCCTTTTCGACTTGAAGTTCGAATATATGGTGACGACATGCAAGATTCAACAACTCCCTTCCAAGTTTATTTTCGATAAGGATGCATGCACCACTACGTCCACCCGTATTTGACGGTGTTGTATCAAAGCTCATGGCATTCACCGAGTCTTGAAGATTGAAATTTCGTAATGTAGAAACCACCGCATCAGCTTGAGCAACACCAGTTCCAGATGAAATTTTTGGAATGGCAAGTATTTCTTCGACACCATCACCAGATACAATAATTGGCAGTCTATCTACCTTTTCTTTACCAGTCAAATCAAGCATAATTTTTCCATCCCAGTGAACAACAAGCACCTTATTGACCAAGGATTCTTTAATTTTCTTTTCATGCTGTATTGCAGCTTCTAGGCAGTGCTTCTTTCTGGCTCTGTATACCGTTGAATGGCTGACGGAAATCTCAGGACGCTGAATCACTTGACTCCTTATTAGTGATGTTAGGAGATGAACAGCCTCCCTATCACTCATGAAAGTTCTGTCTAGAGTGGCGCAGAGGTCTGGAGTCATGATGGACTTTTGTTTTTTTGCAATTGAAGTTCCCCCAGTTGTACCTCCAACAGTTGGCAAGTAATCAGAATCATGAGAAGAGGAGGAACTCTCTGTATCTGATTTAGTAGAATCACTTGTTTTAGTCGAATCCACAGTTTTTGATGTGCTTGCTATTTCTTTTTTGCATCTTTGTTTTCTCTTTTCTTCATTTGCTACTCTTTCAAAACGTCGCCTTTCCTTCTCCATTGTTACCTTGTCTATTCCAGCCATAGTTCCCCGTCATCCAGGCTCTCTTTTGAGCTTGCAAGAACTGAAGGTCCTCTGGGTTCTGGATCAGTTTTGCTGCATCAGCGTGAGCTATATCAAATAGATTTGGGAAAGTGCTGATAAAATCTTCTCTTTTCTTGTTTTCTGTAGTAGAACTTCTAGTTTTATTCTTTTGTAGCTGCTTTCATGTGGCATACAAACCTTCAATTTTTGTAATAACATGTTGTTTGGGTCTAGTTGGGATTCTGGCTTTGTTCCAGAATAGCAATATTTCATCAAAAGTTTTGTTGGCTGCTTCTTTAATTGTGTCATTCTCTTCCCGATGGAAGTAATAAAATCGCTTCAGGACATCTCCAATACATGGTAACTTAGATCCCTGATACTGTGAGCGAGACTGCTCCCTATAAGAAAAATTTCTTGTCTTTTTTGCCTAGCTGCCATGAATCTGAAACAAAAGAATTATATGAAAGTTATCAACATACTGTTACTGTTTCATAACTGTTTCTATTTAGTTTATTTTTATTAACTTAAGAAATGTACAGTGTTGGTGGGTCAACTAGTGACAAGTTAAAGAGCAAAACACAATTCCAACAAACTAATTTCCAACAATACTACAAAATAATTTTATGTGCTCAATTAAATAAAAAAAAAAAAAAAATTCGAGAATATTCCTTAAGCTTTACATACCTAATATTACATTTAGAAATAATGAATTTGAATATAAAATAACTAAATAACGGCATATAATGCTGAAAATAAATAGTTATTAATTTCTCAAGTTTGTCAGATTTTAAAATAATCGTCTTGTTATGAATGTAGTTGTTATTTATAAATTTTACCCAAGCAAGCCAAACTTTACAAGGCATGAGGCACCTTAAGATGTTCATTAAACTTCACAAAATTCCATAACATTAGTTTACACAACTAATCGAATATTTTGAGAGGGTGACTTTCAAAAAAAAAAATAAAAAATTCAACCCTTATAAGGATGAAACACCCTAATATATATATATATATATATATATATATATATATATATATATACAAAACTAAGGTTATGTAGTTCCATCCCAAAAGAAAGCTCAAATCAAATAGTTAATATCTTAGGGTTGCCAGACATCCTGTATTTTATGGAACAGTCCCACATTTGATCCAAAAATCTCTCATCAAAATCCCTACATGCATTCAAAATGTCCTGCAAAAAATATTCTTTAACCCTTTAGCGGGCAGGTATCCCATATGGGTTACTTAAAAGCCAATATTCAGATGCATGTATGAGCCTACGCAAGCAAACTGAAAGTGTGACGTTTCCTTCCATCTATGACACAATCTTTCGTCATCACATTTCAGCCAATCAGAGCGCTTCATGCAAATATACTCTGTCTGAGGAGGCGTTAAAGCTATCCATTTCACACCAGTTCCATATGTGTTGTAATATGGGTCTACCTTTCTCAATTTTCTTCTCTCTTAAACCTGTCCCAATGGAGGTGAGTGTATAAAAATTTAATATAGTATAGTTGAATAGCTGTACTTCATGTGTGTGTGTGTGTGTGTGTGTGTGTGTGTTAAAAATGCCTCAAATTATAGGAAATAGAAAAATTTTAGTGTTTAGAAAAACAAAGAACCCAAATGGGCTCCTTGACAGTTTAATGGGGAACCACGCTCAGCCCATCTGGGATCTTTCGCCTGGACTACAAGAGAAAATGTGATTGGGATTTTAGTTAATTCTGATGAATAATTAAGCATGTTCATGATTTTTAGTAAATCAGAAATTATATTTCTGCATTTTAGGTTCATAAGTTAATGATTTTTTAAGCATTTGGAATTACTGTGATGGTGACAGGGATAATTTGAGGATAAATATAGGTATTTGGGTAATGAACAGATATATATATAGGGTGAACCAAATGTAGGTGGACAGTAAATGATAACGTTTATTTTGAGAATACATATTTAATTTTTTTGTATACTATAATACAAAATAAAATTTAAATAAATTTAGTTATAATATTTAATATAATATAACACAAACACCATAGTTATAATGAACACCATAGTTATAATATAATATAACACAAACCGTATTCAACCTACTGTCCACCTACTTTTGGTTCACCGTGTATATATATATATATATATACAGGGTGGGCGGAAAGTAGCTCCCTATTTTGGATTGGTAAAAAAATACGTATATTATCCATTTATTTCAGAAGAAATAATATGAAAAGGTAGGCATACATGGTAGGTTTTCTCTAAAATTCAATGTGGGCTCCAACTCTTTCCACCAGCTTCTGGAGCCGCCCAGGAATGGCGTCCACTGACTTTAGCAGGAACTCCGGCGGGATGGAGGACATGACTTCCCGAATTCGGTCCTCCAGTTCTTCCAATGTCCTCGGTTTGGTGCGGTAGACTTCTTCCTTTACCCACCCCCAAAGTGGGGCCAGTTTTAAAGGCAATTTACATTTTAAGTAATATAGGCCACTTTAATTTTTGAGAGGACATTCATGTTTATTTTTTTTACGTGATAAGATTAGGATGAAACTTTGAGATCTACTGTAAATTAAAGTGTGCCATTATGTAAGAATTCAATAGCAAGTGTTTTTTTAATTCAGTGCTAAAGAAAAGTCTTTGCAAATAAACTTCAACTAATTTTAAGCAATTTTCAAGTTATACCTAAATATTTTTTTTCTGTTTTGAATTGAAAATAGAGAAACAATGTTAAGGGAAACTATTATAACCGTGATTATTTTTTATTTTATATGACCCTTACTATTGTAATCATATTTTTCAGCTGGTGCAGTACCTGTGCATCCCAGAAGCCTCGAGGATGATGACTACTTCACCAGCATAGGCCTCATTGAATATTTGAAGGAGACCTACAACTGCCAGTATGTAGGGACAGCAAGAGAAAACAGAATTGGAAATCCAGATCTGATGTCCACCAAGGAAATGAACCATTCTAAAACTCCAAGAGGAACCCTAGACTACTGCTCATCATCCAGCATACTTGCTCTCAAGTGGAAGGATAACAAGGTCGTTACTGTTTTGTCATCTGATGCAGGAGTGGAGCCAATGGGCAGCATTAAACGCTATGACAAGTCAGCAAAAGGAAAGAAGGAAGTACCATGTCCTGATATCATCAAGAAATACAATGGTTGGATGAGTGGGGGTTGACAAGAGTGACATGCTGACTCATCTCTACAAAACTCCTCTTAGGGCAAAGCGATGGTACATCAGGATATTTGGGTATGCCATCAACTTCTGTCTCTGCAATGCCTGGCTCTTTTATAAGAGAGACTGCAAAGAACTTCACCTGGAACCAATGTCACTGAAAAACTTCAGGCTGGAGATCTCAAGGTTGTTAAGGTTTCCGAAGGTTGAAATAACAAGGGCAGCTAGGCAGCCAAAGGCTCCTCCTTTTGAGCTGACTCTTCCAAAGAGAGGCCAATGAACTACGTTACCACCTGAAGCCATCCAACATGATATCAGCAAGTTTCACTTGCCAATCTCCACCAAAATGAGGCAGACCTGCAAGTTTTGTTTGAAGAAGGGGGATATGCACCGATCAAGGTGGATGTGCAAGGTTTGTAATATTGCACTCTGCCTCTCTGATACTAAAAATTGCTTTGAAACATATCATGAACAATATGAATAAATGTAATCTAAATAAATGTTTGTAGTAATAAATCTCTTTTCCTTGGTACAATTCCCAATTTTAGTAGCAAATTGAATTGGAGAAAATGAAAAAAAAACAGGATTATCATCAAATTTTTTTATGAAACTGTAAATTCTTGACCCAATACATTATTTTAATGTGTTTTTTAAAAGTTATATAATATAAAATATTAGTTGAAAAAATTAGCCTTTACCAGGTAAAAGAGCCCAAACAGGATAAGCATAGTACACCATGAAACTGCCAAGTGGCCCAGATGAGATATTTCATTAATGTAATACTGAAACCATTACATTACAATTAAATAAAAATTACTCAGTAATAATGTCTTAGAAAGGACTAAAGTTTTCACAACTAAGAGGATTTTTTGATTACTCAAAAATATACTACCTTGCCCGCTAAAGGGTTAAGCAAATCTTTAAGGGATGAATTGATTTAGAATTTCAATATTATGTATAATAATTTCAATTTATTCATGATGTTTAATTGTTAAAATATTATTGTAATAAAATTTTTCTAATTTTTTTTGTTGTAACAATTGAAGAAATCTAGTTTCAATTTGGAAAAAAAATTTGGTCTTAAAAAAAACCTCAGAAAATTTTTTATCCCGCATGGGCATTTGAAAAATCTGGCAACCCTACAATATCTTAAAAATAAAAAGTGAACCAATAGAGCAAGTACAAGAATTGAAGTATCTGGGTCAAATTGAGTGATGCCTCAAAAACAAGAAAACAATATTGAAGTCTGTGCTAAAGCAAACAGGATTATAAAGAACTTCAGATTCTGTACAAGTAAAGCTAAAGACTTTTTTTATACTTTTTGCACAAATATTTGTGGGTAGCAACTGTGGGCTAAGTTATAAGAAAGAGTCAGGCTTTAAAATAGATCTTTTAGTCTGCTGCACTAGTTACCTCCAAGATGCTCAGCTTTGCAAATGTTTGTTAACCACATTATCTCAAGCCTCCAGGAAGTAACAAGCTCAATACAGTGTAATATAAAGAATTCAAAACTCGGGACAATCCAATTGTCCAAGCTATTCTTCAGTCCAGTTTTGTCTTCTAGATCCAGAACTTCTTGGTATGAAAATGTGTCTATAGCTTCACTTAATACTGATACAAGTATCCCTCATTTAATGATCATTCACTTTAGTGATCTATTTTTTTAAAACCTTTTCTTGTACAACAATTAGCCAAAATTCGGTTTAGCAATCACTACAATGGGCAAAGTTTGGTTTCTGGTACTCCACAGGCGCATCTCTAACTTCATTATCTAATCAAAATGGCCACCAAGTGCAGAAATGGATTTATCCTCCCCTGTGCAGCTTGCCCAACCTGCGTGCCCCTAAGCAGCCACCCCCTGCACTTCCTTCTTGTCTTGCCAGTGTTTTGAGTTGCTCATGCTTCTGCATCACTTTGCATCAGTGTAAGATTGTGCACGATTGTGATTGTTGTGTTATTCGGTGCCTTTGTGCGGATTATTTGGTGCTAATTTGGACTGTGTAAGTGACTGTGAACATTCAAAATGATGGGTAAGCATGTGGCTTAGGGTGCATCAGCCTATAAGGGGTGAAATTTCGAACTTCGGATATTGATTCGGCCCTATGATATTATGGTTACAATCCCCAACAAACCTTCAGTGTCCACATTTCAAGCTGTTCTGACAATATTTAGTGGGTCCACCTCGAAGATAAAAATTTGACAATTGTGGAATTTTATGGTTTGACTAGAAAATCTTGTGTGTAAGCGTTGTAGATTTTGTTTGAAAAAAAAATTGTAAATATAGTTAGTTTTAGGCAAGTTTTAGCCTCAATTCATGAAATTATCTGTCTTTTTAGACTTTTTTTTGTATTATTCTGAGAATCATGAAGTGAGTTACCAGGATGCGGGATGAGGACCCAACTTGCCAAGCATTCCACCGACCACCTCCACCTATTAAAAATGGTATTCCATGATAAAATACTTGTAAAAATTGATTTATTGCTTATTGATATCTTAATTCTTCTTCTAAAACAGATGATAAAGAAGCTTGTCTCTTTCTCAGATTAGGAGTGGCTTTTCTGTCAGCTTCTACAACTTGGAGAACATTTTGAAGATGTTCTTCAGTCCTTGCATAGTTTTACTGCCCTCTCAGAGCCATCATTTATGACATTTATAGCCAAAAGTTTTTCTTTGGAAGATATAAATGATGCTGTTATTTTCCATTCAACAATCTCAACCATTAAAAAATCATAGTCTAACTGTAGTGAAGAGAATATGAACCATGAGTTTTTGTCAACCAAGTCAGCTAGTGTGGTTTCCGATCGTAGATTGGTAGGGAAATTAGGCTTTCCAAAACTAGATCCATGTCTACCTTCTGGAACCACTGTCTCAATCTTGTGTGGTTTAAAGGAAAGTAGATGGTTTGTTATAGCACAAAGTTCATTTTTTGGAACCAAATCGCTGAACAATACAAGAGGAATCATCTCTGATGAAAGGTACCAGAGATGACATTTCAAAGATGTTAGAGCACTTTTTGCTATTTGCTTGTTTACTTCCTCGTATTAAGAAGCTTTTTGTAAGGCTGCAAATCGTGCCATGGTGCATCAAAAACTGAAGAGCAGGTCATCCACCATGGGTAGTAAATCAGTGAAATGAAGGTTGCAAAGTCTCTTAGTTTCAGAATTTGTTGCTTGTTTGTGATTGTTACCAGGGTTGTGGAGTCGTGGAGTCGGAGTCGTGGAGTCGCACGTTTCAGGGCGGAGTCGGAGTCGGTAAAAAACTTCCGACTCTGACTCCAATTTCTGTGTCCTGTGTCACCCTTAATTTCTAAATCCTAAATACTAACATTTAGGTTATTTAGTTTTTTTGGTCAATAAACCTTATTCATTGATAGCCCAGCCCCTAAATTAAGTTTTTTTAATATTTTTTTTTTACATTTTCAGAATATACAATTAATATTTATTTAAATATAAAATATAAAATATAAAATTTCACACTTAGTGTGGTGGTGATGAAATGTCTTATTATTATGATAATTATAAAGTGAAACACTAGAGGAGTCGGAGTCGTATATTTAAAATGTGAGGAGTCGGAGTCGGATTTTTAGATTTTTTACAATGTGTGGAGTCGGAGTCGGAGTCAAATTTTTGACAATGTGTGGAGTCGGAGTCGGAATCGGAAAATTTTGGACCGACTCCACAACCCTGATTGTTACTGAAGGTAGTTTCAAGATATCTTCTAGTAATGCAATTTTTAGAGCATATATTGCTTTACTCACCCATCTGGCTCTATGTATAGCACCAGGTCGCTGAAGAGTTATATCCTTATCACTAGGTCCTGCATTTAAGTATAACACAACTAAGTCAGAAAATTGTTTGTAGTCATATCGTGTATGTTGCTTTTCTATATTACTTATTTGAATTGCATAATCAGTCCATTCCTGAAGAATCTCCTGGACAGCTTTGGAGTACTGATTGAAGTCAATTTTTTTTCAATTTTTCATCCTTGGAAATCCACAAACTTTTCTCGAAATCTGTTAAAGACATTAATTTCTGGTCCACTCGAAGTTTCTACTTTCATGTCCTGAAACACATGACTCATAATAACTTCACCAACATGATGCCTGCATGCAGACCATAATAAAGGCCATCCAATCTCTTGTTGGATAGTTATGCATGCAGCACTCACATGTCCCGTGTTGGTTGCTGTAGTGTCAAAAACCAAGTTCACTATTGAATCGGAGCAGTTCCACAATTTCAGTAGCTTCATAACTTCTTCAGTCAAGTTTTTCCCAGATTGGCCACTGCCACCAGCACTAGGATGATATGATGGAATACCAAGTAGTTTGAGATCCATTGAATTTCCAACTGATACGGCTAATCGTTCTTCTGTAACATATTTATCCTGCAGAGTAGAAATTATTTTCGAATCCCAATGAAGAGAGGCCAATTTAGGAGGATTCCAGGATTTTTTTAATGGAACTTGAAATTTTTTGGGCTACTTCGCGTCTTGCTCTATCAGCTGTAGCATATGAAGTTGCCACTGCCTTAGTGTTACCACCACATTCTTCAACAAAAGCTTTTGTGAATGCAGCCTGTTGTGCCAGAGTCATTTTCATTCTTGATGCCAAAGAAACAAGTTTCAGTCTTTTCAGAATGTCATGAGGAATGATAGCTTGAGTACCTAAACAGACTGTTGACTGTGTGGATTTTCCATCTTTTTCAGCTCCATCATTAGCTTCTGACTCACTCTCAATGGTAGTTGTATCGCTTGTGCTACTGCTTTCTAATTCAACATAACTGCAAGAAGCTTCAGTGTCTCTCAATTCCTTTTCTTTTCTCGCATTTTCTTCACATTTTCGAAAATTAATGCGCTTCATTTTGGATGCTAAAGTTTGATCATGAGCTCCAAAAGAAGCAATTCTATCCCCTTGCATAGATTGAAGAAATTGTATATCTTCTGGATTACTCATAATTTTTTCGGCATTTTTAATCCACAGTGGAAAAGTCATTTTAAGTTGCATTTCCATATCTTCTAGTCTTGTCTTTGTACTTTGTAGCTCTCTTCTTTTCAATGGAATTTCTCTCAGTTTCGCATTCTTTTCTGACAACGAAATTATTTTCTCACATGCTTTTTTCTCAGTAATCAGTGGTATATTGGCTTTATTGTAGAATGGTTGAATTTCTGTTAAAACAATTTTAGCTATATCTCGCTTAGTTCTTCTCTTTTTTAGACCCTGTTGCTGGTGAAATAGGAAACATCTAAGAACTTGTTCACTTGTTGGCAAGCGACATCCTACAATCTTTGCATCATTATTTATGATGCCAGGACCTAATCCAAATATAAAGGGTTTTTTTCGTGTTTTTACATCAACTTTATCTGCACCACTTGAACAAGTTTTACCACTAGAAGTGGCTTCAATGGCTTTACCACTATTATCCATTATATCATATATCAAGTATTATCACCAACATATATAAAAAATTGACCTGTAATAGAAACATAGATTAATATTAAAGTAGTCTACATGCCTGAAAATAAGAAAAAATAGCTATAGGTATTTCATGATGGCAAATGATGTTTATTAATAGTAGCTATGGTTTAAACACAAGCAAACTAAACATACTAGGCCTATAGTACCTTAAGGATCATTCAATTCAATAAAATAAAGGTATATGTGAAAAAAATAATTTAAGGCAATTTATCCCAAAAATTGTCATTTTTGTAAAAGTTTAGGAGCTAGGTGGACCCAGTAGATATTAATCAATTGACCTGAAATTTTGAATGTGAATTTTTTTTAGGGAATGTAACCATAATAACGTAGGGCCAAATCAATTTTTGAAAGTTGCCATTTTTGATGCACCCTAAATTGTGGCTGCTTCCCCCTCATGCACGTCTAAGCTCTCTCATAAGTCCTTGACTTTGGAGGTTAAGCTGGACATTATTAAGTGCCACAAATGGTGAAGGGGCAAACTCCATCACAAGAGCACTTGGCCTAGCCCAGTCAACCATCTCAACCATCATCAAGAAGGCTCCTGAGTTGAAGGTCTCAGTGGAAAATGTGACTTCTAGCAGTGCCACAAGGATAACTAGGGCGCATGATCCAGTGATGGAGAACATGGAGAAGCTACTTCAGATCTGGATCAAGGATCAAACTCACTGCTGCATGCCTCTCTCTACCACCATCATCATGGCACAAGCTGAGTCTGTGGGAGGACCTGCAGAAAGACTTGGGCCTGAGAGGACTGCTGGGACTTTTGAGAGCTTCAAGGCCATTGAGGGGTGGTTCGAGCATTTTATTTATAGCTGTTTCCTAGATATAAGTAAGGCATATGATAGGGTGAACCACAATATTTTATTTGCAAAACTAGAAGACAGGAAGGTTCCCATGTACATATTAAATTTATTGAAATTTTGGTATTCCCACCAATCTTTCACTGTTAGGTGGGGCAATGTACTATCCGAGTGTTTTGGCTCCTCTTGCGGGGTGAGACAAGGCTCCTTGCTCTCCCCTATGCTGTTTAATGTGTATATCAAGTTATCAACGGATTAATTGCTTCACTTAATGAGGCAACAGTGGGATGATGTATAGATAACACAAGGATAAATAACTTAGTTTATGCCGATGATATGGTGTTAATAAGTCCCTCTGTTAAAGGTCTGGATCAGCTACTAAAAGTCTGCGAAGTGTATTCGCAGAAACATGATATTCTTTTTAATGTTACAAAAACTAAGGTTATGCAATTTCATCCTAAAAGCTGTAACCAGCCAGCTGATATTAGGTTTAAAATGAATGGTGAAGTAATTAAGGAAGTACAAGAGTTTAAGTATTTGGGTCAAACTATTACCAACTCCTTGAGTGATGACTCGGATATAAGAGAACAATCTCGAAGCCTGTGTGCTAAAGCGAATATGACCATAAGGAACTTTTGATTCTGTACAAGTGAAGCTAAAGACACTCTTTTTCATACTTTCTGCAGTAATATATATGGACAGCAACTGTGGGTGAATTATAAAAAAGGTTCTGGCAGAACTCTGTACAACAGGTCTTTTAGACTCTTACATAAATTACCCCCAAGATGCTCAGCTTCACAAATGTTTGCCACCCACAATGTCCTGAGCTTCCCGGAGGTAACAAGACATGCTCAACACAGTCTAATGCAAAGAATTAAAAAATCAACCAATCCAATCATCCAAGTTATCCATGAGTCCTGCCATTTATCCTCTAAGCCAGTGGTTCCCAAACTTTACTAACTGTCGGAACCCTTACAGACTTGTTTTTATTTCGCGGAACCCCAACTCCATATATATATATATACAACCTTACCTTACAACCTTACAAAGGTTCCACGTGATGATTTCTCATTTCGTGAAGGTCAAGCGTGTCGCCCCTCCTCTCGAGTTGGCCTGGTGAAGTAGTGAGTTGGATTCTTGCGCTCTCCACCTCACATAGCCAGGTACGCCCGGCTCATCGGGGATTGTTCTGAGCCAGGCGTCAAGTCTTCTTTTGAAGATTTCCACTGCAACTCCCTTCGTGTTTCTTAGGTCTTTGGCCAGCTGATTAAATAGTTTTGGTCCTCTCACTACAAAACTATTTTCTTTCAGGGTTAAGGATGTTCCCTGTCTCGCCTTCAATTTGGGAATACGACACAGTCTACCGTTTCTACCTTCCACCGTTGTTTGGGGAGTTATGGGATTCAGAGTAAGATTAGGGACTAGTTTCTCCATTATTTTCCAAGTGTAAATAATGGTGTATCTCTCTCTTCTCCTTTCCAGTGAATATAGGTTTAGTTCTCGTAACCTTTCCCAGTAATTTAGTTCTTTGCACCCATTGATATATATATTAGACTTAGAGCTGTAAAATATTTATTGAGCAACAAAACCTTACATACCTTACTGGCGTACCCTAATATGATTTATGGGCTTGTTTAGTGCAGTAGAGTTGTTGGAAATTTGGTTTGATGTTGGTCAGTTGTAGGCGCATATCCGCTGCTGCATCCACCTTATTACGATACTTATTTTTGGTCGCTAATATCGAGAAAATCCAGCCTCACACATATAAGTTGATACAAAGGGGAAGAGATTCTTCAATGCTCGTTTTGTAAGATCGGGATCTTGATTTAAAAGCTTTATCCAGAAAGACAACAAAGAATCCTTATCAAAAGTTGTTTTGAGTGTGAGATCAGTTGAAATATGAATTAGCTGCTCTTTTTCATTTATTGGAAGATTTTGTTGTTTCAAAATATTCGAATCAATAAATGGGTTGCGCAGCCAAGTGAGTCGATCCTGCGACATAATCCCACGATGGTGCCATTTCAAATCAGAATAAGAATATAAAATATTATTTAACAAAAAGCCACAAGGTAAAATTATGTATAAATATTAGGACCTTAATTAGACCTTAATTAGACCTTAATATTAAGACCTCATTAGACTGATTAGAAAACGTGTCACGGAACCCTTGTTAAGCCTCCTTGGAACCCCAGGGTTCCGCGGAACACAGTTTGGGAACCACTGCTCTAAGCTATGGGGTAATTCTACGAGAAATAGACAAATGAAGTACACAGTAACCTCTTCAAAATTCATGAAACTTGGTGTGAGGGTTGGTTTAGCTCCAAATTACAAATTTCTGAATTTTTTTGAAAATTGGTCAAGTTGGTCAAATTTTATGGCTTGACCAAATTTTGGTCAAATGAAAAAAACAATAATTTTCAAACGTAAATATCTCAGCTCCTAATTGTGGTTAGTGTAGTAAGTCTTAAATGATAAAATATGTAAAATTAACTGTAGTTTCTAAATATGTATCATTTTATTAGGGTAACAAAAATAAAATTATGATTTTTTTGGAGTTTTTTTTTTTTTTGCGATTTGGCAGCGAAGATATTTTTCGAAAAAAAGACCAGGAATAAAAAATGTTTATTTGATGTATGTACACCATAATAAGTAATAAAAAGTCAGCTTATCGACGATTATTATGAAAAAAAAATGACAAAAAAAAATCCTCCAAATTTTAATTTTTTGCTTTCTTTCCAGATTTTCAGTATATACCTAATTTTCTAGTATACATAAATTTACCTAACCCTTAAAATGCCTCAAAACACAAAATTTTGTTGCGATCCTATGAAAAAACACTCAAGAAGAATTTTCTGTAACATCAAAAAAGTAAACTCTGCCATGGCAGCTGCAAGCTATGGAATTTTGGAAGAAAATCAATTACTGTGCAGCAATTGCTATGTCACAATTAAAAAGAAGCCAATTGTATTAGAACATGTTCAACGTTCATCCAGAGAGCCGGAACCTGCACCAATACCTGAGCCAGACATACTTAACGAATGTATGGAGCGAAGCAGTAGCGATTCCACGAATCCACCACCATTGGAAGAATTTGTCGTTCAAGACAGGCAATTCAATAAAGATTTGCTCAGCGACAATATTTTACCTTTATTTGATGAAAGCCCTATTAAAACAGGTAATAAAACAATAGAGACTCCATTCAGGACATTTGTTTCTTAATGCCAAATTCGTAGTTTTCTGTTTTTAAATATTAGCATCAGCACTTGAATACATATATACAAAATATTTGATATTTGATTATTTCACGCAACCTAAATTTATGAATTTGTTTTACAGCTGGATTGAAGCCGGGACAAAAACAGATAAAGGCTTCTACGAAATTCAGATCGACAACGGAAAAGGTTAAACGAAGTTTTGAAGCTGCTTATGGGGCTCCTATTGACTATTCTGAAGCTGGTCCATCCAAAAAAAGTTGTTTGGAAGATGATTTAGAGAGGCAAGACTACTTTTCGGACATAGTTATTGAAATTTGACATTTTAAATTAAATTTAATACAGTCATCGAAGTATATACTAAATTAAGTTTTATCTGTTTACATTTTTATAATCGGACAATATAATACATATACATATATTTTATGAAAAGTTTAATTAAAAATATACTAATTAAACTTAATGTCAAATACACTTTATTTCAGGTATCAAAAGGTTATGGAAGAATTAAAGGAGAAATTTCAAGCAAGTAACGATCGCAATCTTAGGTTACAAATACTATCATTGTATCCCTATCCCATTGAAAAAACTGCTGACTTCTTTGGAGCAACAAAGTATATGGTGCGTAAGAGCCGCAATCTTCAAAAACAGTTTGGGATTCTTCCTAACATTCCAAACATGACGAAAGGGAAGGTCGTCACAGCTGAAATGAAAAAAATCATTCAGTTTTATGAAAATGACGAATATAGTAGGATGTGCCCGGGAATCAAAGATTATAAGTTTGCAATAAATGAAGAGGGTGAAAAAATAAAAAACAAAAAAGACTGGTATTGTGTAACTTGAAAGTTATATGCTGAATATGCAAAAAATGATGAAAATCCCAAAATAGGCTTTAGTACCTTTGCTCATCTTCGACCGTCGTGGTGCGTGCTTGCGGGACAAAGCGGAACTCACAGTGTCTGCGTATGTACGCATCACCAAAATCCGAAACTACAAATATCAGCGTTAGGCATTAAAGATTTAGACTACAAAAAATTAATGTCTTTATCCATCTGCGGCATGGACAATGAAGATTGTATGATGCACCGATGCAAAAGATGCCCGAGAGGTCGGAATCAAAAATTATTTGGAAAGTTTGGACTTCATGGCGATGGAAGAGATAAAATATAAACAATGGGTGTCCGTCGATCACTGTATGTTAAAAGATATCACCGAAACTCCAGAGGAATACGTGGAATCACTCACCAAAAAAATTGCACAACTGACAAGACACCACTTCACGAATAAATGTCAGTCGAGTTACTTCAAAAATCTAAAAGAAACTCTGCCCGAAAATGAAGGTGTTTTGGTGGGATTTCGCGGAAAACTTCTCATTCATCGTACAAGATTGTGCCCAGGGGTTTCATTGGGAGAACTCGCAATGTACAGTGCACCCATTCGTTTATTATTCCAAAAACAATGCAGGAAAACTAATTTGCAAAAGTTACTGCTTCGTTTCAAACCGTCGCAGGCATGATACAATTCTGGTTCATAGTTTTCTCAAAAAATTAATCCTGTGCATCCAACAACAAAATTCAAACCTAACTAAAATTCATTATTTCACAGATGGATGCGCGGCTCAGTATAAGAATAAAACAAATTTTCTAAATTTATGCCATCATTTCGAAGACTTCAAAATTCATGCTGAGTGGAATTTTTTCGCGACATCCCACGGGAAGAATGCCTGCGACGGTATTGGCGGAATGGTAAAAAGAGCAGTCGCCAGAGAAAGCTTACGACGGCCTCTCGACCATCAAATCTTAACAGCTGAGGACTTCTACAATTTCTGCTCTCAAGAATTCCTAACCGCTATTGACTTTTTTTACGTCTCTGAGGCAGAAGTTGTAGATGTAGAGCTTTCTTTGCAAAAACGTCTGAGTGAACCTATTACTTCTATCAAAGGTACTCAACAATTACATCGCTTCGTCCCAATTTCCAAGAATTCGTTGAAGGTTTATCCACTCTCTCAGAGTGCACAGTCAGTCGAAATAAGAGAGCTCATTAGAGTTTCTGCTTCGGATCAAGAACATAATACTGTCTCTCAACGCGAAATTGAAACAGGCTCTTTTGTGGGTTGTATGTATGAAAATAAACTATGGCTCGGATTAGTCCAGTCCTTTGACTGTGAATATGATGATTTTCTGATAAAATTTCTCCATCCTTCGGGCGTATGTCCCTCATACATTTTTCCTGCGCAAGATGATGTTTGTCACGTTCCAACAGAAAATATATTTGGGAGTATTGAAGCAAGTTTACGAGGAGGAACAAGAATACAATACATTTTTCCGCTTCAAGAATTAAATAACTTTTCAAAGAAGATAAAATAAATTCTATCGAATGTATACTATTTAAGATTGTCTATATAATATTTCTAAAATTTTTATCTAAGATTTGTGTATCTACTTAATAGTTATAAAAATCTTTTCAAATTCTTTTTTCTTATTATTATATTATTAGTGTCTAAAATTTGGATTCACTGGATGAGAATACTGTCTCTTAATTCATTCTCAAAGACTTGTGTACGTGTAGTATTAGGAAGAGTATTTTATACTCTGATAAGCGCTTTATAAATTAAACATTATTATTGTCAATATATTCTGTCCCTAAATATAAGAGAGGTTATGTATGTACATTGTACATATATTTTAAAAGATTTTTTCTCCTTTGGTTTATCTACATGTATTTTTTATATGAATTGAAAATTGTCTTTTTTTGGACCAACAAGTCTGTAATAAATCTTCATCATCTGAAAAAACATTTTATTACTTAATTTCAAACTCAGTTTTGAGCCTTATAATAAACTATAAGCTGACTTTTTATTACTTATTATGGTGTACATACATCAAATAAACATTTTTTATTCTTGGTCTTTTTTCGAAAAATGATATCTTCCCTGCCAAATCGCAAAAAAAAGAAAGAAATTGACATTTTTTCCAAAAAATCATAATTTTATTTTTGTTACCCTAAAAAAATTATACATATTTAGAAACTACAGTTAATTTTACATATTTTATCATTTAAGACTTATTATGCTACCACAATTAGCAGCTGAGATATTTATGTTTGAAAATTATTGGTTTTTTCATTTGACCAAAATTTGGTCAAGCCATAAAATTTGACCAACTTGACCAATTTTCAAAAAAAATTCAGATTTTTGTAATGTGGACCAAAACCAACCCTCACACCAAGTTTCATGAATTTTGGAGATGGTGGAGTGTACATTTGGCACTTTCATTTGTCTATTTGTCCTGGAATTACCCTATGGACTTCTTGGTACGAAAACATCTGTCTGTAGCTCCACTTAACTTCGACATTACAGTATTATTTCTAATCAATTGTATATATTTCTATCTTTAGTATATGAACTGTCATTGTATTAATAATATCTCATATGGACTATAGTCTGCCAATAAACCTTTTCATTTTCATTTTAGGGATGGGCTAATCTCTACAGCCTCCACCTCATGGGTGAGGTGGCGAGTGCAGACAAGCCAGTGCATTGGGAGGTAGGAAATGCTATGGGAGACCTGAAGCTGAAGCCACTCCTGACCTACCACTCTGAGAACCCCAGAGTGCTTAAGGGCTACATCAAGGAGCACCTCCCAGTCATCTGGCACTCAAACCCGAAGGCATGGATGATGACTGTATTGTGCCAAAGCTACCTGGTCAGCTACCTTTCCAAGTGATGCAAGGCATACACCGAGGCCAACAACCTTGCCAATCAGTTTCTCCTGATCCTGGATAATGCACCTTCACACCCTCCCTGCATGGATGAGTGGGCTGACAACATTGATGTGTTGTTCCTCCCCTCTAACACCACCTCACTCATCCAGCCCATGGACCAGGGTGTCATCACTACCTTCAAGGCATATTATCTACAGCACACCATGCAACAACTCAGCAGGGAAGCTAATAGAGATGACAAGCTGAGCATAAAAGAGTTCTGGTGGAACTACAACATAAAGAAGGCAGTCAATAACATCAATGTGGCATGACAGGAGGTGAGCCAGAGCACCATGAATGGTGTGTGGCAGAAAGTGTGGCCTGTGTATCCACAACTTCACCAGGTTTGAGTGGGTGGAGACCATTCAGATCAACATTGTTCAGCTGTTGCAACAGGCTGGCTTTAATGAGGTGAACCACAATGACATTGAGGAGTTTCTGGACAGCCACACACAGGAGCTCAGCAATGAGGACCTCATCCACCTCAAGCAGCTGCAAGCACTGGAGAAGTTTGATGGCTGCCTTACCAAGTTGTAGAGAATGACTCCAACTCCAACAGGAGTGCTGAGGCTGCACACATCATGGAGCAGGGCATTCACTGCTACCACAAAATGTACTATGCAAAGAAGGCTAAGAAGGCACACCAGGAAACCATCACAAGTTTCTTCAAACCCAAGACAGAGTCATTGTCACCAGAACCAACACCTTCCACCTCAGGATTCACTATCTTCAGGGCCAGACTTGCAACACTGTCCACCCTGAGAGAGAGTGACCTGCCCCAACAACATTCAGTCCTTCAACCTTGGGGAGGACACCTGATGATGAACTAGCTTGTTACCAGGACTTTACTTGGTGAGTGTTACCTATCTTTTTATTTGTCCTAACTTAACCTAAAATTGTGTAGTTTTCTTTATGTGGTGCTTGTAGATAGTGATCACAATCACTCTCCGCAAACACCATGTAGGAACATATCCCTATTAACCCATGTTATAACATCCTCATTTAGTGAACATTCACTTAGCAATCAGTTTTTCAGGAATGTAACCCAATTGTTAAACGAGGGATGGTATTTTCATAACTTTTTTAAGTCTGAGTTTCTATTATTATTTGTTTTATTATGGATACTATTTTTATTTCTTTATTTTGTTTTCTTCTACCAATAAACTTTTCAATATACATTCGCTGCAATGTATGACAAAAAAAATAAATTTTCACACTAACAAGCCAAACTAACAATTTTTGAAGAGCAAATTTTGCTTCCACTTCTCAGATTTTATAATATGGATGATTGGATGAATAATTGAATATGCACAAAAATGGGACAACACTGCCAAATCACAGGTATGAAGTTGTAGTCAGGATTCTGTACTGTAATAGACTTGTATTTAAAGTGTTAAGCATAATTAGTTTTATTAATTAATGTAATTAAATTGGAAATGATCATGTATTATTACTTGTAGTTTTGAGCAAAAGTTATAAAAAAAGAGACATGACTACAGCATCTTGTGGAGATTCATTGTTCCAAATGATGATCATTTTAACAATAATAATAGGTTTCATTTTATTTATAAGATTTATATGTGCATATACAGAGAATTATAGCTGAAGAAAATTACTAGATAGCCCCTATTTGACTACTAGTAACCTAGAATAAAATTTATACACATATATATAGTATATACTATATTTGGTACATTCCATGACAGATCATGCAGTGGTGTACCGTGCACCACTAAATCACAGATTTGCTTCAAAATTTCTATAGAGTATATTTGACCTGATCATGAAAATGTTACTTAAAATTTATTTGAACAAATACTTTGAGATATGAATGACCCCCCCCCCCAAATGGGGGTCTGCAAAACAATACTAAAGTTCCAAGTGTCATAACTTTGCTTCTAATTGGGTTAGAGTAAACGTTTGAACCATTTATGGTAGAGAATTTCATGAAGAACAAATAAGCACCAGTCGATAATTCAGATAGGACTAATATTTTGGAAGTTATCATAATTTTATTTTGGGGGGGAGTGACAGGACCCATATCCCCCCACATCCAATCAATACAAAAAAAAATTTTTTACGCAAAAACATTCCCTTAACATTCGTGCATATGCAGGGTTAATAATAATACTGTAATTTTGTGTACTTCTTGTATTTTTATGTTTGTGAATATTGTATTCTAAAAAATTATCTAAAAATTTCTGAAATTTTGTTTTTCAAATGGTAATGCTAGCCTATTGACTATTTTACAGGGGTCTGGGTCATAATCCCGAAAAGCCGAAAAACAAAAATTAAGAAAAAACAAAAATTAAGAAAAACCAAAAAATTAAGAAAAACAAAAAATTAAGAAAAACAAAAAATTAAGAAAAACAAAAAATTAAGAAAAACAAAAAATTAAGAAAAACAAAAAATTAAGAAAAACAAAAATTAAGAAAAACAAAAATCCCGAAACCAACTTTTTTAAAAGATAAGGGATCACGCAACATGTTAAAGACTTTGGTTGGAAATGGGTGGCGGGGGTAAACGTAGAAACAAGTAGGATTTATTAAACTTTTCCAGACCTGTTTGGGTTAGGGTAGGTTAGGTTGGAGATATCTTACAGATTCCCGCATTTTAGACTATATTTATATAAATTCAGTGATTTGCTGAATCTTAAATTTTCTAGGCCTAAATATGTGGTGTATCGTAGGTTAGGTTTGACTAGCCTAGATTTTTAGTATATTTCGAACATCTCTAAAACCTTTACAAAGGCTAGGGTCTAAAATTTAAAAAAAGTAAAGCTGCTGCTCTTAATTTTATTTTTTCTTAATTTTGGCTTTCGGGATTTTGTCCGGCACCCATTTTACAGATATTGTATTGAAACAGCTCAACTGTGGTGTTTCTATATTGTATTGAAACAGCTCAACTGTGGTGTTTCTATATTGTATTGAAACAGCTCAACTGTGGTGTTTCTATATTGTATTGAAACAGCTCAACTGTGGTGTTTCTATATTGTATTGAAACAGCTCAACTGTGGTGTTTCTATATTGTATTGAAACAGCTCAACTGTGGTGTTTCTATATTGTATTGAAACAGCTCAACTGTGGTGTTTCTATATTGTATTGAAACAGCTCAACTGTGGTGTTTCTATATTGTATTGAAACAGCTCAACTGTGGTGTTTCTATATTGTATTGAAACAGCTCAACTGTGGTGTTTCTATATTGTATTGAAACAGCTCAACTGTGGTGTTTCTATATTGTATTGAAACAGCTCAACTGTGGTGTTTCTATATTGTATTGAAACAGCTCAACTGTGGTGTTTCTATATTGTATTGAAACAGCTCAACTGTGGTGTTTCTATATTGTATTGAAACAGCTCAACTGTGGTGTTTCTATATTGTATTGAAACAGCTCAACTGTGGTGTTTCTATATTGTATTGAAACAGCTCAACTGTGGTGTTTCTATATTGTATTGAAACAGCTCAACTGTGGTGTTTCTATATTGTATTGAAACAGCTCAACTGTGGTGTTTCTATATTGTATTGAAACAGCTCAACTGTGGTGTTTCTATATTGTATTGAAACAGCTCAACTGTGGTGTTTCTATATTGTATTGAAACAGCTCAACTGTGGTGTTTCTATATTGTATTGAAACAGCTCAACTGTGGTGTTTCTATATTGTATTGAAACAGCTCAACTGTGGTGTTTCTATATTGTATTGAAACAGCTCAACTGTGGTGTTTCTATATTGTATTGAAACAGCTCAACTGTGGTGTTTCTATATTGTATTGAAACAGCTCAACTGTGGTGTTTCTATATTGTATTGAAACAGCTCAACTGTGGTGTTTCTATATTGTATTGAAACAGCTCAACTGTGGTGTTTCTATATTGTATTGAAACAGCTCAACTGTGGTGTTTCTATATTGTATTGAAACAGCTCAACTGTGGTGTTTCTATATTGTATTGAAACAGCTCAACTGTGGTGTTTCTATATTGTATTGAAACAGCTCAACTGTGGTGTTTCTATATTGTATTGAAACAGCTCAACTGTGGTGTTTCTATATTGTATTGAAACAGCTCAACTGTGGTGTTTCTATATTGTATTGAAACAGCTCAACTGTGGTGTTTCTATATTGTATTGAAACAGCTCAACTGTGGTGTTTCTATATTGTATTGAAACAGCTCAACTGTGGTGTTTCTATATTGTATTGAAACAGCTCAACTGTGGTGTTTCTATATTGTATTGAAACAGCTCAACTGTGGTGTTTCTATATTGTATTGAAACAGCTCAACTGTGGTGTTTCTATATTGTATTGAAACAGCTCAACTGTGGTGTTTCTATATTGTATTGAAACAGCTCAACTGTGGTGTTTCTATATTGTATTGAAACAGCTCAACTGTGGTGTTTCTATATTGTATTGAAACAGCTCAACTGTGGTGTTTCTATATTGTATTGAAACAGCTCAACTGTGGTGTTTCTATATTGTATTGAAACAGCTCAACTGTGGTGTTTCTATATTGTATTGAAACAGCTCAACTGTGGTGTTTCTATATTGTATTGAAACAGCTCAACTGTGGTGTTTCTATATTGTATTGAAACAGCTCAACTGTGGTGTTTCTATATTGTATTGAAACAGCTCAACTGTGGTGTTTCTATATTGTATTGAAACAGCTCAACTGTGGTGTTTCTATATTGTATTGAAACAGCTCAACTGTGGTGTTTCTATATTGTATTGAAACAGCTCAACTGTGGTGTTTCTATATTGTATTGAAACAGCTCAACTGGTGTTTCTATATTGTATTGAAACAGCTCAACTGTGGTGTTTCTATATTGTATTGAAACAGCTCAACTGTGGTGTTTCTATATTGTATTGAAACAGCTCAACTGTGGTGTTTCTATATTGTATTGAAACAGCTCAACTGTGGTGTTTCTATATTGTATTGAAACAGCTCAACTGTGGTGTTTCTATATTGTATTGAAACAGCTCAACTGTGGTGTTTCTATATTGTATTGAAACAGCTCAACTGTGGTGTTTCTATATTGTATTGAAACAGCTCAACTGTAGTGTTTCTATATTGTATTGAATAGCTCAACTGTGGTGTTTCTATATTGTATTGAAATAGCTCAACTGTGGTGTTTCTATATTGTATTGAAATAGCTCAACTGTGGTGTTTCTATATTGTATTGAAATAGCTCAACTGTGGTGTTTCTATATTGTATTGAAACAGCTCAACTGTGGTGTTTCTATATTGTATTGAAACAGCTCAACTGTGGTGTTTCTGTATTGTGAATAGATGTAGATATGGCAGGAAATAAGAAAAGTTGTTGCAATCCTTTTTCTCTTCATATGAAAATAATATTAAAAGGTTTGCACCCTCTTCCTAAACACATTCTTGAAGAAAGTGATGAGCAATTTGGATTTACTGATAATTCATTGGTATGCAATTCTTGTCTAACCAAAGTAATGAAGCATGGACCATTTAAAAAAGGATGAAGACAGCCCTAGCAAAAGTTTCACTCCAGAAACTTCAACAACAATTGAGGAAGTGGATGTGTATCAGTCTAATGAAAGTAATGCATCGGAAGTAAATGCAATTCTTGTTGAACTTGGTGTATCCCCAGTTAAATTCATAAATACAATTTATTAAATTAATATACCTGTATTAATCACCAAATATGAATATGAATGAAACGCGTCAGCATTAAAAATATACGTAACTCAATTTATTCATATATCTAAGTAAAATATACCTAGCTATATCAGTACTAGGTATGTCCATCAATATTTAAATTTTACTCATGAATGACTAAATTTTCAGATGGTCCCTGTAGTCAAAAGAAGTCAAGAAAAGTCACTGAGGCAGCCCACAAAGCATAATCAGCATTGAAATGGAAATATAAAAAACTACATAGGGTTACATGGTTGATTGCTGTCAACTTCATCCAGTGAAAATTTCTGCCAGATATTGGTGCAGAGTTGATGGCAAAAACCCCACATCTTTCCATTAAAAAATTGTGTTTGTGGAGGTCTTCAAAAGACCTTGTTAAGTAGCATTTTTTTAGGGGGTTAATGTTTAATTTATATGCCTTTGGTATTTAGCACTGCCTAATGGTAAAAAAGGAAATTACCATATCTTATTATTTTGTTGGGCCTTGCTTCTGGTTATAGGGTGCGCGGCTGCCTATTATGCCTTTCTTTCAATGCAGGTGATGGGGTTGCGAAAGGAGTTTAATATAGGTAATTCACTATACTTAAATACCTGAAGGAATAAACCTATCCTTTTGTGTTATTAGTTTTATATTATTAGGTATTCACTCAGAACGCAACCCTAACCTAACCCAACACATCTTAGATGGCTTCAACCAACTATCCCCCCCCTGTCCACACAGTCCTTGTTGCCATCGACATCAACAAAGCTTTCAACACTGTCCCATGCCACATTCTTGCACAAAAGATTATTGATCTCCACATCCCCACTAATGACAAGAAATGGCTTACCAATTTCATTGCAGGCCAACTTGGCAAAGTCATACACAAACAACACTCATCCAAAACCCAAAGACTATACAATGGCATCCCACAGGGCTCCATACTCTCTCCAACCTTTTCATGCACGACCTCCCACAACCTCTCTCCCCCCATGTACACGTTTCCTCCTATGCAGATGACCTGACCATAACAGCACAACACCATAACCGTAATACCGCCACACGCCTGATCCAGCAGTACATTACCAATCTGGAACTCTGGCTGACTAATAATAGGATGTCAGCATCCCCTCAAAAATCCTCCATCACCCTCCTAACCTCAGACCACCACGAATCCCAAGCACACCTGAGTGTCACCCTCATGGGACATCCCCTACCGGGTCATTCCATGTCAACTCAGCCACAAAATGGCACTTTTTGCACTCACCCCTTTCAATTTTGCTCATACTTGGCACAATAGCAGATATACATGCCAAACTTAAATTCCCAAATTATTAGAGCTGACTGACCTTTGGTTACTGAGATACAAGGTCACAAAGTTGTGACATTTTGACCTTTTTTGCGTTAAATGACTATTTTCAAAACGGTGTAACTAAACAACTATTAAAGCTAGAGCATTGATTTTGGTCTCATTTTAAAGCTCTTTAGTAGCCCCTTGTTTATTGTCTCTTGTTAAATATCTCTACTGTGAAAAATAAAAAAATCCCTTCAAAAGTTGACCTTTGACCTTGAATAAAAAAAAAATACCTTCTCCTAAAAAATTCAATTTTTTTACATTAATACCTTGAGTCATGTACAACAAAATCCCAAGAAGCTGTAAGTGGCTGATAACTAGTTCAATGTATAAAAAATAAATGAAGTTGGCATCATTCTTCAATTTTAGATTTTTTTTGTCAGTTCATTTATTTAAAAGTTCTGTTCTGATATAGTGTCAGTGAAGACTTAGTTCAACTTAACATTATTAGTTCAAAAACCTTTTTGTGACCTGTGCCAAAAGAAGTCTTTTAAAAGACAACCAGGGTTAAACCCCTCGACAGCCCCAAATCTACTGGAGTAGCGCTGATCCAAAGGCCCAACTAGTATATAAGTACTGTCAACTTTACAGAGTTGACTCCTGACTTCAAGTTAAAGTTAATTTATTTTTACTAAATACATGTATAAAAATTTATTTAATAATTCATTAATTGTTCATTGTTTTCTTTTCAGGATTTTCTTTGTGCTTTTGTGATTTCAGAGTACAAACATGGAACATTTAAAACTGAAACAGAAGTGTGCTGATCCTTTGCTGCGTCACAAAGGTCAGTGTCGAAAGCAGGGCTGTGGAGTCGGCACATAAAAAACCGACTCCGACTCCTCAATTTTTTGTCTATCCGACTCCGAAGGTATATTAATTCTAAATCTGCTATGATGATAATTACACAAGAGGCATTTCATCACCACCACGTGAAGCATCATCATCTGTGGTCATTGTTACGGTAACTTTGTCTGTAGTAAAGAATCTTGTAAGTGGTGCTTGTCGTTCAATAGATTTCTGATCTTTTGTTAACTTTGAAGTAGTTGGAAGGTTTTTATTACTATCTTTCTCAATGACAACTTCTAAAATTTTGGGATGGAAACACTGCAAATGTCTTTTCAAATTTGATGCTCTGGTTGGTGCATTTTTATCAGAGCCAGTAAAACCACTGATTTTTGCTTCACATAATTTTTCATCATCATCATCATCTATCATACACTGACACACAAAATGTTTCCCATCTGTGGTTATTGTAAAATATTAAAAAACTGCAGACTTTGTTGGAAGTGTCTTTGCCATTGTGAAAGGGGTTTTAGACTTGAAAGTTAAAAACTTATGAAATTTAGAAAGAACTCGAAATTAAATAAGCATTAAAAATAAAAAATATTATCTGAAAAGAAAAAATGAATTAATGGCATTAGTGTCTGAAATGGAAAACATTGTGTTTATTATTTAAGTGGTTTAACCACCATAGCTGCCAGTGATATCACACACAAAAACATATTTTATTAAAATTTATATTGAGGTCGGAGTCGGTACATTTTTACCGACTCCGACTCCAGCACCACCAAAATTGCTTCCGACTCCGACTCCACAGCCCTGGTCGAAAGAAGAGTTTGAGAATTGTACCACAGGAACTTGTAAATAAGTTTCCCGATCTGCACTTAACACTATATCACAGACTTTGTAAGCAGTGTAGAGAACATCTTGAGTCCTTGCCTGAGAAAGGAATAGGCACTTTGAATTCAGACATAAATGATGATTCTTCTTGTAGTAGTGAACCACCTGAAGATCTTGAGAAAATTGAAAATGTTGACAATAGTGATGCATCAACTTCAGAGCAAAACCATGAGATGTGTACTTTGAATGCTTCTTTTGTTTCAATTGGTGAATCACCCATAAAAAAGAGAAAGCTTGTAGAGCAAAAGTCATATGGAGCTAAAAAACTAAGCAAGGTGACAGAGACAGTTAAGAAGAGAATGGAAACAGTTGCAGGAAAAGAGATTTCTGACTCACAATTTAAGGAGCCATCTGGAGATATAGACTGTTTAGAAATAATAAATCAACTCGAGGAAAAATTCAAAAATGAAAATATTAAAAGAAGTGATAAAATAAAAATCCTCACTGTATTGCCCAAAAGTTGGAGCATTAGGAAAATTGCTTCAGAATTTAACACAACAAGGCATACAGCATCTATTGCTAAAAAAATAGTTGAAGAAAAAGGTGTCCTTTCAGACCCAAATCCAAAGGGTGGGAAAAGAATTAAACAGGATACTGTTGACGCTATTAAAGCATTTTATCTTTCAGAAGACATCAGTAGAACAATGCCAGGAAAGAAAGACTATTGTAGTATCATTGACAATGAAAGAGGAAGGATACATTTGCAAAAGCATCTTTTACTTTGCAATTTAAAAGAAGCCTATCATATTTTCAAAGAAAGAAATCCTTTGGTTAAGGTGGGATTCAGTAAATTTGCAGAATTGCATCCAAAGCAGTGTGTTATTGCTGGAGCAACAGGAACTCACTCAGTATGTGTCTGTACAATTCATCAGAATGCCAAACTTATGTTTGTAGGAGCTGAATTAGAAAAACTGACTGCAAATGATGACACACCTATTAAGAATGTACGTCATTGTGTTGCCTTTATGGAATGCAATCCTGCCTCACAGAAATGCTGCCTCAGACAATGTGAACAATGTGGAGATCCATCAGATTTAAAAAACAGACTACTGGACATATTTACAAACAACTTCATTGATATCATAAATTTTAAAAAGTGGACCAATACAGATCGGTCAAATCTTGAATCAGTAGAACTGAATACAGATGAATATATTGACCAATTCTGTAACCAACTGAAAGAATACCAGATACATGACCAAGACAAAGATGCAAGCAACTTATTACCGTGAAACAAAAATGTCTTTGAAAGATGGTGAGGTCCTTGCTGTGTGTGATTTTGCTGAAAATTATTCCTTTATTCTTCAAGATGAGGTTCAGAGCTTTCACTGGAACAATGAGATGGCTACTCTACATCCATTTGTTATTTACTATAAAAAGGAAGATGAGATTGCTCACCTCAGCTTTGTTATTATTTCAGAGTGTAACATCCATAACACAGTTGCTGTACATTTGTTTCAAAAGCATCTGATAAAATTCCTAAAAGATAATATCTCATCCATCGGTTCCATCCACAAAATAATTTACTTTTCAGATGGGTGTGCAGGACAGTATAAGAACTGCAAAAACTTTTTGAATCTTTGCCATCACAGAGATGATTTTGGAATTGAGGCAGAATGGAATTTTTTTGCAACAAGTCATGGAAAGGGACCCTGTGATGGTGTTGGAGGCACAGTTAAGAGATTAGCTGCAAAAGCTAGTCTACAACGACCTTATGATGAACAGATCCTTACTGCAGAACAGTTATATACATTTGCAAGTGAAAATATTGTAAATATAAAATGTCATTTTTCAACCAATAAAGAACATGAAGAGGAAAGCCAACTTCTCCAAGAAAGACACTCAACTGCAAGGACTATTGCTGGTACACAGAAATTACACCATTTACAGCCAGTTTCATTGACTTCTCTTAAGGTTAAACATTATTCATTATCAGATTATTCAAATATTGAGAAAGTTACTGAAAAGGAAGAAGTTGTGACTGAGGAGAAAATACATGGTTTTGTTACTGCTGCATATGATGGCCATTGGGTGGGTGGCATATGTGCTGGAAAAGATACCAGAGAATAGAGAAGTAAAAGTCACATTCCTTCATCCTCATGGCCCAAACCCATCATTTGTGTATCCTGGTCGACCAGATGAATTAATCTTACCATATTCAGATATTCTAACACAAGTTGAGGCATCTACTACTAATGGACGAACATACAGGATTTGCAAAGAAGTTACTTTGAAGGCATCCAAAGCTTTGGCAGATCTACAGCACAGAAAGGTAAGAATTCAAAATTAAAATGGTCATGTAACTATATATACACTGCATACATTTTAAGTTGTGATAAATGGAAATCAATGAGCACTATACCTATACATATTGTATGTACATTTTAATATGTTACTTGTATTTGTTAATTAGATAGCTATCTAGGTATACATTAAAAATTGTTTTCTCTTCTAGAAATTACAATAAATTGGGTGGCCCACAAGAATCTTGTCAACTACTGAAAACCATCACATACATGCACAACATACAGGTGAGGTGGGTAAAGAACAAATATTTAAAAATAAGCATTTGCTTGTTTGTAGAAGGCTACAGATAGTATGTAGATATGGGTTGTATTTGTAAGAGATTGAGCTGACCTTAGACAAAAATGGTTACTGACATACAAGGTCACAAAGTCATGACTTTTTGACAATTTTTGTATAAAATGACTTTTTTCAAAATGTTGCTTGAATTCATTATTTTTTATACATTGAACTAGTTATCAGCCACTTACAGCTTCTTGGGATTTTGTTGTACATGACTCAAGGTATTAATGTAAAAAAATTGAATTTTTTAGGAGAAGGTATTTTTTTTTTATTCAAGGTCAAAGGTCAACTTTTGAAGGGATTTTTTTATTTTTCACAGTAGAGATATTTAACAAGAGACAATAAACAAGGGGCTACTAAAGAGCTTTAAAATGAGACTAAAATCAATGCTCTAGCTTTAATAGTGTTTTAGTTACACCGTTTTGAAAATAGTCATTTAACACAAAAAAGGTCAAAATGTCACAACTTTGTGACCTTGTATCTCAGTAACCAAAGGTCAGTCAGCTCTAATAATTTGGGAATTTAAGTTTGGCATGTATATCTGCTATTGTGCCAAGTATGAGCAAAATTGAAAGGGGTGAGTGTTTTAGGTGGCTGACTTGACATGGAATGACCCTACCTCTAAACAAAACCCCAACAATCCTTGGCCTCACCCTAGACACACACATGTCCTTTTCCCCTCACATATCAAACATTTGCTCCAAAGCAACAAAAACTCAACACTCTCAGAACACACCTCCACAACATTCGGTCAGCAGAAGGAATCCCTTAGTATCCTATACAAACAGTTTGTACGTACTACCCTAACTTACACTGCCCCCGCCTGGTCCCCGTCCATCTCCCACACAAACCAGAAAAAGATACAGACCACACAAAACAGAGGTCTCAGAAGCATTACTGGCTGCCTCCGAACCACACCCATCCCACATCTACACGCAGATATGAAAATACTCCCCATTGAACACCACATGAACATGACAGGGACTCAATTCTTCTCCAGAGCACTGGCCCCAGACCACCCCTGTCACCATCTCACATTACACAATCCCCCACCCCGCAACAAAAAACGTACTCCTGCTGCTCACTATTCGCAGCTACTGAACAATATCCCCCCCTCCTCCCCTAAACATCAACCCCATTAAACATCTCCACTCAGAATTCACCCGGAAATACCTACTCAACTAACCACACAACACTGTCATTCACGATACCCCCCCTGTAGTCCATCAGAGCGAACAAACCCTCCCAAGGAAAACAAGAGTTACTCTGGCCAGGCTCCATTCAGGCCACCACCCCTCCCTCCAACAATACAGACACAGACTCCACCTAGCTGACACCTCCACCTGTCAAAAATGCTACCTCCACCCTGAGGACACAGAACACCTACTCTTACACTGCCACACACTCTCTCAACAAAGACACAACTTCAACATTACCTCTCTACGAGACCTATGGACCTGTCCCACAGTGGTCGTGGGATACCTGAGTGCCGCCGGGTTCGCATAAGAGAACCTGGGGGCTACGAAGTAAGTAAGTCACTCAGAACTTACAGGAAGATTAAGCATGTCTTCCTTGCCTAAAGCATTGCTTGTCACAAGGGAGCTCTGGCTGCGAATATAAATTCCTTTGTCTTAAATTTTCGCTTACTTTACAAAGTCCACAGATGTCTAATTTTTGTGTTTTCATTATTTCTTCTCTTGAAGTAATTTTCATGAGTCAGTGATGGAAAATTCTGATACAAAATACTACATTTTTCTTCTTGTTACGTGGGCCCAATGCCTACATATTGGGTTTTATGTATGGCAATTATTTCCATTCCCAATATGCTTTGTCACCAATCCTGAGGCAATTTTGTAGTTGTTTAATTCAATAAATTAATAATTTGTATTTAATTATGAAATAAAGGTATCATATATGATACCATATTGTAGGCATGTATAGGCCTGGTTTGAATTAGGCTTTTTTGTGAACTGTAAAGTGTATGACAGGCATGTATATTTTTTCCATAGAAATTAGAAACTGCCTTTTCCACATCACTGGAAGCTGGACCATCAAAAATCAGCAAAATGGACACAAGAATTGAGATGTAAGAAATACATTATTATTTATTATGTACAGTAGCTATTATAAATAAATTTAATTTTCATAGAGAAAGATAAGTGTAGTCGAGGAACTTATAGCTAAAAATTTAATTTGTTTAAAGGATGTCTATGCAGCATCCAGTAGTACAGTAGGCCAAATATATACAGTATATTACTAGAATTTTCAAATTTGATACTAGTTAATATTTAATTTCTTAAAATAATAGGTACCGTACCATTTTTTCAGGTATTGAGAACCTGATGAGGAGCCTAAAGGATTGATTTAATTCATCTACTTCACAACAACAATGTCCAGTGGCATCATTTGGGGTGGGCAGAGGGGGGCACTTGCCCACCTCAAGAAAAGACTACAAAGTCTAATTATTATTAAATACCCCAGTAAATTAAAGTTGAGGAACTCGTAGATTGTTTTGCTTGAATGAAGCATTGACTGTTTCCTCTAATATAACTATCTTAACATAGATGTAAAGTAGCTTGTCATAACATATTAAATGCATATGGTACTCTACCAGTGATGTTTCATTACCATAATCACAGATCACTGAATATGCAGTTTGTTGATTTGCTGAAAACATAGGCATAGTGCATACATACTTATGTAATTAAGTTTTTGAACAAAATTTTTTAATCAAATATCAATAAACAGTAAATGTTACATATATATCAGGTTCTTCCTCCCTGAAGAAAAACCTGAAACAATGCCACTGACATCATCTTCAAATATTAACATTGTCACCTTTTACAATTGAAAAAACAAAAATACTTTGGAGCAACAAGATATTTGGTAGACAAATCTAGAAAGTGGAAGAGAATGCTTGATGTTCTGCCTGAAGTTTCTTTGTAATCAAAGGGAAGAAAAATCAGTCCCAAGGTTGCAATTGAAGTTAAATTATTCTATGAAAAGGATGAGATTAGTTGGATGTGTCCAGGTAAGGCAGATAGTTTAAGTATAAAAAATAGTGATGGTGTCAAGGAACAGGTTCAGAAAAGACTTTTACTTAGAAATATCAGGGAAATATATAGGCAATACAAGCAGTGGCGGCTCATGACTAAAAATTCTAGGGGTGCTGTCTCTAAGAATGGGTTGAAATAATTACTGAAATAAAAGGATGAGCATTGAGCAATGAATAAAAGTTCCGAAAGTTATTGAAAAAGTTATTCAGTGAGCTCATCCTCATATTGTTCTTGATTTCAATTGTAAATAAAAAATTTAGGGGTGCTGCAGTTCCGCAGTGCCTACCAACGAGCCACCACTGAATACAAGGATACTGTACAATCACCAGTAAGGTTCTCATCCTTTGCATCTTTAAGACCAAAATGGTGTGTGATCGCAGGTGTGTTAAAGACACTCATTCTGTGTGTGTGTGTGTGTGTGTGTGTGTACATCACCAAAATGATGATATCTGCAATAGGTGTGCAAGATTTAACTTGTAATGATCTTATTGAGAAGGCAGTTTGCAGTCCAAATAATCAGAACTGTATGTTACAGCACTGCAAGGATTGTCCTAGTACAGTGTGTTTCAAATTTCTTATATTCTATAGAATTGTTGCATGATCATGAATCAGTTGAATATTATCAGTGGGTCAGTACTGATAGGTCAACACTAGAAAGTGTGAAAGGACCAGTAGATGATTTCAGAAAACACTTGCCACAGAAAACACTTGCCACAGAAAACACTTGCCACAGAAAACACTTGCCACAGAAAACACTTGCCACAGAAAACACTTGCCACAGAAAACACTTGCCACAGAAAACACTTGCCACAGAAAACACTTGCCACAGAAAACACTTGCCACAGAAAACACTTGCCACAGAAAACACTTGCCACAGAAAACACTTGCCACAGAAAACACTTGCCACAGAAAACACTTGCCACAGAAAACACTTGCCACAGAAAACACTTGCCACAGAAAACAGTCTCTCTGACTCAACATCAATTTACAGCCAAGAGTCAGAGTTCATACCTGAGAAGTTTGAAAAAAAATCTTGAACATGATAAAGCTGTTATTATTGGGGATTTTTCAGAGAATTATTCATTTGTTGTGCAAGATGCTATCCAAAATTTTTATTAGATCAATGAACAAGTTACTTTACATCCTTTTGTCATGTATTACCAAAATGAATGCAAATTAGAGCACAAACGTTTCTGTTTTATCAGTAACTGTCTTGATCACTCAACATCAACAGTCTATAGCAAGGGTGGCCAAGTTTCCTGGACCCAAGAGCCACATACGACGTTTTTCAGATGTACGAGAGCCGCAAAATATTTTTAAAATAATTTCATTATTAAAAACATATACATATAGTTATACTCACATTATTAAATTGTTTAATTACTGCTTGTAGAAGGCTTAGTTTGGGTCTTCATTTTGGCTGTTAATGCTTTAAAGTCCTGCTGATATGATGTTAAGGCAGTATGAAGAAGCTCAGTCAGGTGTTCATTAGTGAGGGCAGCACGATGTTTTGACTTACAAACTTCATTACCGAGACAAGTGCTTCACACCAATAAGTTGTCCCAAAAATTGAGATAAGCCAGAAACTGGTTTTCCTGAGGTGAGGATACTTTGTCTCTGGTACTTGCTTCCAAAACTCAACTGCAGATAAGCTTTTATGTATCAACTTTAAACCCACATCCTCCTGTAGCTCCAAAAGTTCTGTTTGTATTGAAGCAGCTTCTGTAACAAAAGGTGTGGTAACAGGACAGCCATCGTTGATGACATCAATCAGGAAATGATTTACAAGAAATTTGAAGCATGGTTTTAGCTTTTTTATTTCATCAAACCTGAACTGAAAATCATCAATTAGTCCTCCTAATTTACCTTTGTATTCCTCCAATTTACTATCTTTTATTTCAATATCAGGAAAAGTGTTTGCTCAGTTTTTCAGGTGAGGAAAGGTCAAATTTTTTGTTACTAGATCTTTTTGGAAGAGCTTTATTTTATTCTGGAAACTGAAAACTGTCTGTGTAAGGTCAGAAATGACCTTACCCTTTCCCTGAAGTGCCAAATTTAGATTTTGAAGGTGTTATATTACATCAGTAAAAAACATCAGATCCTGCACCCATTCGTGATCTTCTAGTTGTGGGTATGACTTTCCCTTTTCTTTCAAGAAATCAATGATAGGCTCCAACAGTGCAACAAACCTATTCAGGAGATTACTAGTTGATAACCACCTTACAATACAGTAGAATGAAAGGTTATCTGGCTTATCTTGAAGATCCAGCTCCTCGATAAAATTTCTAAACGCTCGGTGCATTTTTGCATTTGAACAAATGAAATTTACAATTTCTAGAACACATTTCATAACACTGTCATACCTAAAGTACTTGCTTACCAAATGACCATGGTGAATGATACAGTGAATAGAGAGAGACACAGGATACTTGGGATCGCATGTCAAGAGCCCAACTAGGCCTACATTTTGTCCTACCATAGCTGGTGCTCCATCTGTTGCAACACTGACAAGTTTATTCAATGATACTTGAGCATTTGATAATGCCTCATCAAGTGCGTTCTTTATGTCAACCCCTGGTGATTACAAAATTAGCTTTTACACAATCTACATTTTTCACAAGTGAAAAAATACAATAAATACACAAAATTACAAATTTATTATTTACCCTGCATATACACAAATGTTGGGGCCTACATTAGGGTCATTAAGTCCAAGAGTTCTTCTTTCACATTTCCATCACCAGTAACATAAACAAATATCACCAGTTGAGGGTTATCTTTAATATCTGTGGATTCATCGAGGGCCAAACTGAATGCAACAGAATTCTTCAAATCACTCTGCAACGAGCATGTAATTTCAGCACTGATCTGGGAAATATCTCTCTCTGTAGTGTGGCAGGAAATAGAAATACTTGCTATTTGTTCTCGAAACTTTGTGTTATCTGGAGCGAGAATTGCAGTAGCATCGGCAATATTCTTCACAAATTCTCCACTACTGTAGGGAAGTTGAGCACAAGCAATATTCCATGCCATAACAAAACTAGCTTCAATAGTTAAGTCAGCTGTTTTACACAGTGATGAAAGTAGTTTGTTGGACAACTAGGCTAGATTTCAACATTGTTAACTTAGTCTTCCGCAATTCTGATTTGGGAGGAAATTCCGTAATAAAATTTTTATGGTTAGTTTCATGATGATGCTCTAAGTTACTGGCTTTGCTTTAAAGTGATTGAGTGCCATGTGGCAGATAAGAGACACAAGTTTCCCACCCTTAACAGTAAAGGCAAAGCTCTCCTCCCACTCCTGTTTAAAAACTCTATTTTCTTCTTCATATTTCTGTTTCTTACACTTTGTCTGCTCAGTCATTTTAATCAACTAAGGGGTTGTATAACTTTCACTTGTATAGCTGAGAAAAATAGCCACTATTTGATCTAAGAAGCCAATTTTAAAACACACTCACTCATTACTACACACCAGTGGCGGCTTTTCAGAGAAGGCATGGAAGACCAGGCCTCCTCTGTTTTTATCACTAAAAACTATGAAAGAGGATTTTATTTCATAGTATTAATTCTATACAATCATAACATGCAGAAACTAGTGCATCTAACACTTTGTAATCTATTTTATTTATATAGCATATATTATAGACAATTTTGGGCCTCCCTTTGTGCCTCGTGTTAATTATGTAATTATCCTGCTTAGTGCCTTTCACGCAAAAGAAATTGTTGTACACATGACACATTTTATTATCAATTCAATTTTCTCATTTTTTTTTTTTTCATATTTTTTTATGTGAAAAAAAAATCATATTTGTATTATGAATTTTGTCTTTTATGATAAATACAATAAAGACCAAAATTGTCTCGTGAGCCACAGTTAACAACCTTGAGAGCCGCATGCAGTTCGCGAGCCAGGGTTTGGCCAGGGTTTGGCCCGGGTTAGTCTATAGCTTTCAACAAAAATCAATTCAAGAAATTAAAGAAACTTATCCTATGATACACAAAAAGTCCATTAGCTACTTCTCAGATGGCTGTAAAGCTGAAGACAAAAATAGGTTCAGTTTCATTAATTTATGCCACCATGAGCATGATTTTAATACAAAGACTGAATGGAATTTCTTTGCAACTTGTCATGGGAACGGTGTTTGTGATGGAATGGGAAGGACAATTAAAAGGGCTGTTACAAAGTAAAGCTTACAACGAACTGTGTCAGGACATATATGAGGTATTCCATGTTAAGTGTACACACTTTTTGGTGATTTCTGCCACTCATCTCACCGATTTTAATGATTTTTTGTGTGGTAGTTGGGTATGATGAGTAATGAAATGTGACCAAATTTTAGCCATTTTGGTCCAATAGTTTGGGAGTAATGACCCCCCCCCTAGGGTGCATCAAACGCCCTTAGGTTCTTGGATTTTAATGTCTATTCTCTCAAATGTTACACTTGTTGCTAGAAGTGGGTATGCCAAAAATTAATTAAATCGGAGGTGGTCCTGGGTGGCCACCGGTCACTTTTATATTTTCACGGCAATTTTCGGGGGCCGCGCTATGTAAAAATATCTATTTTTTTTATTTACCAACCAGTTGACTACTTACATTGTTTCTTTTAATATAGAGTTGCTAAGGGGTGATTTACATAACATTTGAGAGAATAGACATTAAAATCCAAGAACCTAAGGGCGTTTGATGCACCCTAAAGGGGTGATTTACATAAAACATGTACCATAAACGAAACTTCACTTATAGTCTAATAATATCCTTTATTGTCTTTCAGAAACAATGGAAGCTGTAACAATGGAAGCTAAGAAGACCAGATTAGCAAGTGCCATTTTTGGTCTTGGCAATGCTCTTACAGAAGGAGATGGTACATTGACAGGAGTCCGCCTCCCAACTTGCCGGCAGGTTCTTCGATGCGTGATGTGGCACATCCAGAAAGAAATATGTGAAGGCAAACAAACACAGCCACTCAAATGGAAATCTGCCAGCATAGTCCTTATCCAGCTGAAAACATTCTACACTAAAGCAAATATTCCTATGCTTTCAGACCATCAATGCTGCAAACTAATACTTGACCTTCTTAATGACAATAACAAATTGCGTCAAATACCTGTTTCTCACAGAGAATCTCCAAACACTTTGGCTAAGTTGCAATCCATGAATGAACGTCTTGATAAGACCTTTGGTGTATGGACAAAAGATGCAATGACAAACATTAAGAATGAGGAAGATAGAGCATTTTTAGAGTCAATGAAATCTGACAGAGTAGCCTCATTTGGTAGTGTTGACAAGAAAGCTGATAAAGATCGTAGAAAAGAAAAACGCATCTTAGCGGAAGCTTCAAGACGAGAACGTCATGAATCATCCAGTGTACAAGAGATGAAAAGTTCTGTATGCTCTGATGATAGTGCCTCTGCAGATAGCTTGGAAGAAACTGAAGAAGAGGCGATTCCAGAGCTTCAAAGGAAGCGTAGTCACCACAGATCAACATATGCAAGTACGTCTGCCTTTATTCCTCATGATATTCTGAAAAGGCCTTCAGTCATGTCTGTTGCTACTCGACTAAACATAACTCCTGTTCAACAGGCTGTGCTCACCGAAGCTGTAATTCAAGAGGCAGGAGGTGATCCACGTCGTGTGGCCAAGTCGTATTCAACTGCTGATAAGGCTCGACGATCAATAACAAGTGCTATCGCCAAAGATATTCGAGAAAATTGGATCGCCCCAACAGCTGCAACACTTCACTGGGATGGCAAGCAGATGCATACGCTCACAAACAAGAATGGCAAGGAAGAAAGATTGCCAGTGTTGGTTGGGAATGCCACTGATGTAAAGCTACTCGGAGTGGCTAGATATCCTCGTGGAAGTGATATGTCATCAGGTGACATCATTGCCAGCACACTTACACGTTTCTACATTCATGGAAGTGCAAACAGTCAGTTGTCAACTTATGTTTTGACACAACAGCATCAAACACTGGACACGTTACAGCTGCCTGTGTTACCATTCAATCAAAACTGGACCGTGCTCTTCTGTGGTGTGCATGTCGCCATCATGTTGGAGAGGTAATCCTGGATCATGTGTTTGACGCTCTCAAAATTGAGACATCAAAGTCTCCAGAAGCATCTTTGTTCCAAAGATTCCAGAAGAATTGGGAATGCATATCGCATGCAAAGGATGAAAGTTTAACCAAAATTGACATTTCAATGTACAATGACGATGCACAACAACTGCTTTTATCCTGCAAAAACAAGGTTTTAAGCACAATCCGCACAAGCACTTCATACTGTAGGGAAGACTACAAGGAAATGGCACAACTCTGCCAGGTAGTCCTCGATGATGATGTCACAAAACAAGGAACACTCCACAGACCTGGGGCCATGCATAAAGCAAGGTGGATGTCAAAGATTCTTTATTCCATCAAAATATGCCTACTTGAAGAGCAAATTTCTGTACTACCTCGAGGAACTGTAACAACACAACATCAACAGGAAAAACTGAAGGAGTTTGTTGTTTATATTTATTGTGATTGGTGGCTCATATGTCAGTCTGCTTCAAATGCCCCATGGTTTGATTTGTGCTTATACAAGACTCTGCTCAACTATAAAGCTGTCAACTCAATCATTTCAGTCAGCGCTGTGAAAGCCTTTGATAGACATTTGTGGTATTTAACCCCAGAACTGGTTGTTTTGGCACTGTTCAGCAATGCAGTACCTCAAAAGGAGCGTCGTGCCCTTGCAGATGTGTTACTGGCCATACAACCAGATGAAATGCCAAGCACTCCAAAACACCGCTACGGTTCTGGATATGGCAAACCATCATTTCCAAAAATTACAGAAGCAACAACCCTGGCTGATCTTGTGAACGAGGACTCGTGGTTTACAGTGAACCTTCTTCACCTGGATATGACCTTCCTAACAGAGGATGTTGACAATTGGCAGAACAATGACCACTTCAAGGCAGCCAAGTCCATTGTGGATGGGTTAAATGTTGTGAATGACCCTGCGGAGAGAGCAGTAAAGCTCACAACTGATTTTGTCTCAGCTGCAAGAGGAGAAGACCACTTCCAAAATCTTCTTCAAGTGGTTGAATGTGACCGCAAAGCGAGGCCAAATTTGCGGAAACGAGCAAAGTTCGAGTAGTGACATTGGCGTTGTGTTTTATACATTTTCAACTTTCAATCAATGTAAGTATAGTAATACCGAATATTTGTATATTAGTATTATAAGTAATACCAATATTTGCCAAATATTTGGTGCATCACTACTAAATATATAAAAGTGGCCGGTGGCCACCCAGGACCACCTCCGATTTGATTTATTTTTTGCATACATACTTCTACCAACAAGTGTAACATTTGAGGGAATAGACATTAAAATCCAACAACATTTTGAAAATCATGGGGCGTTTAATGCACCCCCCCCCCCCCCCCCCAATTTGGGGTCAGCAGCATAATCTCATGATTTTGAAAGGTCATAACTCAGGGTCTAATGGATGGATTTTAATGATTTTGGTGTCAAAATGCTCAGAAAAGACAGCAGAATAACTAATTTTATGCAGAGTGCGTACATTCCATTAAAAAAAAGTTGCGTTTATATTTCACCTTTGACCTTAACCTCAGGTCAGAGTTCAAAATTCAAGGTCATGAAAATTGGCATAAGTAGACACCTATAGATGAAGCATATTCAAGCAAAAAATTGGAGTGGAATCTCCATGGGTTTGCTTTCCACAGCATTTGAAATTGTGCATGTTAAAAATTTTGAGCATTTTATTTAAGATAACTTCACAAATAGTTCATATATATACATATAATATAGCTACATACATGATTTGATATATACCTATAGGTAAGCATCAAGATTTTTACAAACAAATTATTTGGTTCTCTAAAAGTATCAATTTTTATCACAAATCCTATATAATTTTTGCAGTTAAAAATAACTTGAAATTTAGGTGTTTGAAGTTTCAACAGTGAACAATGACTAACTTCTACAGGTATTTCTGATGAATTAGCACTTCATATTGCCGTGCTGAACCTGAAAAATATAAATTTTATACCTATTAAAAATTAAAGTAAAATTATCATGATAAGGAGTTGTTTGAAAAATTAATTAGCAAGGTAGGTAGTTAAACCCCTTAATTACCTCCCAAGGCTTAGTTGTGTACCTCGCCCCAACTTCCGAAGGGCCTAGGCCTAGATACCATGCAGGGTGTCAAAACAGGTTTTTTTTTCATTCTGTATTAGTTTAGAGATCTTATATATTCTACTGTATGGCAGAAACAAGCATAGGCATCGGGCACGTACTTGTGGAGAAAATAAATTTTCTAGCCTCTAAGCTACTAGGATTCTAACCCAGGACCATTTATTCACAGTCACAGGCTCTAATGACTAGAGGGTTAGAGGGATATCTGCTATTTAATAATAATTTAATATTAGGAAGCTGTACAATTTAAGATAGACTAATACTTAGAACTGTATTCAGAAGTGTAATTATTAAAATATAGTTAGTTACACTATATAGGCATACATGTCAATAAGCAATTTAAATAGCAATACTCACATTTTCCATGCAGTTGTAAGTTTTTGATTATATGTTTTTGACAGTAAGTTTGTATCCAGTTTCTTGATTACTTTTTAAGATGACACTTTTTCAGGATCATATTGGCTTCATTGGTTTCCTTTTTTGTGATTGTATATGTTCTTCCAGTAGCTGTTGTTGGGTTTATGATTGTGAGGATGTCGGACAAATCTACTGTAAGTATATCAGGATTTTCAGGATAAGTAAATGACTTGTTTGGGCCACAAGGGTGAAGGAAGTTTACTTTCACTTCACCCTCACCAGGATATGTTTCCATCACACACCCAATCCACCAGTGGTTATCATACTCCACTGTTACATATCCTGTGACATTTTCAATTAATTGAGTGGCTTGTTGGGGGGAAGCGAATTCCTTTCAACTGAGGCACTGTACATTTGTACTTCTAAACAATTTTTTGTCAGTGGTATGAATGAATGTAATTTTAGTTCCTGGTATGGTTCTCACTTTTGATAAAATTGGATGTAAAAATTCTCTCTCATTTGAGTATTGTTCTTGTGTTGCAAAGCTAAAAGACATTTGAGTCAATTTTAAGGAACAGAAATCAAAAAGATCTTTTGAGGACAGAATTTGATTATCATATGGCCTACGAAGACTTCCTTTTGATGGTTCCTCCGACACCATCCGATGGTCTCCGACACCATCCAATGGTCTCCGACACCATCCGATGGTCCCTTGCCATGGCTGGTAGCAAAAAAATGCCACTCAGCATTAACTCCAAATTCTTCATGGTGGTGACAAATTTAAAAAGTCTTTGCAGTTTTTGTCGGTAAAATAGATAATTCTGTTTAGTAGCTGAAAATTTGACTCAAGATGATTTATTAAAACTTTTATGAATAGATGCACTGCAACAGTATCAGGTGTATTACACTCTGAAGATAATAGTTAGAGAGCTGTGATTTACTTTTTCTTGCTCTTTGTAATAATAAACCCATGGATGAAGAGTCGCTTGGCAATTATTCCAGTGAAATCCTTGAGCACAATCTTGGACTACAAAAGGAATAGTTTTTGGAAAAGTCCCCAATCACCAAATAAAAAAAAAAATCACCTTCATCCAGTTCATTTTTTCTTTTTTCTAAATACTTGGCTTGTTGTTTAGCAATGAAATCATGATGCCTTAGTCGAGAAATAAAGGTATCTAGGAAATCATCTAAATTCTGAATAACACAATCCAGCCGAGATCAATCTGTTGTTGTCTACTGTTTGTACTGAATTTCATCAATACCTTTTTCTTCATAACATGTAAGAGTAGTTTCCTTTAGTGAATCAGGTCGAGGGCATTGATCACACACTCCTAAATAGCAAGAAGGTTGACTTTTGTTACAAATAATTTTGGCTAAAGCGTAGTGGTAACTACTCAACAGAGTTTCCTCCTCACTGGTAATTTCTGCCACTCTAGAACCTGTCATCATTAACTTAACATTCTGATGAATTGTGCAGATGCACACACTATGCGTCCCACTTGCTCCTGCTAAAACACATTCTTTGGGGCATAGCATCACAAATTTCGAAAATCCTATAGAGCTGGAAACTTAAACTTAAATTTTAATATGCTTCTTTTAGATTACATAAAACTAACCTCTCTTGATATTTTTTTCATTCACCATTTTCTTTTATCGTTATGCAGTCTTTCTTGCCTGCCATTTGTCCACTTATTTCATCATTTCTAAAAAACTCTAACAGTGTTAGTTACTTCCAGTGGCAATTCCTTCCCTATCTTTGGATTCAGTGACAACAATACTCCCTTTTCTTTTGCAAACTGCTAAGCCTGAACAGCCATTCTTTGTGAACAGTTAAATTCTTGAATTAGCCTAGTTTTCTTACACTCATTGATGGTGCAAAAACAGTTAGAATCATAATTTGGTCATGTTTATCTGAGTTTTGATATTTATCTTTCAATGTTTGGACAACTACTTCTGGCTCGGACAGTTTGTCTACATTTGATGGACCTGGCTCTTGAGGAATTTCACCTACATATCTAAGTGTCTTCTTACTGAACTTTGTATTTTGGTCATTTTTGTTGAGAGGTATGCTTCATTTCTTTGAATCTTGCACTTGACAATCAGACTTTCCCCAATCATGGTGATTGTCTCATTCATTGCTGACAATTCAGCCTCCTTGTCAACAGAAATATCATCTGATGACACAGTTTCCATAGTAGTATCAGACGAGCTTGATGATAATATTTCTGGTTCTGCTATATTTTGACCTTGTATAATAGGTAAGGAAAATTTTTTTCTGCATGATTAACATAACTTTTGGCCTGGCTTCAAAAGATTTTGAAATTTTTCTATCAGTGATTGTGAAGTAGGCCGAAGATCAGATTTTAATTTATTGTGGGAATTGAATGGATCACAACAATATTTTGATGACATTTTATCAGCATATAGTCAAAACCTGAACACACACAAATTTAACATGATTAAATATACAAATTATATAGGTACTGTGATGAAAATTATTGTTCTTTTAGAGCAGCAAATACCTTAATATTTGCAAAAAATCTTAATACATACAGTTTATTTATCAAACCATGAATGTAGCTATATATATATATACAGGGTGTTTGAAAACTTTCTGTACAAATTGTAATGGGGGATAGGCAACACCAAGACAAACCCTTTTCGTCTATAAGTGTATGTCCGCTGACGTCACCATTCGGCGCGAGAGGGCGCCGCTGCAATTGGCTAAAAGGTGACGTGGGCTAGACTCGCGCTTGCCGCGGGCATTCTTAAATCGGACGTAGTACGCGTAACATGTTTATTTAAAGAAGGCATGTTTATTTAAAGAAGGTGCTGAAAGTTGCGACCGGTAGCATCAATGCATGCCCGACAGCGTCGAAGCATTGACCGACGTACACGTCGAAAGATTCCAGGCATTTCGGGAACAGTTCCAGCGGCGACAGCGATTCTTGCTACGAGGTCTTCTTCTGAGTAAATGGGAGTCTCGTACATGAGGTTCTTCATGTGTCCCCACAGGAAGAAATCGAGGCATGTTAAATCGGGCGATCTCGGTGGCCAGGCTACGGACCCACCCCGGCCTATCCATCGGTCCCCAAAAGTGGCGTTCAGATAATCCAGCACATCGTTGCTGGAGTGTGCTGGGGCCCCGTCGTGTTGAAATCACATTCGTCTACGAATAGCCACGGGAACATCTTCCAGCAGTTCCGGCAATGTTTCTTCAAGAAATATCCGATAAACCCGCCCATCGAGTCGGGCAGGCAGCAGGTACGGCCCAATCAACTTGCCATGGACGATACCCGCCCAAACATTGATGGTGAACCGTTCTTGATGAGCATGCACCCGTGTAGCATGTGGATTTGCGTGCGCCCACACGTGAGAATTGTGCATGTTAAACACACCCTCACGTGTGAAACAGGCCTCATCTGAGAACAGCACATAAGCCGGAAAATTAGGCTGCACCGCTGTCTGCTGCAGAAACCAGCGTGCGAATTCCACACGAAGAGGGTAATCCCGAGGTTGTAATGCCTGGACTCTCTGACGATGAAACGGATGTAACTGCTGCTCGTGCAACACTCTCCAGACCAGGTCGTGGTTCACACCGAGGATACGTGCAACACTCGCGTGCTTGCGCTTGGATTGTCCTCAAATCGCCGTAGGATTTCTTCTTCCATGTCAGGAGTGCGCACGTTTCTCTCCCGACCAGTGTCATGCATGTTTGCATGGAATATTCCAGTTTCTCGCAGTCGCCGATGCAAATGCGCAAACGTTTGGTGGTTTGGCACACGTCTGTTTGGGAAGCGCTGTCGTCTGTTTGGGAAGCGCTGTCGGTACAACCTCACAGCAGTTCTTCCATTTCCATTGGCAGCCCCATACACCATATGCATGTCAGCCATCTCAGCAGTCGTGAAGCGCTCCATGTTACGCGTACTACGTCCGATTTAAGAATGCCCGCGGCAAGCGCGAGTCTAGCCCACTTCACCTTTTAGCCAATTGCAGCGGCACCCTCTCGCGCCGAATGGTGACGTCAGCGGACATACACTTATAGACGAAAAGGGTTTGTCTTGGTGTTGCCTATCCCCCATTACAATTTGTACAGAAAGTTTTCAAACACCCTGTATACACACCTATATTTATATACATACATATATATGAAGTATTTGTGAAGTTATCTTAAATAAAATGCTCAAAATTTTCAACATGCACAATTTCAAATGCTTGTGGAAAGCAAACCTATGGAGATCCCACTCCAATTTTTTGCTTGCCTATGCTTCATCTAAAGGTCTTTACTTATACCAATTTTCATGACCTTGAATTTTGAACTCTGACCTGAGGTCAAGGTCAAAGGTGAAATATAAAAACTTTTTTTTAATGGAATGTACGCACTCTGTGCATAAAATTAAAGTTATTCTGGTCTCTTCTGAGCATTTTGACACCAAAATCATTAAACTCCATCCATTAGATCCTGAGTTACGACCTTTCAAAATCATGAAGTTATGCTGCTGACCCCAAATTGGGGGGGGGGGGGGGGGGGGGTGTCATTACTCCCAAACTATTTGACCCAAGTGGCTAAAATTTGGTCATGCTTCATTACTCATCATACCCAACTATCACACGAAAAATCATTAAAATCAGTGAGATGACCTGACAAGGTGTGTACACTCAACATGAAATGCTCATATTGACCCTAGAACCTTTCTATAGCTTTTGTTAATCTCACTTTAAGACTATACAATATATATTTTTGTTTCTAAAAACTGAAATCAATGCAAATAAAGAAATGTTGCAAAGTAGATTTGACAAAGCTTTTACAATAAAAGGCACTGCTGGCTTTCATCACAAAATGGTTCCTATTGGCATTAACCAAATAAAAGCTTATTAAACATCTGATGATGAATCATCAGCATTGTTTAACATGAGAAGATGCAAGATAACACTGTCAAAACATCTAATCTTGATGATACTGACTATGGTCCAGGTCAATATATTGTTTGTACGTATGATAATGAACTGTGGTTTGGCATAGTTGAAGATGTATCAGAACAATTTGGTGATTACAAAATTAACTTCTTAACCCTTTCATTGCGCAATGCCATTTTTATGGCTTACCTTTGGTGACTGCGCATCACCACGTTCATGGCAGAGCCCTTTCCTGCATCAGTTTCAAATTTTATGGCTTTCTCGCCTCAATTTCAAATTTGCCATTTCCAACCTATCATTTTCACTATTATATATTATCTCAAAAAAATAAATACATATTTGAAATTGCTAATTTTTTCTCTATAAGTACATAATAAAAAAGATAAAACATAGTAAATTGATTTTCAGTGTTTTTTGCAGAAAATGTGTTTGATTGTGCAATGAAAAGGTTAATACCATCTAGCCTAGCTGCTCAACATCTTAACCATTACATATTTCCACAAGGTAAAGATATATGTTGGACACTGAAAGATGACATGTTGTGCAAGATGTCACATCCAACCATTATCCCAAGAGTTAAGATAATTTACTCATTTAACTCTGATGTACATAGAGCCATTTGTTTAAGTAAAGCTAAGCAGTAAATAATAACTAATTATAAAGATGATTTCTATCAACAATGTATAGGCATAGATTTAAGGTCATTTAATATGCACACCTTTTTATAATATGTTATAGAATCAGTTATTTAGGACAGTTATTTGAGCTATCCAATTGTCATTGATTGTGATTTTCACCCTATATTTTGGTGTTAAGGAAACTGTGTTAATGTGCAAGGGGGGGGGGGGGGGGGGGGCTATTAATAAGCTGTGCTTCTATCTTTTTGGGGGACATATGTGGTGATCAATATCAGTCCATAAGTTATGATATGTAATTTGTCTTGATGAAACCTGTGAAAGATCAAAAATAAACATTTACTGATACTGAGATCTTCATTTTTAGGAGCTTTTACACAATCTACATTTTTCAGAAGTGAAAAAATACAATAAATACACAAAATTACAAATTTATTATTTACCCTGCATATACACAAAATTATGATAACTTCCAAAATATTAACCCTATCTTAATTATTGACTGATGCTTATTTGTTCTTCATGAAATTCTCTATGATAAATGTGTTTAAATTTTTACTCTAACCCAATTAGAAACAAAGTTATGACACTTGGAACTTTAGTAGTTTTTGCAGACCCCCATTTGGGGGGGGGGGCATATTTAAGCTACATTTGCATAATCATGTCAAATTTACTAGATATAGAAATTTTTAAAAGAAATTGGAATTAGTGGTTGCAATTTCAATTTTTGGTACGGTATTTATTCGTTTTAGTGCTTTTCTCCTTTCTGAACCAAAACATATTTTTCTGGTGTTTTTTGGTGTGATTTGTTCAAATCTGAACTTCGTTTCTTTGGGAAATAAACCATTTTTGAGAAATTTTAAAATTGAAAATTTCTCAAAAACGGCTCATTTCCCAAAGAAACGAAGTTCAGATTTGAACAAAAAACACCAGAAAAATATGTTTTGGTTCAGACCTAACCTAACCTACATTTTTTCGCAATTTCTAACCTTCAATAGCAGCATTGGGGTATTTATACAAATGAGCGGCGACCAACAGGAATAAATAGACGATTTCGCCAGGCCCACAAATTTGAACTTGTTGGCCTAGGCCGCCCTAGCCAATGCTCACAGACGTCGAAGCAAAAACTCCTCCAATTAACTGCACTTTCGGAAGCCAACGCTAAATAGAGCTATGCATCTAGCTTTATCAAGAATAACCCAACGTACAATAAGTTTTGCCACAGTTTGAGGTGGGTAGGTAAAACACTGTGACTCGTAAAGAAAACTTCAGCACCATCTTCTTTCTTATAAATATCTTGTATTAATTGATAGTAATCCAAATCACAACCTCTGCAAACCATAGTGAAAAGCAAACTGAAAAAGCATTTTCGAATGAGTATGCATTATGAGAGATTCAAAATGTACGTCTCCGATTGGTCGGATAAGGTCACGTGAAACAAAAACCAGATTTAATTGGCTGATTTGACCTATGTTTCTTAATTTTGCCATGAGATGTCTCCCCATAAAACTGGAGAGGACGAGGACGCAAAATTTTAACTAGCGGAAAGAGCTAAATACTCGGTCAATGGCCTATAATAGCTGCTTTTTACGTCTAAATTTTTTTTTTCCATAAAAAATAATTATTACATTTCCTTGATTTTTATCAGTTTCCCTGAGGTTTCAAGGTGTCCTGAATACGAATTTATATGTTAAATTGTCATAGAGTGTCTCCGTCTATCGAAAACGAACAAAGCATTAAAACGAATATTAACCCAATTTTGGTATTTTGCATGATCTATCCTGGAATGCACCATTTTCTGGCATATAGGCAGAGTTGGGCAGTAACGTGTTACAAGTAATGGCCATTACATAATGCGGTACTTTTTTAGTACATCATATGGGGGTACCACAGACACTAATTGCATTAAGAAAAACTTATTGGATACCCAAGGGAAGGATCACTGTTAAAACAATCCTCAATGAATGTGTCACATGTAGGCGTATTCCTGCTAGGCCCTATAGGAACCAAATCCTCCTGCTTTGCCAGAGGAGTGTTACTCTCAACAGACCCTTTGAGACTGTAGGCATTGACTATACAGGAGCATTGACTGTAGGGGTGGTTGACAACTTGACACTGAACAAAAAATGTACATTTTAATATTTATATGTGCTGCCTCACAAGCTGTTTATCTGGATGTTGTGGAGGATCTTACAGCAGAATCCTTTGTTGCTGTCTTTAAGAGATTCTGTGCACGACATTCAGTACCCAAGACAGTTTGGACTGACAACGCTACATATTTCAAGGCTGGTGAACAGGTCATTAATGACTTGTTAAGCCATGAAGTCACACAATTATATGTATAAAATTCAAACATAAAATGGAAGTATATTCCAGTTGCCTCTCCTTGGTATGGTTCTATCTGGGAGAGGAATATACAAACGGTAAAGAATTGCTTGAGGAAAGCAATTGGTAAAAAACAGATACACTTGTTTGAGTTGCTCACTCTCCTGGCTGAGATTGAGATCATCATCAACAATAGACCACTCACTTATGCGAGTGACAACCTTAATGACCCTGAACTATTAACTCCAAATCATTTGATTCGGGGAGAACAAGTTAGTCTCCTGCCGGACTACAATATAGACTCTTCAGAAGACCCAAACTGGACTCAACATCATGAAATCCAGACTAACTTATACTGTTATGATGTTTCAAACCAACAAAGACCCTAGTATCCACTCATGGCTGGTCTACCTAACTGTGTTCGTAATTGTGTATTGTGCATCTCCTCCGTGGTGGCGGAGGGGACCTACAATTTTACGTGGGTTCAGAACCACAAAGCCTTAATTTCACTACTTTAAACTATACCCAATCTATCACTATATGCGTCTAATCGATTTTTAAACATGTTTATAGACATGCTACTAATTACTTCTACCAGCAAACTAATCCAGCTATTTACTATTCTATGCGTAAAAAAGTTTTTGTCAACTTACACCCATTATTTCTAGTCCTATTATATTGAGATATTTCGGAAAGCTATCTGTATCTACTCCTTAAGCCTATCCTCGTACGACTTTGACTTAAGCGACGGGAACAGAATCATCTTCGTTGCTCGTCTTTGAACTCTTTCGATTTTGTTTATATCTTTGCGCATATGCGGATTCCAAAATTGGATTGCGTACTCCAAATGGGGTCTAACTAATGATTTACTGTATAAAGAGGAACAATAATATCGCGCGATTTGTACTAAAAATTCCGAGCTATAAAACCTAGCATTTGTTCGCTTTATTGACCGCTGCTGTACTTTGCTTCACCACTTTTAAATCACCAGTGACTATCCCAGTTGGATGCATCAAAAGCATTTGATAGAGTTAACCATCACAAACCTTTCAAGAAACTCTTGTGTCGAGGGGTACCTAAATATGTACTTAGGTTACTTGCATTCTGGTATACAGAGCAGACCATATTTGTAAGATGGAAAAGCACTGTATCACCAGGTTTTAAGGTGACTAATGGTGTTAGGCAAGGAGGTATATTATCACTCTTATCTTTTCTGTATATACATGGATAACCTTACCAATGAACTAAAACCTGCACGTACTAGCTGTGTCATTGGAAAGGAAAAAAATAATCATTTAATGTATGCTGATGACATTGTTCTTCTGTCACCCGCTCCCCATGGGCTGAGAGTACTATTAGAGATATGTGAATAATATTGTATAGAAAATGACATCATCTATAATGGGGCAAAGAGTTGTATTTTGCTTTTTAGGTATAATTTACAGAAATATGTATCATGTGCCATGTGGGTCTTTTGAAATGAATGGTCAGACAATACCTCTCAAAGACATATGTAAATACTTAGGCCATGTAATTACTCACGAGCTGCGAGATAAACTCAATATTGAGAGGCAACGTAAAAAGCTATATGTACAGGGTAACATGCAAGTAAGGAGATTTGGTATGTGTTCCAGTGGCGGCTCGTCGGTAGGCACTGCGGAACTGCAGTACCCGTAAATTTTTTATTTACAATTGAAATAATCAAGAACAATATAAGGATGAGCTCACTGAATAACTTTTGAAACTTTTATTCATTGCTCAATGCTCATCCTTTTATTTCAGTAATTATTTCAACCCATTCTTAGAGACAGCACCCCTAGAATTTTTAGTCACGAGCCGCCACTGATGTGTTCAGAATCAGTTAAAACTTATCTTTTTAGAACTTACTGTACTGCATTGTATACATCCCATCTGTGGTGGAACTATACAAAAACTGCTATGAATAAACTCTCTGTTGCTTATAATAATATTTTTCGTATGTTATGTAGGGAACCAAAATGGTGCAGTGTCAGAGTTATGTTTACTACGCGAAACCTACCTACCAGCCAAATGTTAATCCGACAGAATATACAGGGTGTCCCAGAATTAACTATCTATTTCAATGAAATCGGACAAATTTAATAAAAAATGACATAATTTTGTGTTTATTACTAAATTATGATACAAAAACAAATAGATTTATAAATCATAAGTCAAAACTTTATTGAGAAGTTTCAACATGTGCACCGTCTGTATCTCTGCAAATTTCAAATCTATCCTCAGCGCTGCGAAACACATTTTGAAGCATTTCAGGTGTTATCTCCCGCACTGCCAACTGGATGCGTTCTTTAAGTTCAGCTAAACTATTGATCTTTTGGCGATAAACCTTTGTTTTTATGAAACCCCATGCAAAGAAATCCAGGGGTGTCAAATCCGGAGAACGCGGAGGCCAAGGTCGAGGTCCTCCACGTCCAATCCACCGATTCGGAAGGCGTCTGTTGAGGTATTCTCGAACAATTAGAGCATAATGACATGGTGCTCCATCTTGTTGAAACACAACATTATCAAGAATGCCATCATCAAGAAGCTGTGGTTCGAGAAACTGCTGAAGCATATCAAGGTAGACGGTACCTGTTACAGTTGCTTCCGCAAAGAAGAATGGGCCATAAATTTTGGATTTGGTCATTCCAAGCCACACGTTAACTTTTGGAGAGTCTCTTTGCCATTCTATGACTTCAGACGGTCTTTCATTGGACCAGATACGACAGTTGTGTCGATTGACTTTACCACACATGTGGAAAGTCGCCTCATCACTGAATAAGATGTTATCCAATAAACTTTCATTTTCGATTTGATCCACAATTTCTGCACACCTTGCTGCTCGATTTGGATAATCCTCTTCATTTAGGGCATGCAGTACTTGAATGTGATAAGCCTTTTTCATCAGTGTCGAACGCAAGATTCTATGAACTGTTGTCTTGGATATGTTGAGTCTTCGACCGGCCTCCCTAACCGAAGTTGTTGGTTCATCCTCAAACAATTGTCGTACCTGTTCGGTACTGTTACGTGCTGTCCTTGGGCGTCCTCTTCCCACCTCGTCGTGTACGGATCCAGTTCTTTTAAATTTGTTCACAAGTTCACGAATCGCTTTGTCTGTAGGACCGGTTCTGTGGAATCTTCTTGTAAATTTTTCTCTGATTTCATTACATTGCATTCCTTTGATACGGGATGTTACAACAAAGATGCGTTCTTGTGTGTTCATTATTAATAGGGTTCTGAAAGAGAATGAAAATAAAACTATGAAAAACTATGAAAAAATTATGAAAATAAAATTATGAAAAAAATTTAGAAATTTATACATTTTTAACACATATTAAACATGATAAACATAAATAAAAGTGTGTTTTTAAAAAATTGTCCGATTTCATTGAAATAGATAGTTAATTCTGGGACACCCTGTATATAATTTCATTACTAGGGTCTAAAACAGCTCTAATGTGTTATTGTACAATGTCCTGTCTTCAGCTACTGTGTACCTCTCACCTATATGGCAGTCTTGGTTCAGACAACTGCTGGTTTACAATTGTTAGAAAATCTAGAAGAGGAAGAACCATTGTTGTCCCAAGGCGATATGATGACTAAGCTGATTGATGCAGCATTGCTTGTATATATTAAGTTAAGGTGTATATATATCCATCTCATAATTGTAAGGTTAGTGAAAAATTAACTTAATTTAGAGCTAGCATTTTTGAGCTCTTGTGGCATCATTGTTTGGTCACTGTTGGCATCATTTGGGGCGCTGCGCGTCTTTTCTACTCGTTTGTGGGATGTCGTACGTACAGGGTGTGGTCTTGTAGAGAGCTCTCTTGCAATTCAGTTTGGTTGTTTAGATACAAGATTGTTGCACCGTGCAATAGTCCAGGTTGCGTTGTTGTTGCAAGGTTGAGAAAGAAGACCATAAATAGTACCCTTTTTGTTTACATTAAAATTCATGTAACTAAGGTCTAAGGTAGGCCCGCATCGAGTCAGCAACCCTGAGGTTACCCTGAGGTAGGACCTAATAGGATCTCAAATCCGTAAGTTTTAATTTAGCTTAACTTGGGCTTTAGGTAGAACTTGCCCTTTAGAATTTGGCCGTTCACGGCTCAGCTGGGATTTTGAACCCGACAAATAAATAAAATAACAACAATACCTTATTTTTGTAATGCAACAAAGATTATATATGCATATTAAGTTGTGTTATAGTAAGTGGCTATGTTATAATAAGGGTTATAAGTGTTATAAGATGTCTCATGTAATAACAATATACATAAAATTGTCAGATAATTAATCAAACAGTATGTCAGTATGCAAGGTTAAATGGCTATGTTGGCCTTATTTTTTTATTAAGTTCAATGTATACTTAAGATTGTACTTGTATGTTAGGTGAAGTGGCTATAGATTGTGAATAATCTGCAATAAAGATGTTTTGTTTGTTTTTATAACTCCTAAATCTTTTTCCTGCTCTACGCTTGCCAACTCCTTCCCTGACATACTATACGCAAAATTACTCTTACGCGAACCTATATGTAAAATTTTGCACTTATCGACTTTAAATCTCATTTGCCATGTGAATGACCAATCAACGCTTTTATTCAGATATTCCTGGATTTTACCTCTATCTTCGCCATTAATCGCCCTACCACCAAACTTCGTGTCATTCGCGAACTTTGAAACTGTACTGACTAGGCCGACATTTAAATCGTTAATATATATAAGAAAAAGCAAGGGGCCCAATACAGAACCCTGAGGAACGCCGCTCGCTACCTTAGCCCAACACGACTCCACTCCATCAACGACCACCCTCTGTTTCCTACCTCGCAACCACTCTTCTATCCACTTTATTACTACACCCCTCATTCCATGAGTCTTAGTTTTTTTAAATGAGTCTTTTGTGCGGTACGATGTCAAACGCTTTTTGAAAATCTAAATACACTACATCTACCGGATCAAGTAAAGATAAACACCCCCAGCCTTCTTTAATTAGCCTTATAAGGCTAACTAACGAAAATATCACGACCTAACCTAACCAATCGTTAAGTCAACTGTACGCCCTTGATGATTGGTTAGGTTAGTCGTGATATTTTCGTTAGTTAGCCTTATAAGGCTAATTAAAAAAGGCTGGGGGTGCTTATCTTTACTTGATCCCATCTACCGTCCGGTGACTATCGTAAACTTCAACCACGCTTTGAAAAAATTCTAAAAGATTAGTTAAGCAAGATTTGTTTCGCCTAAAATCGTGCTGCGTATTTCTAACCAAGTTATGCAATTCTAAGTGTTCGACTATACGATCCCTAACTATAATTATTGATTCCAGTAGCTTACCTGCAATAGACGTTAAACTGATTGGCCTATAATTTCCCGCCGCACCTTTATCGCCTTTCTTAAAGATAGGTGTTACATTTGCTAACTTGAAATTATCTGGTACGCACCCCTCAGAAATAGACGCATTGAAAATCTTTGTTAGCAGCACAACAATGCTTTCTTTTAATTCTTTTAGTTGTATGGGATATATGGAATCCGGCCCCGGTGATTTACTGCATTTTCATTTTATCAATATAGCGCATTACTTCCCTTTCACTAACCACAATATTATCCAAAGTATTACCATTATCAAAAGGTATTATGTCTATGACCGTAGGGATATTCGTTACATCTTCTATTGTAAAAACTGACGTAAAAAATTCGTTTAGCAGGGTAGCCATTTCCAGAGATGGGCACGATCTTGATCTTCAAGATCAGATCGTGATCTTGAAGATCAAGATCGTGATCTGATCTTGATCTTGAAGATCACTTTTATTATGGTGATCTTGATCTTGATCTAAGATCACTTTATTTCTTGTGATCTTGATCTTGAAGATCACTTTAGACTTCAAGATCACTTTTAATTTCAGATTCTTAAATATGCCGCTATGCGAATGTCATTTGTTTTTTGTCCAAGCGACATCTGGTGGCAACTTTGTTCAACACCGACTGTTTATGTTTTCTGTTAGTTGGGTGACTTGCGTCATGCGTGGGCTCATGGAAGGTGTAGTTGCTGTGGAATGTAGGCTCGTAAAAAGTGTAATTTACTGTGCAATTATGTTAAAAGTGTTCTATTAATATATTATTATATATAGGCATAAAATATAGCCTATAGGTCCGTATTCATAATAAATTAATTCTAAACATATTTTATTTACAGATTGAATTTTTTAATAATGAGTGCAATTTTACAACTTCAACAGGCTCCCAAGGGAACCAAATATTCTAGGTTGTCACCAGAACAGTATTCAATATATTTAGATAACAATGTTGGTAATAAGGATCAATCTGTGCTATTGAACGGAAAATATTTTCAAATTGTCGAAAAAACTGGAAACAGTATCAAAGTTATTTGTAGGCAGTGTACAAAGAAAACTACAATTCTGTCTGCTGGCCTCGACTCAACAAGCAATCTTCTGAGGCACCTCAGGGTTAGTACTACTTAGTAACTAAGTAGTAAGTAGCAACATTAACATAATGGTTCAAGTCATATTTTAAGTGACTGGTGCCATACAAGACTAATGTTACATTTACATAGACGTCCATTTGAATATATTGTGCACTTCAGATATTAATAGATTATGGACTAGTAACCATTAAAAACTGCCGATATCCAACTATAATAAAACGCCAGGTGTATCTGTCTTTCTCTCTGTCTGATCCATGTCTGTAATTTCTCCTATTTAGTTACTGAAGGACGAAATTCGGCTTTCAATTTAACATAGGATAAAAATGCACTGATCATGGTGAAAATAATTTTAGTTAAAGATAACAAAATTTTAGAATCTTGTTAAGTATTATTTCAACTAGAAGTTTGATACTCTGATAAATATTATACAGGGTGTTCAAGAAGTCTCTCCGCCTGATAATAATTTATTTTCTTGTGCAGAAACTACATTCGGATCTTTGGGTGAATATGAATCGGAGAAGAAATCTCGCAAGCGTCCAGCTAAAGAAGAAGATGCCAGCGGCAGCAATGCTGGCCCTGCCAAAATTGCCAAGCAGTCAACACTAAGCATGTTCCACATTTCCAAGCAAAAACCAGGACCACCAATATGCAAGGATATCCTTGAAAAGAAGATTCTCTCGCTTGTGACTAATGGGCTCCTACCATTGAGCCTAGTTGAACTACATGAATTTAAGGATCTTCTTTCATGTTAGTATAACTCAAATATTTTGCTATTTTTTCCATAGCTAATATCTGATTAAAATAATTAATCATATTATTTGTATGAACATTAGACTATCGCTAGCCTAGCTAAATATTTTGATATTTTTTCCATAGCTAATCTATTGTATTTGTTTTAATTTTTAAATATTTTTTCAGACGTCAACCCGGCTGTTCAGGTGCCATCTAGACGCACCCTGGCTAGATCTCTTGCAACAACAACCAGTACAATGAAGGAAGACATACAAGCAAAACTGGCAGCAGTTGACCATGTGTGTGTTACATGCGACATATGGTCAACTAATCACCGCAGTTTCATGGGAGTCACTGCGCATTGGGTATGCTATTGATTTAGTGTATTATTTTTATATAATTGATAAATTGACCATTGGTGATAGACTGATAGTCTGATAGACTTATAGTATAATCTTTTCAATTATTCGACATGTGTTCCTCATTCATTAATTTGGTGAGTCTTCATTTTGCTGTGATTCACAGTAATTTCACACTAATTCACTGATTCTGTCATCTGTCATTGTGTCTGATTCACAGCAAAATGTGGAAGAGTCCATATTCACAGGCTGTGAATATGGACTCTTCCACATTTTGCTCTTATGGGATGGGTCACTGATGTGGTGGTATGGTAGGCGACTCATCGCTGAATTGCCTCCTTTATATCACATAGTTCTTCTCTTCAATGTTTGGTGGCGCAGTTTAGCTGGTGCGTGTCTAACCAATATTATTAAATTAAGCTTAAAAAAATGTTCATACAAACATTGATTTTATATTCTTACATTACAGATCAATGATGACTTGTCGCGAGGATCAGCTGCACTGGCATGCCGAAGATTTCGTGGAACACATAGCTTTGATAAAATTGCTGGAATATTGGACAGGATCAACTCGGAGCATGGTTTATCTTATAGAAAAGTTGTATCTACAGTCACCGACAATGCATCGAACATGGTGAAATGCTTTAAAGAGTTCGGTGTTCGTGTTCAGAATCGTACTGACGACATTGATGAAGATGATGCAGATGAAGATGATGATGAAAAAGATTCAGATGAAGAGGTTATCATCAGCAACTTCCCTGAACATTCAGGAGAGCATGGAGAGGAGTCAGTGAAACTATCATCCCATATTCGATGTGCCTCCCACACATTGAACTTGGTAGCAACAACTGATGCAGATAAAGGACTGAATTCACCTGGACTAAAGAAGATAAAGCATTCTGCAATGGGAAAATGTTCGGCGCTGTGGAATGCTGCTGGTAAACCCAAGTCAGCAGAAAAAATACAGGAAATAACTGGCGTCCAATTTAGGTACCCATGCGTCACCCGATGGAACTCAATGTACGACTCATTAAGCCAAATATAAACATAAGAACGACGTGAATGTAGCTCTTGAAGAACTGAATCTACCCATCCTCAAAGACAATGAATTGGAATTTATTTCAGAATATTTGTCTGTTCTAAAACCAATTGCAGCAGCCCTCAACAAATTACAGGCAGAGAAAGAATGCTACTACGGTTGTCTTCTTCCAACAGTCCTAGTGACTAAAGATGCCCTCGCAAGATTGGAGCCTATCCAACCAAACGACCTGTGCTTGAGACACTGCATGCCATTACTGGCAGCAGTCGTCTCTGGCTTCAATGCCAGATTTGGTCATTTTTTGTCGTTGAGCCCCGAGGTAACTGATGCCGTTTTGGCCTCAGTATCTCATCCGTATTTCAAACTTAGATGGATATCATTGTTGCAAGGGCCTAATTTCGGCGATCATGAAGCAATCAAGTCTCAAGTAAAAGACAAGCTGCAAATGGCTGTAAGAAACTGTAATTCTGACAGCAGTGGTAATAGTTCGGTGAACTCAGACTCATCATCTGAAGACGATTTCTTCAGAACTATGGACGGCTCATTCTCTGCTCCTAACAACAAGGAAGACTTGGAAGTCCTCAATTATTTGCAGGACACCAGTAAGGCACTCGACTCTTTAGATAGGTATCCTGCTATAAAGAAGATCTTCAAGAGGTATAACACCACGCTACCTTCCTCTGCACCAGTGGAACGGTTGTTTTCGTTTGCTGGCATGGTTCATAGCCCCAAACGAAGTCGTCTCTCGGATGGTAACTTTGAACAATTGGTTTTGCTGAAAGCAAATGTTTACAGCGGTTGAACATTAAATTAACACTCTTAACTTGCGGTTTTTACCCTTATATTATCAGTAATTGCGTACTGCAGTAAAACTGTAAAATTAAATTCTATGTAAAAAATGTTTACTTATATATGCTGACCATTCATTGATATGGGTTATGGACCTGGTGAAATGAGAATTGAGAAAAATAAAACTAAAAACTATATGTATGTCATTTAATAGTTTTTTCTTTGCTGATAAGTTATGATAATACTAAGTTTTAAGTTTACCACCTGAAAAACTGAAAGGGGAATCGTCAATCCCCGTGGTTTAGATCAGGTGACATGGGTAGGATGCGATGCTTGTATTGCCTCAGCCCTCAGGGGAGTATTAGGAGTGATACTTTTCAGGAGTGATTAACAAAATAATTTGTTTTTGTTTACTCTACAAGAGTACAACTTTTTTCAATTCATATAAAAGTGATCTTAAAAAGTGATCTTGAAAAGTGATCTTCAAGATCACGATCTTGATCTGGATCTTCAAGATCACATTTTTCTGGTGATCTGATCTTGATCTTCAAGATCACATTTTTCTGGTGATCTGATCTTGATCTTCAAGATCACCAAAGTTGGTGATCTTGCCCATCTCTGGCCATTTCCTTGTTTTCAGAAACTAGCTCTCCGTCAGCACTTTTCAACGGCCCCAAACATTCTTTACTGGATTCCTATTATTGACGTATTGAAAGAACCGCTTTGGGTTTTCTTTGCCGTCATGAGCTATGGAGATTTCAAATTCGCGCTTTGACTTTTTTATTACACTTTTCGCTTCACGCCTTAGAGATATGTAGTTGTTTCGTAACCACAAATTGTCTTTATCGCACTTATGTAGCCTATAAGCCCTATCTCTACACTTTATAATATCTCCCACTCTAGAAGTAAACCACAAGGGTTTGTTGTTTACTTTCGCACGCTTAATCTTGTACGGTACACATTCCTCATTTATAGTCCTAAATACTGTTTCAAACGATTCGCACATTAGTTTTTGCGTTGGAGATCCCCATTACGTTCTCCCAGTTGACGTGTGACAATTCATTTCGAAATTAATTTACAAAAGTCTGCGTGCTGGAAGTTAGGAATTTTTGCCGAGTTAGCTGGTTTCGAGTGACTTACTGAGAGGACAAACTCTACCATAGTGTGATCGCTATTGCTTAACGGTTTTATTACTTGAAGATCCGAGATTAGCCTATCATCCGTAGTTATTACTAAATCTGAAGTACTGTCCAACCTCGTAGGCTCTCCAACATTTTTAATAAGAAAGCTATCGTCGAGAAAATTAATGAAACGATTACCTTCCGCGTCTCCCTGCATTGTATCGTAATTTACGTTGGCGCAATTAAAGTCACCCATAACTAAGGCCTGCTCACTACAAATTATTCTCTTTATTTCACTTTAGTTCACGATATAACGCTTCGTCCGTATCAGCTGTTTGATTAGGGGGCCTATTTATAACGGCAACAAGAAGTTTGAAATCGTTCAATTTAAGTTCTGCTGTAGTCGAATCTATCGATTCTGGAATTCTGTGCTTTAATTCTATTGTGGTGGATTGGTGTGACTAAAAGTCTGCAGATCGACACACCAAAAAAACACCTTAATAATAAAAACTAATATTGATCTGGCAGCACTGGTTTTGACGAATTAGGGCGGATATGCAGCGATGATATTTTAGGATGATCATTAGCATTGCAATTATGGATGTAGTGTTGATTGTCGTTGTACTATTGTGAACTACTAGCCTATCTAGATATACTGATATAACTATTGACTAACTAATAGATTGACAACTGCTAGATTAACGACTATTACTGGCTATCTAGAATATTGTCTGGAACTGTTGTTCTATACTTGAGGTGAGTCTATAATTATTTCGTTGTGTAACTTAATTCTGGTTATTGTACTGTATCTGTATATAGTGTGTGAACCATAGCCTTATCTACTGGTCACTACATTGGCGACGAGGGTTTTGTTTTTTGTTGCATTTTTGTCTTTTTTCCGCTTGGGGGAAGGGGCTAGTGAAGTGCAAATTGTTAACCTATAGTTCAAGGGTTCTTGTATTGAGCCTAGTTTGTGTTTAGGCTATTTTGATCATGCCTGTTATTGGTCAAATAGGCCCCTATTCGGAGGGCGAGGAAGATTTTGACACGTACACAGATAGAGTGGAGTTGTTTTTTGCAGCGAATTCTATACCAGATGATAAAAGGGTACCATCTTTTTTAACTCTAATAGGCCCTAAAACTTATAGTCTAGTTAAAGATCTGGTAGATGCTCAGAGTACAGCAGAGTGTAGCTATACAGATTTAGTTACAGTTCTAAAAGATCACTATAAGCCTCGAGTGGTAGTGATTTTTGAGAGATTTCAGTTCTATTCTCGAAATCAGGCTGTAGGTGAATCAATTGCTGACTTTGTAGCTAGCCTAAGGAAACTGGCTAATACTTGTGAGTTTGGCCCTAACCTAAAAGAAATGCTACGGGATAGATTTGTCATGGGTTTGAGAGAGGAGACCACTCAGCGAGAACTATTGACAATTAAAAACCTAACTTTTGATGCTGCAGTAGTATTAGCCACAACTAGGGAAGCTGCTGATAAGGATGCAAAGGCATTTGGTGATGTGAATTTGATCAGACCTAAATCTAATATTAACCTAAATAGTAGGTCTACAGGAACTAAGGCTAAGGATAATCCAAAGGTTAGTCAAAGAAACTTTCTAAAAGCAGATAGTTCAAAAAATTGGCCTAAGCAAAGTGCTAAACCTAAAAAACCTTGTACTGGCTGTAGCAAACAGCATTGGAAGGTAGACTGCCTTTTCAAGGAGGCAGTATGTTATAAATGTAACAAGGTTGGACATATAGCAAAGGTTTGTTTTTCTAAAATGCATAAACCTTTATCGGCCAACAGTCTAAAGCAGTCACAGATGGCTCTGAATATATTTTCAGTCAGGATGGCACTGCCAGAGCTGGGCAGTATTTAAATACATTTGTATTTAAATACATTTGTGTATTTAGAACTGTATTTATAAATACATTGTTTTTCATGTATTTAAATATAGTATTTAAATACTTTAATGAGTATTTAAATACAATGTATTTAAATACTAAAAATATAAAAATGTAAATACTTTTACTGGTTTAATACACGTTCTGTACTAGCACAGTACGACGCGTCGACAGTGTAGTACAGCATGGTTCATGTTTCAACGTGTCAGTTCAATCAGTTGTGTGCCACTCTTAGTCGAAAGCGGTTGATTTCTTTATCGTGTGCGTGTCATGGCTTCAACAAGCAAATCCGGTGAATCAAACAGTGATATATCTGCAGATAACAATTTAGTGCACCCTCTGTTTGATGGAAAATACTTTAAAATTAAATCTAAAGACGGTAATAAGGTAAAGTGCACTAAAGTAGAAATTTATCAAAACATGAATTAGTGAATGCATATGTTAAAATTTGTATGTATTTAAAATGTATTTACAAATGTATTTAAATACAATTGATGTATTTTGTATTTAGTATCTAAATACATTCGTAAAATGTATTTAGTATTTAGTATTTAAATACATTTCTCCCATGTAATAAGGCTATTCTAATAGATAAATATCCTATTCCTAATCCTGCTGATATTTTTAATAAGTTAGCTGGTAATAAATACTTCTCTAAGCTGGATATGTCACAAGCCTATGCACAGCTGGAGCTTGATGAAAAATTTAAGGATATCACAACTAAAATACTCACAAGGGTCTATTTCGTTATAATAGATTATGTTATGGTATTTCATCATCTGGCATTTTCCAAAGAACTATTAGTCGCATATTAGATGGAATTTCAGATGTGGTATGTTACCTGGATGACATCCTTATAGCTGGAAAAACAGAAGCAGAACATACGTCTAGTCTAAAGACAGTTTTGCAAAAGTTAGCAGCTGCTGGTTTAACTCTAAATAAGGAAAAATGTATCTGGATAACTAATGAAATTCAGTATTTGGGATTTAAGATTGATTCATTAGGTCTGCATCCTACTAAGGATAAAGTTGATGCTATTTGTAAGGCTCCTGCACCTACTATTACTAATGTCACTCAACTTCAAGCATATCTAGGCTTGCTTAATTTCTACAGGGAATTTCTACCAAATGCTGCTACTACATTGGAACCACTAAATAAATTACTCAGGAAAGACACTAAATGGAGTTGGGGTAAAGAGGAACAGTCTAGTTTTCAACAGTCAAAGGAGCTCTTACCAGGGGTGCAGTGCCAATTTTATAGGTGCCGGAGCTCTGGTGGGCCTGACAAAAGCCTGCCATTTCCTATCCTGTTTCTATATATGCCACACGATGACTAAGTATTTCGTGTTTGCACTCACTAATTATCATAAAATAAATATAATTATCAAGCAAATAAAGAAAAAAGAGCAATCATGTATTTTATCAATTTAAGAAGTTAAAACTACTTAGTGCTTACCAAATACCACCAGTGGGAAGTTTCACAATAATTTCCACAAAGGGTCAGGCGTGATATGTTTTCGGGGGTCTGAAGCAACTCTTGTCCTGGTGTCATCTGCCGATCTGTGGTACCGCAGCCATGATATGGCATATGGCTCAGGATTCCACTGAACTAGAGGAGGTCCATGTAGTTTAACAAACATAAGCGCTGATACATGATTTATGAGAATTCTTGAGCGTGTTGTTGTTATTATCAAGTTCATGTGACTGAATCCCCTCTCACACTCAGCAGTACTAATAGGAATAACTTGTGAACAGCTCAGTAATGGGTGTAAATCTTGGGGGATGCGGCGCCCATGATCTTCCACATAGTCTCTAAAGGCATTTAGTACAGAGTAAGAAGAAAGCTTAAACCTCTTACAGAGAGATGAGATTTCAGCTTCTCCGTAATTAGGTGGTATTTCATCGGGCCAGTAGTCTTTTTCAAGGACATACATTTCATTTAGCAGTGATTTATACATACTTTGAGGTTCAGAAGTTTGAGAACCTTTCATGGATGTTGTCGTGAACATACGGTGCTGCAAATTGTTCACAAGACTAGTAAGAAACTGTTGATAATTAATGGAGACAATTTTTTTGTTGCTTGTTATGGTAATTCCTCCAAACTTCCTCTTGCAGAGGTGCCGGAGCGGTGCTCCGGCACGCTCCGGCAGCACTGCACCCCTGGCTCTTACTCAATTCTCATGTTTTAGTGCATTTTTATCCTAAACTACCTATAGTTGTAACTGCTGATAGCAGCTCATATGGCATTGGAGCAGTACTTGCTCATAATATTAACGGGGAAGAAACACCTATTTCTTTTGTTTCCCGCACTCTAAATACAGCAGAGAGGAATTATTCACAGGTAGAACGTGAAGCATTAGCCCTAATCTTCGTAGTAAAAAAGTTTCATTTTTACTTGTGGGGTCAGCAGTTTACCCTAGTGACTGATCATATACCGTTGTTAGGGTTGTTTGTTCCTAATAAACAAATTCTTATCTTGGCTGCAGGACGAATACAACGTTGGGCTCTCATGCTACAAGCCTATTCTTTCAATCTAGTGCATCGGTCAGGTAAGCATTTGGGTAATGCTGATGCTTTAAGCCGGTTACCTTTAGATGCTTCCATTGAATGTGTCCCAATTCCAGCTGAATGGGTTCACTTAGTTGAATTTCTAGGGACAACACCAGTTACAGCTATGATTATTGCTCAGTGGACTAAATCTGATCCTATTTTGTCTCATGTTTATCAGATGGTCTCTAGTGGTTGGCCTATGAAGGTGGACAGTTCTTACCCACCTTTCCACCAAAGACGCACAGAGTTGTCTATTCAGGATGGATAGACCTGGGCAAGTCTCTTTTGCTTAATTAAAGAACTTCATTCCGATCATATGGGTGCTACTCGTATGAAGGAACTGGCCCGAAGTTATTTTTGGTGGCCCGGACTGGATAGTGACATCCTTTCGCTTGTGAATTCATGCTCTCGGTGTTTGGGGTTACGTGATTGAAATGAAACGCTCTCCTTTTCTTAGGCTTTAATCAACTTAATTGAACAACATTCCTATTAATATAAATAACAATAATATAGTTATGGTACACAAAATATATATATACTCAATGACGCAAGTTATAATAATAATATAGATATAGTAAACATAGGGCATTTATATGAATTGTTTATACTACAGATTAGGATTAATTACATCAAAGAAAATATCATTACCTTCATATAATAAAGTATTTTACATCTCATCAGTTTAATTCAGACATCATCAGATTTATCAGTTTAATCGAATTGAATATAAACACATGATTTTACTTAGGTATAACATTCTAATAAAGTCATCATAAACCTGCAAAATAATATTACATTTTTCCCTCCTACTTAGATTGAACAATATAGTCCTCAAAATAACTAGGCGGGTACCGAGTACGCCCTGATCGCCGTACCTCAGTCATAGGGGACTCTGTATTTTGATTATCATCATCTACTATAGTCTGAGGAGCGTTGACCGGTGAGGGATTGGAGGGAGCAATGGTGGGTGACGTATTTGAGGGCAGGATGGTAGGTGACGGGGGATGGTTGTTTAACACACCATCACCTTCGTTTGTATTTTTGTATTCTCGAGTTTCAGATTCCCCAGCAGGGGCGAGGTGCTTAAGCGAGACAGTAGTCTCTCGGCCTCCCGGGAGACGAACATGAGCATATTCGGGATAAGCCTCAATGAGTTCTACTGCTTCAACTGGAGGCTCATATTTAGACTGACGTGTATAATTTTTCAATAATACTTTACCCGGGGCGGTAAGCCACGTAGGTATGGAATGGCCATTTGTAGATCGACGCTGATAATTAAATAATCTCTCATGAGGGATGCAGTTTGTAGAAGTACATAAACGAGATCGTATGCTACGTATGTAATACATTAGGCAAAACCATTTCCCAGCAGCCAACAGGGAGTTTTCTTGAAGCCAAGGATAAATTTACTCCTTTCTCAACTAAACCATTTCCCTGGGGATTATATGGGGTCGTTCTACTAGTGGCCACTCCGCGTGAGTTCAAAAACTGTTTAAGTGTATACGACATAAAGGAGGAACCTCTATCGGAGTGCACATACGCGGGTGCATAAAGATAGCAAAAAGTTGACTAAGACAATCAACTACAGTTTCAGCAGAAGTGTCCGCACATGAAAACGCGAAAGGAAACCTCGAAAATTCGTCTACTATCGTTACCAGATAACGATTACGGGAATTGGAAGGCAAAGGACCTTTAAAGTCAATATTTAATCTTTCGAAAGGTTGTGTAGCTTTCATTAACTGACCTTGATTACTATTTAAATACTTCGGTTTACACTGGGCGCATACAGTGCATTTTGAAATAACGTTATTTACATCTTCAATTGAATATGGGAGGTTTCGGCTTCTAACAAAGTGCCACATTCTAGTTACTCCGGGATGGCACAAGGTAATGTGTAACTCTTCTAAATGATGTTTATTAATAGATGCTATAAATGCGCGAGAAAGCGTATCTGGAGCTATATTTTCTCTTCTGGGTCGATATACAGTGTCATAACTGAAACTTGATAATTCAAGTCTCCATCTTATGATTTTCGCGTTCTTAACTTTTCCTTTGTTTAGTGCCAAACATAAACGCTACTGACCTTTGATCCGTTACTAGTTTAAAGTGTTTACCAAGCAGATAATGCCGCCATTTTCGGATAGCCTCAACAATGGCGTATGCTTCTTTTTCTATAGAGGAATGATTACTTTCAGAGGGCGACAGAGTACGGGCGAAAAAGGCGACTGGACGTCCAGCTTGACAAAGTTGAGCAGCTATTGCGTAATCAGACGCATCAGTCTCTACTACAAAAGGAACATTATCATCAATGGCAACAACAACAGAATTAGCAATATCACTTTTAAGATTTTCGAAAGCATTAATTACGTTAAGAGGAAGAGGGTATGTTTTATTTTCAACCAAATGTCGTACTTTCTCGAAAAATTTTCCGATCCATTTAGAATAGTGGCCAAACGTACACATTACTCGGCGCATGTCTCTAGCATTATTAGGAGGAGGCATTTCGAGCAGTGGTTTTAACCTCTCAGGATCAGGCTTTAAAGAACCACTACTTATTCTATAACCTAGTAAATCTATAGATGACTTAGATGTAGAACTCTTATTTTCGTTAATATGAAGATTATACTTTTTTACATTTAAAAATTTTGTCAAATTATCATCATGCTCCTTCTGATCGTGTCCACATATAGTGATATCGTCCACATAAATGAAAGTATCTTTTAAACCCTCTTTACGAATTATGTCATCGATTACTCTCTGAAAACAGGCTACGCCGTTTGTTACACCAAACGGGACTCTATTGAAATGAAACAGCTGGCCACAGGCTTCGAAAGCAGTGTATGGCTTATCCTCCTCCTTGATAGGGATCAAATGATAGGCAGAGGATAAGCGTCGAACTGAGTGTATCTATTTACTATTTGAGAATAATCGATAACTAAGCGTTTTTTATGAGATTCATTGGCTACCACTAAAACTTGTGCCCGCCAAGGACTTCGACTGGGTTCAATAATGCCTTCCTTAAGAAGGCGATCTACTTCGGACGAAATAAAACTCATATCTGCCTGACAATATCGGCGTGACTTAATAGCAATGGGTTTGCATTTAGGACTTAAATTATTAAATAAAGACGGAGGTTCCACCTCGGCTGCTGCAAGGTTACACACAGTTAAGGAAGGTTCTCTTCCCCCGAAAGGTATCTTATCTGATTCATGTCTAGAGAAGAAATCATGGCCAAGAATAACATTAGTACATAGATTAGGCAGAAGTGATAATTTAACATTTTTATAGGTACGATCCTTGAATGTCAAATCTACACAACGAAACCCATCAACTTTAGTTACATGAGAAGTATTAGCCATTGACACTTGACTTTTACAAGGATATACCTTCCATTTGTTTTCTTTTACAATATTTATATCAATAAAATTTTCTGTACTACCTGTATCCACTAGCGCCTTCAAAGACAAACCATTAGCTAAAATAGTAAGAATTGCCTCTTTCAAAGAATGAGAAATAGAGCCTGATAGAGAAGCTAAAGTATTAACAGAAGCAGAAGCTTTTGAATTAGAGCGACAAACTCTGGCAAAATAGCCTTTAATACCACATTTGTGACATAAACTATCTCTTGCAGGACATTTAGCTCGCGGATGCACATTACCCCCACAAAAGAAACATCTACGAGACCTTGCTGCAGCAGTAGAAGACTCCTCGCAAAGAGTTTCATTAGCATCTTCTTTAGCCTCATGTTTTTCTATTGTAATTGTTTCAGTTTCACAGCTAACTGAATTTAGAGGAGCATTAGAACGTATATAAGTATCAGACTGAATCTGAGCCAACTCAAGGCTGCGAGCTTGATCAAAAGCGATCTGTAAACTGAGATTTGTTTTCAAGCAATCGTTGCCTAATGAAAGGAGTATTCAAACCGTTTATGAAAACATCTCTTATAATATTCATCTCTGTATTGATCTGCAGAGACCGATTGAAAGTTACAGTCTTTACTCAGATGCTTTAATGCATTCATGTAATGGTCCAAACTCTCTCCCATCTCCTGACGACGGGTGGCTAATAGGTGACGAGCAAACGTTTCATTTTTTGGTTTTATATAAAGTTCATTGAGCAACTTTATATCATCTTCATAAGTAGTACAATCAACTATGTTCTCATAGACTAAAGGAGATACATGGTTTACAAGCAAACTTAGCTTTCGAGTCTGAAGATCAGAAGGTAACGCGGCCAGAAAGTTCTGAAATGTCTTGAACCAGTGACTCCAGAGACGAGACGAACTTGAGGATGAGGGCTCGGCATCAAATCTTTCCGGCTTCAGAAACTTGTCCATATCTTCTGATCTTGAAATTAAGTTGATTAAATTGAAATGAAACGCCCTCCTTTTCTTAGGCTTTAATCAACTTAATTGAACAACATTCCTGTTAATATAAATAACAATAATATAGTTATGGTACACAAAATTGCAAAAGTTATGCTTAGTTTCGTTTTATTTCAACATGACCGCCATTCCTATCGATACAAATCTGGAGTCGAGCTCTCATCTTCCCCATCACTCTTTTGATAAGATCTGGATTGTCTTTTAACAAGTTGATTTCAGCTGTGATGCGAGTCCTCAAATCATCTAAATTGATAAGTTGTGATGCAAATACTCTATTTTTCAAATGACCCCATAAAAAGTAATCACACGGGGTCAAGTCAGGGCTGAATGCTGAATGTTCTCGTCTGTTCTTGCCGTTCCTTCTTCTTTGTATTTCCGAACATTCTTCAAAATTGTATGTTTAGTTGGAGAAGCTCTATCGGGAAATTGCAGTTCGAAGGTATTCTGAACTTGTTTTAAGCTTTTAGTTTGCAGATAAGTTGTGACCACGAGAACGCGCTGCCTTCGTGTAAACTGCTTGATAAGGGTTTCAAAGTTATTTATAAATTTAGTAATTCAGATTCTTCATTTATATGTATGACTCGTATCTTAGATACAAAAGTTCGAATTATTTAAAAAAAATATTTGCAATATCCTTCGACGTAAAAAGTAGCACATTGGTTAAAGCAAGAGGAGCTATCTAGCTGGGAGAAATGATCATTCGGCGCAACCCATTTTGCTGTACCCTTCAGTTAAAAGCAGATGCTTAAACACTAAATCGTTTAAACATGAATAAATTTTGAATGTTAACAAAGAATAATTTGCTATATTAAATCAAACAAACAGATCCAAAATATCTCAATTTTTGGAGGAGTTAGTACAATCTAAAGTTGGGTGTACTTTTTTGTGGGACATATGGTAGATATAGTAAACATAGGGTATTTATATGAATTGTTTATACTACAGATTAGGATTAATTACATCAAAGAAAATATCATTACCTTCATATAATAAAGTATCTTACATCTCATCAGTTTAATTCAAACATCATCAGATTCATCAGTTTAATCGAATTGAATATAAACACAAATGATTTTACTTAGGTATAGCATTCTAATAAAGTCATCATAAACCTGCAAAATAATATTACAGTGATACTCCTAAAAAGGGTTTTCTACATCCCTGGGAATGGCCTTCCCATCCATGGCACAGACTTCATATTGATTATGCGGGTCCCATCAATCACCATTATCTTCTAGTCATTGTCGATGCTCATTCTAAATGGGTAGAGGTTCCTACTATATCTATGTCTTCATCCTTTACTATTCGTCTGTTGCGTTCTATTTTTGCCAGATTTGGCCTTCCAGTTGTTTTGGTTTCTGATAATGGCCCAAGTTTTACTAGTTCTGATTTTTCTACGGTTTTGTCTTCCAATGGTATTCGTCATGTTCGTACTGCTCCCTACCACCCATCTTCAAATGGCTTGGCTGAGAACATGGTCCGTTCTGTTAAGTCTGCTTTGCTTCATGCAAAGGTGGAGGGAATTCAGGTTGCTTTGGATCGCTTTCTCATGAAATACAGGTCGACACTCCATTCTACTGTACTACGGGTGTTGCACCGTCCAAGTTGATGTTTGGCCGTCGTATTCGCTGTATTTTTGATCTTGTGCGTCCTCATGATTCTACAGGGTGTCCCATAAGTCCGGCATCATAAGAAAAATAATAAAAAAAGGCAAAACAAAAGCTTTTATTTACAGAACGTGCTCAATATGTCCACCATTATTTTCAATACACAAATTCAGACGTGATACCCAGTCAGCAAGCACACGATGAATGATGTCAGGAGTAATGGTGTTACATGCCCCAATAATGCGCTGCCGCAAATGTTCAACACTCCTAATTTTCTCTGCGTATACCAGCGCTTTCAAGTGGCCCCAGAGATAAAAATCTAGTGGCGTGAGATCCGGGCTTCTAGCTGGCCATTCCACAGGCCCTCGACGTCCTATCCAATAACCAGGGAATTGTTGGTACAGGTATTCCCTTACTTGGGTGCTGTGCAGGAGCGCCGTCTTGCTGGAACCATGTTGGGAAATTTCCTTCTTCGTTCAAGACACTGGGAAATGCTTCTTCCTTGAGCATACGTAGGTAGGTGCCTCCACTGACATGTTCATCGAAAAAGAGGGGGGCCTATGATGCGATCCTTCCAAATGCCACACCATACCATCACCCGAGATGCACCTTGTTCCTTTGAAGAGGTATACCAGTGAGGGTTGTTTTGAGACCAGTAGCGGGTGTTCTGTCGATTTACCTCACCATTTCCATAAAAAACAGCCTCGTCACTGAACAGAATGGTGGACAGGAAATTGGCATCCCGAGCATAAGAAAAATATGAATTATGGTTTGTAGAAATAGAAAAATATGAATTTCTCCTATGATGCCTGACTTATGGGACACCCTGTATTTGTCAAAGAGTTTACAGTCGGCAAGAGCGGCAAAAACGTGCCTTTGAATCTAAGACTCCTAGGACGCTAGAGCTGCTACCTCAAAATAAGGTCATGATTCGCAATTACTCTCAGGGTCCCAAGTGGGTACCAGCTATAGTTAGAAGGCAGAACGGTCCTGTTTCCTACAGATATGTAACTGAAGATGGTCGAATTCAGAATCGACATCAGGATCAGATTCTACCTCATTCTATGCCTTCCGCCACCCCTACTATTCCTCCTACTCTAGAGTGTACACCTATTCCTACTACTCCAGAGAGTACCACTACTATTCCAACCGAAATGAAAACACAATCCTCTCTGTCACCTGTGGCTCAGCCAGAGGAATATACTGCACTTGGAGTTCCTCGTTCTACCAGGGTTAAAACAGCCCCGGAACGTCTGAACTTGTAGGGGAGGAGTGTGGTGGATTGGTGTGACTAAAAGTCTGCAGATCGACACACCAAAAAAACTCCTTAATAATAAAAACTAATATTGATCTGGCAGCACTGGTTTTGACGAACCAGGGCGGATATGCAGCGATGATGTTTTGGGATGATCATTAGCTAGCATTGCGATTATGGATGTAGTGTTGATTGTCGTTGTACTATTGTGAACTGCTAGCCTATCTAGATATACTGATATAGCTAATGACTAACTAATAGACTGACAACTGCTAGACTAACGACTATTACTGGCTATCTAGAATATTGTCTGGAACTGTTGTTCTATACTTGAGGTGAGTCCATAATTATTTCGTTGTGTAACTTAATTCTGGTTATTGTACTGTATCTGTATATAGTGTGTGAACCATAGCCTTATCTACCGGTCACTACATCTATAACGTTTGCAATGTTATCTTTGATATATAACATAACACCTCCTCCTCGCCTACCTATTCTGTTTTTAACAAAAAGTCTATAACCTCTAATTTGATACTCCCCTACAAAGTCACGTGTTTCAGTGCTAAGCCACGATTCATTTATCGCAATTAAATCATAGTCTTTACAAGCAATTAAAGAAAAAATTCGTTTATTTTATTTCGTAGGCTACGAGCATTTAAGGATAGAACCTTCAAATTGTTTGTAACCGCGATACCTTCGCGAGCGCAAGGGAAATTTGAGGAAATTACGCCGGGACCGTTCGAGTTACGGCAGCCTGAAAAGAAGAGACAGTATTATGAAATAGTCTTCCTAAACGCGCAGCTCCAACGTCATTAAGATGAAGTCCATCTCCGAGGAACGAGTCCCTCCTGCCGTAGAAACTGTTCCAAAAATTCGCAAAATGCACTCCTTCCTGTTGGTTGGCAAAGAAACTTTAGGTTATTGTTGATATAGGTCGCCTTGTTGTAGAAATCGCTACGTTGGATAATTCGAGGAAGTATACCTGTTAAAATAATCTTATTAGTTTTTCCTTTAGTCGCTCTAGTAAGTCCCTGTACCTAGCCAGCAGCAATTCCGATCGAGAATTTAAAACGTTATTAGTACCGACATGAATAACATACGTTGTGTCCTCAGACGTTCCGTCTGTAAAATGGTCAACACTCTTAGTTTATCATCCACCCTTGCATCAAGGTAGCAGTAACGGCGCCTACGACGAGGGTTTCTCTCACAGAATTTCTCGAGCTGCCCTCGAACAATGGAATAACCAACGAGTCGAATTTCCGGTTCATCAATATCTTCGAAACCTAAAACAGAAAACGACTATTACTGGCTATCTAGAATATTGTCTGGAACAATGGAATCACCAACGAGTCGAATTTCCGGTTCATCAATATCTTCGAAACCTAAAACAGAAAACTTATTGTTTGTTATTACTGGTAGATAAGTCTTAGGTTTTCTCAATGGGGCTCCATTACGCACTTGAACGAAGGGTTGGGAACTCGGGGAAGAGTGAGGGCTATTAGTACTATTTATATTATTAATAGACACTGAGGCAGGAGTGGTCGTAACTGAAGGCTCAAGGGATTCTAATTTTGCCGTCAGGAGCATCACCCCTTTCTTCAAGCCTCACTCTGGCCTCCCTCTCACATTCTAACTCGTTCCTCAATACTTCCATGTTTGAGCACCACTTGCAAACTAACTGATCATTATTATTAGTCAAGGTAAACACATAAGCGGCAAATTTCCCTCCACAGCGACTGCATGTACTTGACGGGGGTGCCATGCTATTAATTAATAAACAAAAAACCGAGCGTTTGGAAATTAATAAATTACAACGTAGGTCTACCGCGTGCTTATTGTGACGTCACCTGCGCAAGCCCGCAAAAATGTTCTTGAAACGCAGAAACATGTTCCTGCAACACAAATTAGCACAAGTTACAACACTTAACTAGAGTTAAAGCTCATTTCATTAAACAGTGGAAAACTGAGTATTTGATGGGTCTAAGGGAGAGACATAAACAAATGACTAAGAAGGATTGGTCTGACACAATTAAGGTAGGGGACCTTGTTCTAATACATGACAGTACTCCAAGACAATACTGGCCTCTGGCTAGAGTTTTATAACTCAGACCAAGGGCAGACGGGGTAACAAGAGTGGCCAAATTAAAGACTTCAACGAATGACACAAGAACCATTTCTCTTTTGTACCCCCTAGAGTCTGGACACAAAACAATGGACTCTGGAGAGCCATCTCCACCAACAGTAACAACTGGAGACACTGAACTTCCAGTAACTATACCCTTGACAGTAGGAGTGGTAACACATCCTACTACCACATTGACAGACACAAGACCTCAGCGACAAATGGCGTTAAAGGCGCGACTAGTTTTACAGAAAAAAAATAGACGCTAGGGAATTGTAATTTCATCTTCTAACTTTCACTTTTCCTTTTCTTATGGTAAAGACCATGAACAGTTTCATCCTATGGATGTATATTTTTTCTTCTAATTAAATGCTACATCTTCTCCATGAGAAGGTGAGGATAGTCACTGTTAATCGGATTAACAGGCATTTACAATCAAATAGTTAGCTAGTCTACACTCAGACATAAAAATTGGTGACAATGACACCAAGATTTTTATCTCCCGGGGTCCCCAGTATGGAAAACTGATAAGTGTGGGAGTTGAGAGGTAACGAAAATGGTTCACTGAGTAGGTAGGTAGTTAATCTAACAATTATTAAACTCCTTTTATGTCATTGACTGGGCGGATGAAACTAATTGGTTGCTCACCAGAGTTATTCACCACACTAGTATTTATATACTGTGTGATAGAGCGTGCTTGGTAGTATTGATACACACTACCAATCAGCGAACAAACAAAAAGGACGCTGGTGGAAAAAGTTGAAAACAAAAGATTTGCATCAAGAACGGCATGGCGACTGGGAAGGCTTGAAACAGAAAACCCTCTCTACCAGCAAGTGCGCTCAGAAATTGAGCAACTAGAAGAAAGACTTCGGTAAGAGATCAGACCTGACTAAGGAAACCAGGACTTATCTAATAACACTCAGTAAGTGAACATTTGTATTTCTAAACCCCAGTTTAGTGATAACATATAAAGTAGGTCCAGTTAAATTAGGCCTACATTGTAATCTAAGACTAGGCTGACCATACGTACCGTTTTTTTTATGGGTTATGTATGGGTTCTGTCACTGAAGAATAATTGTAAGCTCAATATGTTTATGTACTTACTTTTTCATGAATACAGAATATTACATAACCCCCGTCCCTTTTTTGCCATCCCAATGTCCCGTTTTTGTCTCAAGGAAATATGGTCAGCCTATCTAAGACCTAATATCAACTCATAGCTTAACAAAGGCTAAGGTAAATTACCCTAACCTAATTTGGTGAGGAATCCTACTGTGGACCTCAATTTACTGTACCCGCTCTGGACCATTTTCGGAATCTCTAGGCTGACCTCTACAAGGCTAGACTTAACCTACTCTACAGTTAGACTGGAGATATTAGGGGTGAGTTAATTGGGGACCAATTCATACAGAGCATTTTTTACACACCCCGGAATACTTTCTCTGCTCTTTCGCGGTCCCCTTTAGGTTTTGGGTCTTCCATTATTGGACATGCATTTTTCCTTGTGCACCATGTAACTTGAAAGTAATAAATTATGAATGCTTTAGTTTTATTTGAAATTTGTGTACGGTAAGTAAGTTTTGAATTTTGAATTATTTATGTTTGCGTTTTTGTTACAATTTCGCAGTACCCAAGATTGACGCGTTTCCTGTTTGGGATGATGATGATAGAAGTTCATGGGTAGTGTGAGAATCCAAAACGGGCACCCATTTCTCCCAAAGACAGTCCACACAACTACTCCAAACACAAAATGTTATCATACTGCAGTTGTTTGCAGAATTACTTTTAAGGTTTTTGTTTTCCTTAAAAACGATATTGATATGCTTGAAAGTGTGCACTGTGCACCGTAGGGCAATCAAGCTTATCCCTAACCTAAGAAGATCGGCATACAGGGATACATTAAAGGAACTAGGTCTGTTTAGTTTTGAGAGACGTTGTATAAGGCCACGCTTCTCAAACTAGGGGTCGCGTAAATATTATTGGGGGTCGCAGAAACATTTGAAAATATTATTTTTTCATAAATATACAGTGTTAGTACCTATTGCTTTTATGACTGAGTAAAGGGTCGCGAAAAAATTTGTCTGATCCAAAGGGGTCGCAAATGAAAAAAGTTTGAGAAGCCCTGGTATAAGGGGACATATGATACAGATGTTCCAAATTGTTTTCAGGTTTGGACAATTTAGATGTACGTAACCTTTTCTCACTAGAGACTCATGGGATAACTCGTGGGCATAAGAAAATTAGAAAACAGATTTGTAGACTTTATCTACGAAAATACTTTTTCAGTCATAGAGTAGTAGATTTTTGGAATGATTTGCTAGATGATGCGGTAAAAAGTAGCTCGTTAGTTAATTTTAAGAAAAATGTAGACACTTTCATGAGTGAGAGAGATAGTTTGTAGATTGTATAGAGTGTATATTCTTTGCTTCAGTTATGTAGGCTACTTTGGTGGTAGTAAATAGCTGTATATTAATTAGCTGACTTGGGATTGACATTTTGCAACATTTTATGATTATTATTATTAAAATGTAGCTCATTAGCCTTACGGAATGTTATAAGGGGGTGGGAGGTGTCAAGTTTTAACAAAATTAGCGTTACGTAATTTTTGAACGGCCCCTTATATGCCTTCTGGGTTAAGATTCGGTAGAACACATCCACCAAACTCTATATTGATATTGAAGTGAGATAGAGCGAAAAATAAAACAATAACATTTTATTCTATACAAATTTTGGCGGAAATTCCTATTTATCGAGATATTTATTTTCGAAATTATTAAATTTTGACGCCATTATTCACTAGTCAAACCATCTCGTCGAGTGACGTATGTAGTCATGTTATTATCATTAGCCAATCAGCGGCTGCCCCATTGTCATGTGATACCCCCGTGTATGTCCGGCGGCTGAAATTTGAATTCAACAGTTGCTTTAGAATGGCTGTATGTGGTGGGTGCTCTCAGTCCGAGTGGGACGTTATTAAACAAGTTTTGAGGGACGATAGCACTGCTGTCGCTATGATAATATTTCCAGCTACGCCTAGGTTAGGTTAGGTTTGGTTTGGTTAGGTTGCTTTTGCCGTGAATATTACTAACGAAAATAGGTTTTTCTGGTGTATTTCATACTGTTTCAATTGATTCTGGCCTTTTTAGCCCACAATTTCCCTCTTCTTCAAAGCCTTGGGGGCGGGGGTTTATCTCCATAACAGTGCATTTGTGCCAAAAATGAAGGTCAGATTCAATTGAAACTAGGGTGGCCAGACGTCCGGCTCTAGGCGGACAGTCCACCTTTTGAGCACTCTGTCCTTAGGGTGGCCATTTCCAAAAAGGAGGACACTGCGTATGTGGTCGTACGTTAACATATAATATATATATATATATATATATATATATATATATATATATATATATATATATATATATACATATATATATATATACATATATATATCTATATATATATATAATATATATATATATATATATATATATATATATATACAGGGTGTCCGAGAATTATCTGTACAACTTTTGGCTGTTATTAAAAGTCAACCATGAAGTGTAGAAATTCCAGTTTTGTCCCATTTTACAGAGAATCTCTAAGTTTTTTCTGATACCAAGTTTTGACAAGTTTTTTAGAAATTCCAGTGTGTCCGAAAATTATCTGTACAATTTCATCTTTTAATAAAATTCTTGATAACACACATAAAATTCTTAAACAAGATTATTTAGAATCTGTATTTTCAAAAGTTTCTTTTATTAAAGTAACGTTGTTACAAACATTCGATATGTGCACCATCAGTGATTCGCAAAACATCCAATCGATAATCCAAATGTTGCCATGTACGCTGCAGCATATCCACATCAATTCGCTCAATAGCAGCTGTGATTCTTGCTTTTAAATCACCAATGTCTGTGTGTATGCACCTGATGGTGCACATATCGAATTTGATTTTCAATTTTCTTTGCAGCTAATCGACCAACGACGTTCCTCTTGTGGTAAACTCTTACTCAGTAGTTGAGAATTTTTTTGAGTCTACATTTGAAGTTTTGCTCCGTTTTCTTCTGCTACCATGCTGACTCTAGAGCAGAGGTGTAAAATCGCTGCATGGCAGGAGGTTTTTCAATCTGTGGTCGAAGTGCAGCGACGATTTCGGGCAGTCTACGGACAGCATTATGCACCGGATAGGAACACCATCGTCGCCACCCACCGGAAGTTTATGGAGACCGGATCCGTAAAGGACAAACCACGATCAGGAAGACCTCGAAGTGGGCGGAGTGAGGAGAATGTCGAAACTGTCCGTGAGGCGTTTACTCAGAGTCAAGGAAAGTCCATTCGGCGAGCTGCTGCGGAACTGAACATCAGCGCGACATCTCTCCAACGGATTTTGCGGCGTGGTCTCAAGCTGTATCCGTACAAGATCCAGGTGGTTCAGAAGCTGGAACCTCAAGACTACGATTGCCGGGTGGAGATGTGTGAGACACTGCTGCATCACTACGAAAGAGACCCATCGATCCTGGAGCACATGTGGTTCAGCGACGAAGCTCTCTTCCACCTTTCTGGTCGCGTCAATCGGCACAACACCCGCATCTGGGGAACTCACAATCCTGCGGAGATCCGTGAACATGAAAGGGACACGCCGAAATTGGTCGTCTGGTGTGCCATCTCCTCAGCTGGGCTGATTGGTCCGTTCTTCTTCCGGGATCAAGATGGAAATTCCGTGAACGTCAACGGAGACAATTACCTTCGTATGCTTCAGGAGTTTTGCATCCCCCAACTGTCAGCTGTAGCTGACATGCAAGAAGTCACTTTCCAGCAAGACGGTGCCCCTGCTCATTACTCGCGTGAGGTTCGCTCATTTCTGAATAAGCAGTTCCCGGATCGGTGGATTGGTCGCCGTGGTCCCATCGAATGGGCTGCTCGCTCGCCCGATCTTACCCCATGCGACTTCTTTTTGTGGGGCTACATTAAGAGCAAAGTATAAGCCACCAACCCGCGAGTCCTCCCAACACTAGAAGAACGGATCAGGAATGCGTGTGCTTCTGTTACTCCCGAAATGTTGTCCAATGTCGGCCAAGAATGCGTAAAACGGTGGCTCGCTTGTTTCGAAAAAGACGGTGCCCACGTTGAGGTGTACCAGTGACTTTCCAGTAGACTTATGAAGCCAAGTTTGATGCCACCAAAATTCTCATGAATCGTAGACTCAGCAACCAAATTGTCATTTGGTTCCTCTTGTAACTGCTATTTTAATAAAATTTTAAAAATAATGAGGGACTTTTGAAACACCCTGTATATATGTTAACGTACGGCCACATGCGCAGTGTCCTCCTTTTTAAATGGCCACCCTAATTGAAACAGCATGAAATACACCAGAAAAACCTATTTTCATCACCAGTTTGGGTGGATGTGTTCTACTGAATCTTTATCGCCTTCGGTATTTAGCGCTGCCTAATGGTAAAAAAGGAAATTACCATACCTTATTATTTCGTTGGGCCTCGCTTCTGGTTGTAGGGCGCGCGGCTCTCTTTCGATGTAGGCGATGGAGTTGTGAAAGGAGTTTAATATAGGCAATTCATTATACTTAAATACTTGAAAGAATAGGCCTATCCTTTTGTGTTATTATTTTTATATTATTAAGTATTCACATTCACTCAGAATTTATAAGAAGATTAAGCACGTCTTCCTTGCCTAAAAGCAACGCTCATAACTAGGCAGCCCTGAGATGAGCTAATATAAATTTCTTTGTCTTAAAAATTCGCTAACTTTACAAAGTCCCCAGACGTCTAATTTTTGTGTTTTCATTATTTCTTCTCTTGAAGTAATTTTCATGAGTCAGCGATGGAAAATTTGAATCCAAAAAAATACGTTTTTCTTGTTGTTATGCAGGCCCAATGCCTACATATTGGGTTTTATGTATGGCAATTATTTCCATTCCCAATAGGCTTTGTCGCCATTCCCGAGACAATTTTGCAGTTATATAATTCAATAAATTAATAATTTGTATTTAATTAAGAAATAAAGGTACTACACACGATACCATATTGTAGGCTTGTATAGTTTTCCCATAATGGGTAATAGCTGCATCTATGGCTCTAAAAGAAGACCGGGTCCATGGGGCAGGGGAGGAATCTGTCCTTGTTGTCCCCAGATGTGCATGTGCTAAGGATAACTCGAGAGCATTTGTCCAAGAATGATATATAATTTCAAGGTAAACTGCAGTAGATTCACTTATCGCTAATAGGGGAAATGTTGTTACATTTAATCTCCAGGCATTTTTAGCAGCTGTGTCAGCTGTTTCATTACCAGCATTCCTATACGGAAAGGAATCCATTGTAAGCGAATTTTCCAGTTAGGGTTGGAAGAAAAATAAAAAACCATGAGTGAATTTAAGAACAAAGAAGGTGAAATTAGGAAAAAGTATAACGAGAGAAAAGTTTTAATGAAGTTAGTGAGTCAGTAAAGATGACCATAGGCTGTGGTGGTAAGCTATTTTTAATACAAAGGAGATCCCAGAATTGCAGAGTTCTGCTCCTAATATGGTGTAATGATGATGTAATTTCCACGCAAGTGTGAGAGAGATACGAGGAACAAATACAGCACAACCCACAAATAGGGGTGAATAAAAAACTGATCCATCAGTAAAAATATGCAAGAAATTTGTATAAGTTGTAGTTGAAATCTCAGATAAAAGGGACAAGGCCAAGGATGGTAGATCTTTCTTCGTCCAAGTTGATGGCAGAGAGGCACTAAAGTAAGATCGTATTGGGAACCATGGAAAGGGTGGGTAGAGAGAGAGCCCAGTTGGGAGAAGATAATGGGTGGCAAGGATACAACAACAACAACAACAACAACAAACACTTTATTTCAGACTCAACAGGAAGAGATAGTTATCTGCAGCACCAGGGGTGTAGTGGCAAATTTTAAAGTGCAGGAACTCTAAGGAAATACCGGCATGTTCGAACATAATTTTAAATTCTGCTATTATTTCCTTGTACCGGTAGGCCCCCTACATCAGTTAATCAGGTTACTCCCCAGAATGAGCGAAAAGTTGAATACACAAATTTTACGGTAATACACCGAGGCGTAATAATTAACTCATCCAATTTTTGCAATTAGAAATCATATTTAAGGGGAAAATTTGGCTCCCTATTTCAATAAAAATATGCCTTTTAACTAAGTAAACCAAATTTGAAATCACAATTAGAAGCCAGTGCTTTTATTTCAGTCTGTTTGTCCCCAACTTCAAAGTATCAACTAAAAAAAAATAAAGTTTGGATGAAGGCCAGTGAATCATTACGAATAATGAACATACAGATGCCTACACCAATGCTTCCAGATTTGAGATCCATAAAATATATCGGAGATCAGTCCACTAACTATGGCTTCTATTATCTTATTGACTGATAAAGATGAGACGTTTTAATGTTCGAATTATAAATGGAAGGTGAAATTTACAACGAAAATCAGCTATTATAAGTTCGTTGAAACCTTCACAAAAGTTGGAAGAGTGGATGACCGAGCGAGTAGTTTGAAATCTTATTTAGCCAACAACAGCATCGCAGTTCCCTGCAGTATGATAAGGGTACAAGACCTGATTCTGCTTGTAGGGCTGAGGTGGATGAGGAGCAAAAAGCCGCAAGTGCTATTCGTTGAGCTGTGTTCAGTATCACATCTAGTCTTTTGAGAACACATTGGGCAGCAGATCCATAGACTATGTAGACCCATAATCCACCTTTCTTAGGATATAAGCATTAAAGAAGTGGAGTAAAGAGTTCTTGTTTGCTCCCCACCGGGTCCCTAAAACCCTCTTCATTAGATCTAGTCTTCTCAGCAGGACGTTTTGAGGTTTCCTGCTTAGAAAACACTGGCCTACGTACTTACATAGTCAAGATAGTACGTATAGTCTAGCACATAACACGTAAAATTCAATGTGTTCAATTTGGTCGAGATATGACTTTCGTGCAAGATGGCCGACAGATATTTATATTTTTTATAAGAGTGCTATTCCACAGTCTTTTTTCATATTGTGTAATAATTTTCAATCACAAAAGCTAAAATAAAATAACTTACAATTTTGACACTGTTAGATGTACAGTACATTCATATGGCAATAATTGATAACTGACCAATCAAAGCGAGTGGAAGTTTGTTTACAAGCCACTAAAGCCAATAGTCAAGCCTTGAATTGAAGGTCTTGATTGCTTAATTAGTTACGTATTGTTGAAGCATCATAAATAATCATTTTGTGCTGCCAAACTTTGTAATAATAGGCATGTAAGAGATACAGAAAAATTCGTAACTGGTATGAAATGCTGTATACGGTTATACCCGGTGGGAATAATCAAAGCACATCTAATTTTAGGAGCCTAATAAGAGGAAACGATACGAATGGTCCATGCAAATGAAGGGAAAGTCTAATTAGTTTTGTCACTTTTTTATCTTCTCACATGAACCAACATTCCGGCAGTTTGCTTCAGGAGGATGGATTTGGGTTTGGAGACACTGTGGCGATATATCGAATCCCACATTGGTGAAACTCACTCTGTAATTAGGTGGTTGTGTTGTTCGGGTGTGAAGAGGCATTTAACACTGAAAAAAACTGATCCTGTGTTCGCAGAGGGACGTCTTAATTTACAAGATTACATAACCACCTTAGATGAGAACTTCCTGCCTCCTGCTTTTAAGATGGTGTTCATATTATTCTGGCAGGGCGCTGTATAACGAAATTCTGACAGGCCTTTCAGAATTCAAGCCTCAATTTATGGTTATGATAAGCCTAATACAGGGTGTTTCAAAAGTCCCTGTGTGCGCGCACACACACACACACACACACACATATATATATATATATACAAACTCAGAATGGTCCCCTGAGAAACTTATATGTTAAACACAGACCGTGCATGGAACAAGGAACTCTTCTGGGAAAATTAAATCCACTATAGTCCGAATAAGTAATGGTAAATGGTATTTGTCATTTACCATTACTTATTCGGACTATAGTGGATTTAATTTTCCCAGAAGAGTTCCTTGTTCCATGCACGGTCTGTATTTAACATATATATATATATATATATATATATATATATATATATATATATATATATATATATATTAGTGATGGATCGAATAACCGCAACCGCACTACAACCGCACAAAAATTCACAACCGCAACCGTAACCGCAACCGCCGTTCCATAAGTGCGGTTGCGGTTGTAAAAGCTTAGTTAATTTTAATTTTAGGTTAATTAGAAATATTTCTTTTTTTAAAAAGAAAATGATGGGTCTCCTTATGCGTGGAGCGGGAACGTTGTACGATGAGAGGCGTTGCCGCTTGAAAGGTGAAAATGCAGCAAAAATATTATTCTTGAAATTCACACTGCCTGTCATTAAGTTTGACATCAGTTTTTCAAATGAATAATAATCCATAACTTTCCAATGGGTGGAGGCTGGGGAAAGTGGTAGGTGGGATGAACAGTGCGATGGGTCCTCGTCCCTCATCCTGGTAACACACTTAGTGTAAAATATGGTTTTAATTAATTTGACCTATTCTTTCATAATAGCTATATAAGTTTAGAATATACTTCATTTAAATAGTATTTATTTAGTAAATACCTTATGTTGAACACAAGTTTTGCAACACACAAATAGCGGTAGCGGTGTATTGCAAAACTTGTGTTCAACATAAGGTATTTACTAAATAAATACTATTTAGTATATATTATGTACCAAGTGTGGCTAAATCGCACTATAGTGGCTAAATCCAGTTAATAATTACGCATTTTTCCTAGTATATGATAACCGCAACCGCAACCGCGGTTGGAAAAAATTCGACAACCGCAAACACAACCGCAACCGCGGTTGTGAAAAACCGACCACTCGATCCATCACTAATAATATATATATATATATATATATATATATATATATACTCGTATATACTGCTTTTTTGTGACGGTACGTGCCGGTACGGCGTACCGGCACCTTTTTTTTCAGAGCGACATTGACACACGTCCGCTCAAATAAATTAACGTTCCCATCTCGACTGACTCATTTGGCGGGAACAACAAATTCACATGACAATTCGTTGGCAATTCAGCAGTAGACACCATCAGCAAGGAACGAAGTTGGGACGTTTTGTCGGACGAAAACTTGAAAATTTTGAATTTTATATGAAACTCTAATATTGGTATGTTTTCATTTTTTAATTCTTTAAAACTCAAAGTAATAAACAGCGTCTATAAATGTTAAACATTCTGATTTTTATTATGTATTTTTGATTATCAACTTTTTTATTAAAAGTTTATCACAAATTCAGTAGAGAAGGGGGAGGGAGCGCAGGAAGAGGGGAAGGGTGGGAGAGGAATTTTACAATTTATCAAGATATGAGTACCGACACCTCTTGTTTCACAAAAAAGTTATATATATATATATATATATATATATATATATATATTATATATATATACAGGGGCTTTTGAAACACCCTGTATAAGGTTTCATATACTGTATAAAGTGTCAAGAATTTGAAAGTGTACAAAAGTTTTCAACTAGCTAGAAACGAATAATAAGGCATCGCCTTGATGGATTTCAGATGAAGAAAAGATTACGTCACAAGTTGACAAATGTGGACGACAGTGTGAATGGCCTTTTAGATAATACTGTTCGACCTAAATTTTTAAATTTTGGGTCCCTCGGGAAACCAGAAGCAGTACTAGTAATTTATGTATGACTGAACATCACACTACGATGGTTACAGCGTAGTATGACTGAACAAAAGTGAACATCACACTACGTTGTAACCATCTTCGAACCGCCATAATTCATATTGCTTACCTTGCCTGCAGTTGACGGTTGGAGAACGCGTGCAGAAACTATGATGAATATTGTTAATTTTATTAACAAAAGTTTCCCAGTTATGAATACATTTTGTATAAAGTTCTATTTTGAAATTAATGAAATGGCTTTGTTACGAAGTGGTCCGTTGAGTAAATCTGGCACAGTCCCATAGAAGTCATATAGACTTTTATCCGATCTTAACAAATCTGAAAAATATAGGAGCTAATTTGTACAGAATATTAGGACATTTGGGCAATTCCGTATGCAGGGTGTAAAAATTATATACAGAGTGGCCACAAAGTCTGCATGAAAAACAAGGGCAACATACGGATTAGGGCTGAGCATTTCCCGCTCTTTTCTTAAACGGGATTAAAAAACTTGCAATCCCGGGATTAAAAAAATTAAATAAGGTTGAAGTACCGGAATAAATTAAATAACTAAACAGAAAATTTCCTTTTAGTGAACAAAAACATGCTTTGATAAAAACTTTCTAAAGACTACTAAAACTGAAATTATTGATTTATTTGGATTATGACAAAATAAGGCTTTAAAAAACAGATGATCAATACTTCTTTCTCTTCGGCCGTTCCCGCCTCTATGCGGGGTCGGCGTTTCTGACCAGCCTCCTCCACACAGCCCGGTCCTGGGCTTCTTCCCCCGACAAACCCTTCTCCCTCAAATCGTCCCTCACCTTCTCCATCCACCTTCGCTTCGGTCTGCCTCTCTTTCTCCTGTCATGCACCTCCATATTCATCGTTCTCTTACCCACATAATCTTCGTCCCCTCTCATCACATGTCCATACCATTTCAGTCTACTTTCTTGTATCTTCCTCGAGATTTCCCCAACCTTTGTTGTGCCCCTTATCCTTTCATTCCTTACTCTATCCAACCTTGTCACTCCGCACATCCATCTCAGCATTCTCATCTCCGTTACATCTAGTCTTTTCTCATGATCTTTCTTTATAGCCCAAGACTCAGCCCCGTACATCATAGCCGGTCTTACCACAGTCTTATACACCTTTCCCTTAACCATTGCGCCTATTCTTCGGTCACACAACACCCCTGAAACTTTCTTCCAATTTTTCCAACCAGATTGCACTCTGTGTGTTATTTCTGTGTCCAGCTCACCGTCCTCAGCCACTGTCGATCCCAAGTACGTAAACTTACTTACTCTCTTTAACCTCGCTCCCTCTAAACTAATTTCTGAGTCTTGATTTTCGTAGAACCTCAGGTACTCCGTTTTCTTTCTGCTGATTTTCAACCCTCTGTCTTCAAAAGCCCTCCTCCATTCCTCCAATTTTCTTTCTACTACTTCTCTCCTGTTGCTGCACAGAACAATATCGTCTGCAAAGAGCATACACCAAGGGGATTGATCTTTTATCCCCTGGGCCAACACATCCATAATCAAAACAAAAAGGTACGGGCTCAAAGAAGATCCCTGATGTAGACCAACCCTCACGGGGAACCATTCCGTTACACCTACACTACTCCTAACCTGGGTCCTTGCTCCTTCATACATACTTTGCACCAACCTAACGTACTTCTCCGGCACACCTTTCTCTCTCATACACCTCCAAACCTCCTGGCGTGGCACTCTATCATATGCTTTCTCTAGGTCGATGAAAACCATGTGCAGTCCCTTTTGTCGCTCCCGGTGTTTCTCCATCAACTGCCTCAGTGCAAAAATCGCATCAGTTGTTCCCCTACCTGGCATGAAACCCAACTGCTCTTCCCCCACGGTTGTCTCTTCTCTTAACCTTTTCTCTATAATCCTTTCCCAAACCTTCATCGTGTGTGACATAAGCTTTATTCCCCTATAATTTCCACAATCCTGGATGTCCCCCTTCTCTTTGTAGATAGGTACGAGTGTACTATCCCCCCACTCCTCCGGCATTTCCTCTTGTTCATATATCTTCTGCATCAGATCCCACAATAGATCTATGCCCTCATCTCCCAAACAATTCCACGCCTCCACTGGTATCCCATCCGGTCCCAATGCCTTCCCCTTCTTCATTCCTTTCAACGCCACCTTCACCTCCTCCCTACTCACTCCTGAAGTTAACCCTTGATTTGGGACACCATCTTCAAAAATAACCCTTGGGTTTTCCTCATTTAACAGATGTTCAAAATAACTCTTCCATCTATCCATGATTTTATCCTGATCCTTTAAGACCACTCCCTGCCCATCCTTTACCTGTTTAATTTGAGTAAAATCTTTACTCGCCTTATCCCTAGCCTTCGCTATTCTAAGGATCTTTCTCTCTCCCGCCGGTGTCTCCAACTCTTTATATACTTCATCCATCGCCTGCGCCTTGGCTCTTGCCACTCCCTTCTTCGCCTCCTTTTTCGCCTGCCTATAGCTTTCTCTATCCTCTTGTCTACCAGATGTGTCCCACTTCTTTTTAGCATCTTTCTTCCTTTTAATCACCTCCTGAACCTCTTCATTCCACCACCACGTCTCTTTATCTTCAGGGGGTCTTCTACCTGATGTTTTGCCCAGTACTTCCTCACCAACTCTCAATATCACCCGGCTGTTCTCCTCCCACCATTCTTGTACACTCTCCAACGACCTTACTTCTTCCAAAACCTTCTCAAATTTCCTTTTCTGGTCTTCTTTCTTCAGTCCCCATCACTTTATCCTAGGTGTCACCTGTTCTTGCCTTCTTTTCCTACCACTCTTAAACGACCAATCCATCACCAGGATTCTATGTTGCGCCGCCACGCTTTCCCCGTTTATGACTTTGCAGTTCTTAACTTCTTCCAAATGGGATCTCCTGCACATTAGAAAGTCTATCTGGCTTTCTCTTCCTCCGCTCCTATAGGTCACAAACTGGTTATCTTTTTTCTGGAAGAAGGTGTTGACTATCGCTAGATCAAACGCCATCGCGAAATCCACCACCCTTTCCCCTTCTTCATTTCTCTCTCCCACGCCCCAACCACCATGCACCCTCTCAATCACCTCTCTACTTCTTCCCACATGGCCATTCAGGTCTCCACCCAAGATCACTTTTTCCCCTTCTGGTATCGCACCAAGTTCTTGATCCAACTGATTCCAAAACACTTCCTTTTCTACACCTTCACAGCCAGCTTGGGGGGCATACGCACTCACGATGTTCACCGTCATCTCGTCAAGGCCCAGCTTAACACTCATCACTCTATCGCTCCTTCTACTCACACTCACCAGGCTATCCTTCAGCACTTCTGACAGCACTATACCAACACCGTTTCTACCCTGTTCATTCGTTCCACTATAAAGCAACTTATATCTTATATCCCCCTCCCAGCTCCCTTGCTTTATTTCCTCTCCACCTCGTCTCCTGCACACACAATACTCCCACACACCGTCTCTCCATCAAATCCGCCACCTCCCTTCCTCTCCCAGTCATAGAGCCTACATTCAACGTCCCAACTCTAACCACTCGGACTAGCTTCTTTACCCGAGCCCGTCCTCGACTCGGCAGCCCTCGTCCATTTTTCGCGGGGGTCAGGCGAGGCCCCTGCGCGTCGCATACGGGGTACGCCCTGGCATTTTCCGAGGCTATATGAATTTGGCTCATCGTTCTTGGTTTTGTGATGAATAATCCTACAACAGAAAATGCTCTTTCCGACTCTATTGAAGTTGGAGGAATTGTCGCCAGAGCATTAAATAAGAGGTTTAAATTTTCTGTTCTATTACCAGTGGCGTCATAAACATTCATTTCTTTTATGATGTTCTTTACGTCGTATCTCAGGCGCAAATCTTGTTGCTCCGTGGTTCCCATTTCTTTCTGCACAACTGCATCCAATTTTTCTTCCAAGGACCTTTGATTTGAAGATGAGATAGAGGAAAAGACTTCGAGTCTAGTCGTGTATCAAAAGACTGTTGGGGTTCATTTACATTAGTACCTTCTGCCACTACGTTCGTCTCACTTTTTCTGAAAAGCCTGGCAAACAACTCTTTGGCAGTTGTTTGCAATGTTGACTTAGAAGGTAGTGAAAAATTAGGACAAGTTGAATTAAATGCTATTATAGGATTGTTTAAATATTTATATAATCCTACAAGCTTCTTATTTCGTCTCTCTTGAAGTTTTTTTTCTACTGATTGTTTTAAGGTGGTAGAAAAACAAGTTTTCTGTTCTCTCAACTCATTCACAATAAAAATAAACACACCTTCTGCAGTGAGCAATGTTGCATCTCTGCTACCAAGCTTCTCCAATCCAATTTTAACCGGTTCTAAAGATGAGATAATAACATTCAGATTCTTCCTCTGAAATATCCATGCCCTTTTCAGTCCCGAGGTTAATCAATGCTTTCGAAATTGGTTTTCTTAGTTGTACAAATCTTTCCAACATTACTATTAAACTATTCCATCTTGTTTGTGAATCGAGTTATAGATGAAGTTCTTTCTTATGCTCAAGTCTTACATATTTTTGTAAGATTTAATTTTTTAAGGGCGATCTACGAAATAATTTCACAATTTTTCTCACCGTTCATGCTTGCATCTTCCTCAGAAATATCTTCTGATACCTCTTGATTAACTGTTGATTAACGGTTTTCAAAATTTAAAAAACAGGTGAACGAAAACTTCAATTGCGAAAAGCCTTTGCATGAAATAAATACACCTCATAATAAAACTGTTTAAAAGTTTACCTTGAAAATAGAATATTGGAAAATCCGGGAATCCATGACAGTTTTCCCGGGAAATGAGCTGTCTACTTTACTTCCGGGATCCCGGATGCCCAGCCCTAATACAGATATGCTGTAATTTCACTGCAAAGGGACTTTGTGGCCACTGTGTGTGTATATATATATATATATATATTCGTAAAGAACGACGCTTGAATAGGAGAACATTCCGCGCAAGATGAGAAGAGAGAACGAACAAATGAAAAAATGAGGTAACCACCCGGGAATCGAACCCGGGATCTTCCGATTGCCGGTCAGATATGATAACCATTACACCACGGGCCTCACTCGAACAAATGCCGTAATTCTTCTACATACGCGCAGAAACCAATGCCCCAAGGGGGCACCTCCCGCATGCCGTATCTATATATACATTTCAACTGCAAAGAACACGCAGTATAAATAACGTAAAGAACGACGCTTGTATAGGAGAACATTCCGCGCAAGATGAGAAGAGAGAACGAACAAATGAAAAAATGAGGTAACCACCCGGGATCTTCCGATTGCCGGTCAGATATGATAACCATTACACCACGGGCCTCACTCGAACAAATGCCGTAATTCTTCTACATACGCGCAGAAACCAATGCCCCAAGGGGGCACATCCCGCATGCCGTATCTATATATACACATTTCAACTGCAAAGAACACGCAGTATAAATAACGTAAAGAACGACGTTTGTATAGGAGAACATTCCGCGCAAGATGAGAAGAGAGAACGAACAAATGAAAAAATGAGGTAACCACCCGGGAATCGAACCCGGGATCTTCCGATTGCCGGTCAGATATGATGACCATTACACCACGGGCCTCACTCGAACAAATGCCGTAATTCTTCTACATACGCGCAGAAACCAATGCCCCAAGGGGGCACCTCCCGCATGCCGTATCTATATATACATTTCAACTGCAAAGAACACGCAGTATAAATAACGTAAAGAACGACGCTTGTATAGGAGAACATTCCGCGCAAGATGAGAAGAGAGAACGAACAAATGAAAAAATGATGTAACCACCCGGGAATCGAACCCGGGATCTTCCGATTGCCGGTCAGATATGATAACCATTACACCACGGGCCTCACTCGAACAAATGCCGAAATTCTTCTACATACGCGCAGAAACCAATGCCCCAAGGGGGCACATCCCGCATGCCGTTATCTAAAGGGTGTCAGGAAATGATTGCCCCCCCCCTGTACAGAAGAAACTGAAAGGAATAGAAAAAACAGACAAAACCACGCGAAAGAGCGTTTAATTTTGAATAAAAAACACTTGTTTTAATATCGGGTGTTGCCCCCATTTGCAGCTCTGACGGCCATTAATCGACGGGGGTATGATCCCAGAAGTGTCTCAAAGAGATCGGTATCATGACTCATTTCTTCAAGGACTTCGTTGATCTTTGCAGTCATAATTTCTGTTGAATACCGATTCTGAATGGGTTGTTCCAGCATTAAGGACTCCACCCGAACATAATGAAAACACCCACACATGCTGGATTTTTTACTATTTCTCGATACTTCTGGTCGTCTGGGACTTCATCAGGAGTTGTTGACCAAACCCGATCATTCTGAAAATTTGGTTTTCTGGAGACATAAACGAAGAATTCATCGCTGACAACCAAGTGAAGGAAATCGTCTTCCGTCCATTCCTCAAGATAATCACAAAACCATAGCCGATCTTCAATATTAAGATCACTCTTCCGTGGCTTAGCTATTTCATGCCAAGCACTCAAGCCTTGGCGAACTCGAAATTGATGCACAAGTTGCCGATTGACTATCTTACCACGACGGATAAGTATCTCTTTCGCTACCTCAGAGCAGCTCTTCTTTCGGCGCCGTGATGCAGCAAGCACAATGCCTTTCGATTCTTGAGATAATTTCTCCGGTCTTCCTCCTCGAAATTCTGTTTCACAATCTTCAGGATTCTTATTCCAATTCCTTTTGACAAAGTCTTCTGATCTTTTTAATCTCTCAGCCACCCAGTGTCGAGTTATGAAAGTTGCACCAGCTTCCTTTGCTTCACGAAATGTGACAGCTCGAATGCGGTCAAGAACTCGCTTTTTCTCTGAATCGTTCAAAATAGATGATGCCATGGTTTCTGTGGGGAAAAAAATGGTAAGAATTAAAATCACAGGAATAGAATATAATGGTTTTTATTCAGATTTTAACGCTCTTTCAAGTGGTCTCGCCGGTTTTTATCTATCTCTTCTAGTTTTTGCTCTACAGGGGGGGGGGGCAATCATTTCCTGACACCCGTATATATACATTTCAACTGCAAAGAACACGCAGTATAAATAACGTAAAGAACGACGCTTGTGTAGAACATTCCGGGTTCAATTCCCGGGTGGTTACCTCATTTTTTCATTTGTTCGTTCTCTCTTCTCATCTTACGCGGAATGTTCTCCTATACAAGCGTCGTTCTTTACGTTATTTATACTGCGTCTTCTTTGCAGTTGAAATGTATATATAGATACGGCATGCGGGATGTGACCCCTTGGGGCATTAGTTTCTGCGAGTATGTAGAAGAATTACGGCATTTGGAAGAGTGAGGCCCATGGTGTAATGGTATCGCATCTGACCGGCAATCGGAAGATCCCGGGTTCGATTCCCGGGTGGTTACCTCATTTTTTCATTTGTTTCGTTCTCTCTCTCTCGTCTTGCGCGGAATATCTCCTATACAAGCGTCGTTCTTTTATGTTATATATATATGAAAATTATTTCACGAAAGTAACACGTGAAAAGTATTTATGATGAATACAACCACGAAGAAAAGGAAACACAGAGTGGTGCTCAAGCGCTTTCGTCTAATGACATCGTCAGGAACACTAAAGTAAATAAAGAGTTCAAGACTATATATATAGGTTACAAAAAAAAAAAATATATATATATATATATATATATATATATACTGTATATAGTAAATATAGAAATAAAAATTGTGGGAGGAGCATACATATTTGTAAGGAAAACTACCAATTTTAGCACTTTGCCCGAATTCAACACAAGATCAAATGGATTGTTTACAACCAATTTTATAGATAATGCCTGAATGATATATAGGTCACAAAAAAATAAAAAAATAAAAAATAAAAATAAATTGAAAAATAAAAATTGTAAGAGGAGCATACAAATTTATAAGGGAAAATTACCAAAGGTTTAGCACTCTGCCCTTCTTGTCTAAATCTGTTCTGAACGAATTCAAAACAACGGGATCGAGTTGAAAAAGACCTTTGCTCATGTTAAATTTGTTTGTAAGTTGAATAATAGCAGACTCAAGAATATTTCTATTAACAATATTGCTAGAGTGAAACAAAACTGAAGCATTATTCCAATCAATACAATGGGACAACTCTGACAAATGGAAAAAAAGGGCACTGGACGACTGTCCCGTTCTAACGGAATATTGATGCTGTTTTACACGCATGTGCAAATCCTTTCCCGTCTGACCAATGTAAAAGGAATCATATTGTTTACAACCAATTTTTATAGATAATCCCTGAATTATTGGTAGGGCTATTTTTCACTATGATATTTTTCACAATATTGTTATATGAAAATACTACATTAATATCCAAAAGTTTAAGTACATTAGCAATGCCTAAAAAGCCCGGGAAAAATGGAAGTACTAAAATATTCTTTGACAAAGTGCGAGTGTTATTATTCACAAGATAGAAGGTTCGTTTTGCCTTGTTAAGACAAGATTCCATAAACGCAGGTGGGTAACACAGATCACTTCCAATACCGTTGATTTTTTCCAATTTGGCATCGATGTATTCCGGACTGGCGATCCTAAGAGCGCGGAGAAACATTGAAGAAAATATGGCCTTCTTAATGGGGGTGTCATGTCCAGAGTAAAAGTGTACGTAGGACAAATTGTTTGTTTTTTTCTGATAGATACTAAACTTAAAATCTGGGCTTTCCCTATGTACACGCACATCCAAAAACGGGATTGAGTTGTCTTGTTCCACTTCTAAAGTAAACTTAATGGAGGGGACTTGTCATTTAACTGAAGGAGGAAGTCATCCAGGTCACGATTCATGGGCCAGATACACAAAATATCGTCGACGTACCGCAACCATAGGATGCCAACCCCCAGGATTCTCGGAATGTAAGTAATTTCGAAAAACTCCATTTTACATTGGTCAGACGGGAAAGGATTTGCACACGCGTGTAAAACAACATCAATATTCCGTTAGAACAGGACAGTCGTCCAGTGCCCTTTTTGTCCATTTGTCAGAGTTGTCCCATTGTATTGATTGGAATAATGCTTCAGTTTTGTTTCACTCTAGCAACATTGTTAATAGAAATATTCTTGAGTCTGCTATTATTCAACTTACAAACAACTTTAACATGAGCAAAGGTCTCGGAATGTAAGTAATTTCGAAAAACTCCATTTTACATTGGTCAGACGGGAAAGGATTTGCACACGCGTGTAAAACAGCATCAATATTCCGTTAGAACAGGACAGTCGTCCAGTGCCCTTTTTGTCCATTTGTCAGAGTTGTCCCATTGTATTGATTGGAATAATGCTTCAGTTTTGTTTCACTCTAGCAACATTGTTAATAGAAATATTCTTGAGTCTGCTATTATTCAACTTACAAACAACTTTAACATGAGCAAAGGTCTTTTTCACCTCGATCCCGTTGTTTTGAATTCGTTCAGAACGGATTTAGACAAGAAGGGCAGAGCGCTAAACCTTTGGTAATTTTCCCTTATAAATTTGTATGCTCCTCTTACAATTTTTATTTTTTTGTGACCTATATATCATTCAAGCATTATCTATAAAACTGATTGTAAACAATCCATTTGATCTTGTGTTGAATTCGGGCAAAGTGCTAAAATTGGTAGTTTTCCTTACAAATGTGTATGCTCCTCCCACAATTTTTATTTCTATATTTACTATATATATATTTTTTTTTTGTAACCTATATAGAGTCTTGAACTCTTTATTTACTTCATTGTTCCTGAGGATGTCATTAGAAGAAAGCGCTTGAGCACCACTGTGTTTCCTTTCCTTCGTGGTTTTATTCATCATATATATAACTTATATATATATATATACACACCTTGTTAACCTCGTTGCTGTTCCGTGCGTTAGTCTCTTCACACGAAGGTCAAGCTGGTGGCCCCGCCTCTCGGTCTGGCTTAGTGGAGGAGCGAGTTGCTTTCTTGCACTCTCCACTGTACATAGCCAGGTACACCCGACTCATCTGGTACCGTCCTGAGCCAGACATCTAGTCTTCTCTTGAAGACTTAAACTTTGACGCCTGTAACGTTTCTGAGCTCCTTAGGAAGCTGGTTAAAAAGTCTTGGCCTCCTGACAACCAACCCATTTTCCTTCAGTGTTGAGGAGGTCCCTTGTCGGGCCTTTAATTTGGGAACACTACACAACCTGCCTTTCCTATTTTCCAGTGTTGTTTGAATGGTAATTAGGTTTAATTTGAGGTTTGGTACCAGTTTTTCGATCATTTTCCAGATGTAGATTATGGTGGACCTCTCTCTTCTTCTTTCCAGGGAGTACAAATTTAGTTTACGTAGTCTTTCCCAGTAGTTGAGCTCTTAGCAGCCATCAAACTTTGTTGTGAAATGTCTCTTGAGTTTCTTCTAGTTTATTAGTTTCTTCCTTTTTATATGGAGACGTCAAAATTGAGCAGTATTCAAGTTTTGCTATAATAACACTGGGCAACACGTATTTTATTGAATGATATCTGACACTTGATTCTAGGTAATTTGGGTGCGCTGAATACGAATTTCAACTCGGTTTGGCTCTATCAGGTCCTGATTCTTGTCGACAGCCTATGTGCCATTTTCCAGATTTTTCAAATTAGGACTAAAAAATTAAGTCATGTGTTAAATTTTTTTTCAAGTTTCATGAATACAAGCAGTTCAAACTACAGTAAAATTACATTATAACGATAGAAATGACTTAAAATAAAAAAACAAAAAGATATGAAGCTTTCACTGTGGCAAAAATTTTCTTTTGTAAGACTTTCTAGCGTATTTGCTTGTTGATGGCAGGTCTCTTTTCAAGCACCAGCAGTAATCAGCCATCATGTGGGAATCCCAGCGGCCTTGGTACCGTTCCTCCATAATTTTGATATCTTGGTGGAATCTCTCCCCTTGTTCGTCACTTACATCACCTAAATTACTTGGAAATTGGTCAAGATGGCTATTCAAAAAATGCATTTTTATGCTCATATTGCAACCTAACTCTTTGTAGTCCCTTAAAAGTTTTTTTACGATTTCTTCGTAGTTATCTGCCCTATAATTGCCTAAAAAGTTTTCTATCAAGTCCACGAATGAGAACCAGCCATTTTTTTCGCGTTCATTCATGACATTAGGAAAATTGCTGTCTTTAATCATTGTTCTTATTTGTGGACCGTCGAAAATTCCCGCCTTGATTTTTTCATAACTTAAACTTGGAAATTTTGAAGTTATGTATTTGAAACACTCGCCGTTCGTATCTAAAGCTTTTACATATTGTTTAATGAGGCCTAGTTTTATATGCAGAGGAGGAAATATGATTTTATCTCTGCTCACTAAAGGTGGATTAATTACTTTTTTTTTTCCGACAGTAAGTGATGTTCGTGCTGGCCAGATTTGTTTGAAATAATGTTTTTCCTTGGCTCTGCTGTCCCATAAGCAAAGGAAGCAGGGATATTTAGTATACCCTCCTTGTTGTCCTAGCAGAAAATTAACCATTTTTAAGTCAACACATATGATCCACTCGTGCTCCCTATATTTGATAAGATTTAAAACCTTTTCTATATGTTCATACTTTTCTTTTAATTTTGTTGAGTGCCCAATCGGTATCGAGCCGTATAGATTGCCATTATGCAACAACACACACTTAAGACTTCTTTTCGAACTGTCTAAAAACAAGCGCCAATCATTTGCATCGTAAGACTCAACCCCCATCTTCTTTAACAAAGATGGGGTACTCGATACAATGTTTATTTTTCTTAGTGAAGCCCGAAGTCTTGACAAAGCAAAGGTAGCAATCGGTCTCGTGGTTAGTAGGCTCTCGCCACACCTGATATGGAAAAAAAATTGTAAAGCGTTAACAAAAGCGACGAGAGACTTGTTTTTATGAATTTTATCAAAAGTTATCACCCAAACATTTAACATTTCTATGTGTTCAACCTTATGCAATATTTGAGATTCTTATAAACATTTTCTGTAAATTTTTGTTTATGTACCTAAGTTACAATTACATTTAGGTAAGTTACAGTATACTAGTGATTAAATTACGTAGTTTTATGAAATCATAAACTTACCATCGGAACTCCAAAAGGTATTTTTGAATCCGAACCCTTCGTCCAATGTCGCAGTCTTTCAATGCATATAGTGCAGGCTTTATGTGGAGCCCACGATTTATCTTGGTCCCCCAGTTTTATGCCAAAATAAGCTAAGTAAGCTCTTTTTACGAAGTCAGTTATATTTGCTCGTTGATGTGGAAGTGTAAAATTTCCACATATATAACAGAAGGAATCAGGGTTGTTTTTGCATTTGAACTTTCTAGTGCTTGATGACATATTGCTTGATTGTTCTGCCAATTTGTAAAGGTATTTAAAGCCCTTAATTCATATAAATTTAAGAAAATCTGAAATATAAACACAAAAATTAGTTTAAATAGGTACTTATTATGAAATAGGTACTTACAATCTATGAAATTAAACTAGAAACACGGATGAGTAGGTACAATATAAATTACGTCTAATTAAATCAACTATATTAAATCACGATGACAAAATTACTCACTAAATCATATGCCAATTCAAAATTATGTTAATGCCCAAACTTAATTAACTAACTCGACTGACTGACTGATTGAATTGACTGATTAACTCTGGAAACGAGTCGCTTTTATATATTTTAGTTGTCCCTCTAGAATACTCTACAGAGAACAGGAACGCTCGAGAAAATTTTAGAATTCTATGATATTTTTAGCTTAATTTACTAATATTAAAATGGGTTAAAAATTACAAAATTAAAAATATTTTTAGGGTTACATATAAAAATATACATAATACAATAATACCATAACAATAGGTACAAATACCTAGATAAAAACCTAGTTGCATAATGTGTAACTGCAAAAAGACAGCGAGTATTGAGAAAAAAACCTTTTTATGAATACGACGAAAGAGGAGGGGTGTTGAGCAAAATCAGGACCTGATAGAGCAAAACCGAGTAGAAATTCGTGCTCAGCGCACCCAAATTACCTAGAACTAACTGTCAAATCTAATTCAATAGACAAAAAGTTGAAATTTGTTCCCCAGTGTAATCAGTGTTTTTAGCAGGGGAATCATTACTGTCCTGTCCCGCTACTCTTTTCGCTTTATTTATCGCTATCTGATTTTGTGTTTCGAATTTAGCATCATCGGTCATTATTACCACTAGATCGATCGCTTTCGTGCTTCTCTGAATTTCCTGTCTATCTGGAGCATAATATGCAGTCTGTTTAAGTTCCTCTTTTATGCCATATCTCAAGAGCTGAAATTTTTCGGTGTTAAATGTCATGTTGTTGTCTTCTAACCATTTGTATATTTTGTTCGTGTCCCTCTGCAAGGCCTCCACTTCATTTACATCGCTGATTTTTCTGCTGATCTTTGTATCGTTTGTAAAGGATGTTACTATACTGTTGCTGTTTACTCCGCTGTCTATGTCTGTTAGCATGATAATGAACAGGAGTGGGGCCAGTACTGTACCTTGTGGTACTGAGCTGCGTACTTCCGATTCTAATGATGATATACCTTGAATTTTGACCGGTGCTAGGACAACTGCTCCCCGGACAACCGCCCCCCGGATTATTGCCCCCCATAAGTAAATAAAAATTAAATAGGAATTAAATTTATTAATATTTATAAAAAAACAAACGTAACCTAACCTAACCACCAACTATGACTTTCAAAACGACCTTTCAATAAGTATTGCCAACTGTTTAAATATAATTAATTAATCCATAGTATATATGAAATACAATAAGTCTTGCCAACTGTTTAAATAAAATTAAGTAGCTAAACTTCATAATTTTATTATAAATAAGTAAGCAATAATTGGAAAAATTTTTGTTAAATATTGCTAACTTTTTAAATATAATTTTTTTTCAGGCTACAAGCAAAATTACGCAAGAATTGGCAATAATGTTGTTAAATATTGTTTTAGCTTGCCATTTTTTAAACGTAAATTTAATTTCTATTTAATTTTTGTTTACTTATGGGGGCAATAATCCGGGGGGCGATTGTCCTACGGGGGCAATTGTCCGGGGGGCGGTTGTCGGGGGGCAATTGTCCGGGGGGCGGTTGTCCAGGGGGCAGTTGTCCGGACACCATTTTGACCACCTGTAGACGTTCTCTGAGGAAGATGTAGATCTATTTTCCCACTTTGCCTGTTATTACCATATATTTCATTTTATGTGCTATTATACCGTGATCACATTTGTCGAAAGCTTTAGCAAAATCCGTGTATACGACATCGTAGTTGTCATTGCCTTCCAGTGCATCTAGGATATTGTTGTAGTGTTCTATTAGTTGTGATCAGTGATGGGCATCGATACATGAAAATCACTAAAGCGATACCGATACATCGATACATGAAGAACGTCTTAGGCGATGCCGATACGCCGATACTTTCTAGATGTCTTAAGCGATACCGATACCGATACATGCATCGCCGGTACATTTTTATAATTATTCATTTAATATGTAGGTATTAGATATTATTGTTTATACTAGTAATTTGTACGCACTGTAAGTAAAATCAACGACATTTTAATGGGTTTTATAGATGTAAATAAAAACAATTGCTTTATTTAATGAAAGTATGTTTTAATTTTGTAGGATATATGAATGACTGAAAATATTACACTAACAATTAAAAGTAATTACTATTACCCTTCAAAAATACCAGCTAACTAAACATCTGGTCAGACAGTCCATTCCTTTTTGGAGCGTGAATGTGACCAGCCAAACTAAACAACCTTTCTACAGGAGCAGAGGATGGTAGTGGTGTGTTATACTTCAGGAAGACCCGTAGAATTCCTGGGTACTGCCTCAGAGATTGGAGAGAATGACTTCCGTCACCCAGATACTGTAAAACTTCCATCTCAGTGGAATCTTGGGTTGCAGAGACATTAGTGGAAGCAGACTCATAACAGAAGAAATCATCTGCACTTCCGTCAGATGCAGCATCACTTAGTTGTTGCTGGGGGGTCTGCTCGCTGAGGCTCTTAAAAATTCTTATTAATGTATCGATGTATCGAAGTATCGATTTTTTTCGATACATTTAAGAAAATTGACCTTAGCGATACCGATAAATCGATACTTTTGTCAAGTAGCTAAAGCGATACCGATACCGATATAAAAGTATCGATCGATACGTATCGGCGATATATGTATCTAGATACTGCCCATCACTGGTTGGGATAGGCATGGCCGTTTCTAGCCATTAGGGGGCCCTAAGCAGTATATCCATTTGAGGCCCCGCCCCTCCATCCACCAACTCACTCCTTACTATATCACCTCAGCATACACATACAAAAAATGGCTGTGTTAATAAAAAACAATTATGAAACATTTATGTCCAAAACAACAAATATGTATTTTCAGAAGACAAACAGAAAAAATACTCATGAAATTCCTGAAAATTAGCTTATACATTATTTAGAATAAATGAGACAGAACTATGTATAAAAAAATAATGCAATTATCAACTACCAAACAATTACTAACTCTACGATACAATCGTGTAATAGCTAACAGTTATACAGAACAGTTTGTATCTTCAAAATTTTTGCCTCCTAGATTTTTTCTGGGCGAAATCATCAATAACATCATCATATGAAGTCTCTCTGCCAACGTCCTGGTTGATGTTTATGATGCCAAGGCCACTGAGGCGATCCTGCCCCATTGATGATCTGAGGTAGTTCTTGGTTAGCTTTATCTTAGAGAAGCTCCTCTCGGCTGACGCTACTGTCACAGGTAGAGTGCAGACAATTCTTAGTGCAACCCAGAGATTGGGGTATAGTTCCTCCAGTTGCTTCTGATGAATGAAGGAGAGAAGCTCCAATGCAGTCATGTTGTGTGAAGGTAAAGTCGGCAAGTTCTTAATTTTGAGGGCCAGTTCTCTTCCATCAATGTCAGAGTCAGCTCCAGAGCTTAGTATCTTAGAGAGCTTTTCACACTTGCAGGACAAGTCTTCCTTGTTCATTGTGGTGAAGTTTAGGAGAACCCCAAATATGTCCCTCACATCATCTAATGTTTTGAATCTCTCATTTATTGACCCGATGGCACAATCCACCACCACATTGAAAAATTTGACTTCCAGCGTCTTTAAGGTTTCTGTAAATGGTTCGTCAGGAGCTTCGTAAGCAAAGTGCTTTTTTGTGGATCTGAGCCTCTTCTCCTTCAGCACAGCCTCCACATTTATTTCCTCACATATGTCCCTAGCTACGACTTGTGCTGCAACAAAACCTGTGTTTCTGTAGCTGGTGAGTGAGTCTTTTGTTTTTGTGAGGAGGTTGACTGCCACATCAAACTGCATTGTAGGAGACTGCAGAAGTTTGCTCACATGGTTAACTGCATGAAGAATGTCATACCATATTACTGTGCAAATCTGAAAGCGATAAGATCCTACCTCCTCTGCAAGTGCTTGTGCTTCAGTCCTGGCTATGGCATCTGTGGCATTGTTTCTGACTTCCAACAGGGCCTCTCTG
>JAJOZX010002945.1:337500-365000 GCA_023014485.1 Bathynomus jamesi | reverse complement strand
GGCAACGAAACCGGCACCCCCATTGGAAAACAAATCGGAACCACCTGTATGCGAAAAAGAAAGAGAAAAAATAAAAATAATCCTAGCCAACATACAGGGCCTTAAATCAAACCATTCCACGAACAAAGTTGCATACCTGAAAGGAATCATGCAAGAAGCCGGAGCAGACTTTGCATGCCTCACGGAAACTCATCTAAAGGACTGCCAGGCGAACTGTGAAAATTGTGAGTCCTGTATTGACAAAAAAGAAATACAAATTGACAACTATAACATCCTCCGAGCCGACAGAACAGTGAGACGTAAAGGAAGATGTGCTATTTACACACGCGAAAGGCACATATCAGAAATGGCTATAAGTACCTCAAACAACTACGTAGAATGTGTAGCAGCAAAAATTGAAAAATTAAATATGGTGCTAATTGTAATGTACAGACCTCCGGACACGCCAACCTCAAAATTTTCAGATTCCATTACAGAGGTAAGAAACTTAGTAAAAGATCTACACTCTCCAACCCCAAATATTTTTCTCTGTGGTGATTTTAATTTCCCATTCATGAAATATAAAAGGATAGGAAAAAATATATGTATACACCAGGACAAGGGGGGCACACGAGAAGAACAGGAGCAGGTAAAAATGCTACTAGCTTTAGCTGGTGAATTTATGTTAACGCAAGAAATAACAGAAAACACAAGAAAAAACAACTGCCTAGATTTGGTATTCACAAATAACAGTAATCTAATTGAAAATGTAGAAATATCCCCAACTATGATATCAGACCACAACATCATTGAAATAACAACTAATATAAAGGCAACAGGAAAGGAAAGAACACGCACAACAGAAAGAAGCAAATTCGAAATTTTTAATTTTCACTCCAAAGCTATAAACTGGGAAGATGTGACATCCAGCATGGAAGTAATAGATTGGAAAACTATTTTCGAGGCCAAGACAACGGAAGAGATGCTAATGACGTTAGAGGAGAAGACGTTAGAAATTGTGGAAAAACATGTCCCAAAGATACAACAAAGAGGAAAGAGAAGCAGGTTCGAAAGACAAAAGAGGGCATTGTTCCGAAAGACAAAAGAGGGCATTGTTCCGAAAGAGAAAAAGAGTGACTGCAAAATTAAGTAATTGTGAAGATAAGAATATCAGAAAAATATTAAATGATAAACTACAAAGTATCGATGTCGTCATACAGGAACTAATCGAGAAGCATACAGAAAAAGAAGAAGATGACGCTACAGAAGCGATAAAGGCTAACTCAAAGTACTTCTATAATTTCGCAAAAAGAAAGTCGTAAAACCATGCGACTATCAGACCTTTAAAAAATGAGAACAGTGATTTATCTGATGATCTAACAGAAGTATCTGAAATATTAAAAGCTCAGTATGAATCATCTTTCAGTATCCCAAAAACTGACAAATTGATATGCGATAGAAAGGCGTTCTTTGAAGAAGAACCACAAGGGGAAAGTATAACGGATTTCGACTTTACGACAGATAATATTACACAAGCCATGGGGGAACTAAAAACACACTCAGCGGCAGGACCGGACAAATGGAATGCCACACTCATCAAAAACTGCAAGAATGCAATCGCTGAGCCCCTATACTAGCTATGGAGACGATCACTAGACACGGGAGAAATACCGGGCATCCTGAAGAGCGCGAACATAGTCCCAATATATAAAGGAGGAGATCGATCTGAGGCCAAAAACTATAGGCCAGTGTCGCTTACATCTCATCTCACTAAAATATTTGAAAGAATAGTTAGACAGAAAATCTATGACTTTTTGGAAACTCAGAAAAAATTCAATGATAACCAACACGGGTTTCGGTCAGGCAGATCATGCCTATCACAACTAATGGAACACTACAACAACATTATTGATTCACTTGAAAGTAATGAAAACTATGATGTACTATACACAGACTTTGCTAAAGCGTTCGACAAGTGTGACCACGGAATCATAATACATAAACTGAAATATATGGGAATAACAGGAAAAGTAGGGAAATGGATATATAATTTCCTTAGTGAGCGGAGGCAAGTCGTTACAGTACAAGGAGTATCTTCATCAGAATCAGAGGTCCTCAGCTCAGTACCACAAGGAACAGTATTAGCTCCACTACTCTTCATAATCATGCTAACTGACATAGATGAGGACGTTAACAGAGACAGCAGAGTAACATCCTTTGCGGATGACACAAAGATCAGTAGAAAAATAAGAAACCCAGAAGACATAGGATCTCTACAAACCGACATAAACAAAATCTACAAGTGGACGGAAGACAACAATATGAAGTTTAACACCATGGCCGTAACTACCTATGAGGTCACCGAGGTCCGGACCTCGGTAATTATTTCCTAAAAAAAAAAAAAAGAGACTGAACCGTTCTCCGTGTATGAAACGCATATTACCGCTTTTCTTTTGAAAAGAGGGAGCGTCGAGCGTTTTGTGTTTTGTGTTTAGTGTATAGCTTGGGTTGTGTTTGTAGATGTCATTTTGGTCTGAATTTTGCTCGTCCCGCCGCGCTCGAAAAAAATCTGGACCTCACTAATTTCTAAACCCTAGTTACGGCCCTGTTTAACACCGAGAAATTTCAGCTATTACGGTGCGGAAAAAGAGAAGACCTAAAGTCCATGGAATATTATACCCCAAATGGACAGGAAATTCAGAGAAATTCCAGAGCAAAAGATTTAGGGGTTGTAATGACAGATGATGCGAAATTTGAAACACAAAATAAGATAGCAGTAAACAGAGCAAAGAGAATAACGGGTCAGATATTGAGAACTTTTAAACGAAGGGATAGAAATGTAATGATTCCTCTACTGAAAACCCTGATAATACCCAAATTGGAATACTGCTCGGTCCTAACATCCCCATATAAAAAAGAAGACATTAGACAGCTGGAAGGGATCCAAAGAAGCTTTACAGCCAAGATCAATGGGTGCAAAGAACTAAATTACTGGGAAAGGTTACGAAAACTAGACCTATATTCACTGGAAAGGAGAAGAGAGAGATACACCATTATTTACACTCGGAAAATAATGGAGAAACTAGTCCCTAATCTTACTCTGAATCCCATAACTCCCCAAACAACAGTGGAAAGTAGAAACGGCAGACTGTGCCGGATTCCCAAATTGAAGGCGAGACAGGGAACATCCTTATCCCTGAAAGAAAATAGTTTTGTAGTGAGAGGACCAAAACTGTTTAATCAGTTGCCCAAAGACCTAAGAAACACGAAGGGAGTTGCAGTGAAATCTTCAAAAGAAGACTAGACGCCTGGCTCAGAACAATCCCCGATGTGCCTGGCGTACCTGGCTATGTGAGGTGGAGAGCTCAAGAATCCAACTCACTACTTCACCAGGCCAACTCGAGAGGAGGGGCGACAAGCTTGACCTTTGCGAAATGAGAAATCATCGCGCAGAACCTTTGTAAGGTTGTAAGGTAAGGTTATATATATATATATATGCAATAAAATCACAGAACAACACATGATCTTTTTAATAAGCAAAGAACCACAGGGAAAAGGAAAAGGAAAAGGAAACACGAAATCCGAGCGCTTTCGTGATATATTCACATCTTCAGGGACAAGAAAGAAATAGACAGAATTTACCAAGTAAATGAGTTAAATACACAAGCGAAAAAATTCCCCAATAGGCAACTCAATTTAAAAACAACAATAAAACAATCTAAAGATTTTTCCCCAATAGATAACTTAATCTAAAGGCTACTAAATTATTGAATACAGAAAAACTATATAAAGGAAATAAGACAATTAACATGTACAGTGCTGACAAGAAGTCTCACGCCTCTGTCTCGTCCCAAGCTAGTCTGTTAGGTATAAAATGGGCGGTCCTTATGTCAGCGGAGGTGTGTTCGGATTGGTGCACATAACTGCTCTAACCCAATTAATGACGTCATTATTAGGTCACTTCTGCTGCATTTTAGTGTTTAAAATACGAATGATTAAGAAGCAGAATGAGCAAGTTTCGGGATGTTGGGATGGTTATGGAGCAATCCTAGTCATCATAATATTAGCTGGGCATTACATTATATCGTCTTAATATATACTGTAGACTATAGAGAACGACTAATTCGACAAATATCCCAAATCATGGCATGTTACCTAAGTTACTTTGACGCAGGTCTAAATTATTTGCTCAAATGCAATTATTGATATTAAGTCATTGTTGAGAATTGTTGTCAATATTGTTGTTTGTGAATTTGTGATACATATCCTACGTGAAGAATCTAATGACCAAATTCCTCAGTGAACCTCTCACGCGCTCGCATTTCGAGGAAGTCACGGTCGTCTCACTAATAGATAGTTTATCCATTGTTTTAAGTGGTAACCTATTAAGCGAACTATGTTAAACCTATTCCATCTTATGAAAGTCATTAGTCTAAAGCAAGACTGGTGGGCCGTGAATCAGAGAAATTTGCATTTGATTTGTTCATCGTAATTATTACGTAATATAGTATACTGTATATAGTAGTAACTGTGGTATATAAGAGTTTATTGGTAGCATATCATATGACAATTCCCACAAACATGTGATGACCTCGATGTTGCCAGTTTTTATTTTTTCCTGAAACTATTACCTTTTTATAGTTTGTTTCAATAATGCATATATTATCATCTCCACGAGCGTAGACATTACAAGAAAAGATTCTAACTAAGGATAAGTAAAGTTCTTTCATGGTCACAATATATACTTTTATAGGTGTCAAACATAAAAATATAATAAAATTCTATATTAACATAAATATATATTCGATACACATTTACGTCATAGCTTTAACATCACTATTTCGTATAGCTTCCTCCAGCATCAATAATTTCTTGCAATCGTTGCGGCATAGAAGAGGCCAGATTGTAGGGAATGTTTGGTGTTCGGCGTAAGCTCTCCCAACTATTCCTCGTGTGAGCTAAAAGTGCTTCAAATGTTCTTTCATTGTGTTGCTCCCATTCGTTAATCATTATTGCCCAAAGGTTTTTAATCGGATTCAAATCAGGAGAACGTGGTGGCAGAATTAGATTAATAATCTCTGGGTGATCTTCGTACCACGCTCTCACAACGTTACTCCTATGAATGGGACTGTTATCTTCCATTAAGTAAAATGGTTCCGGTGCTGGAACCAGATACGCACGAACACTGGGTAGCAGCACCTCTTCCAGTATCTGGCAATATTGTTGTCCAGTAAAGCGTCCATCTACTTGAGTCAATTCTCCGACACCATAGCCAGACATCCAGCCCTACACACCGAGATTGATGTGACCACTACGCTTGCTCGGGAAAACATTTCCCTCTTCATAGCGTTTTCCGCGCTGCCTCCAACAATGCAGGGAACCATGACTATCTGTTGAAAATGTTTTTTCGTCACAGTACACAACTTTTCTCCAGAATTCTTCCTCCTGCGGCAAGTATTGCAAGGCAAATCCCATCCACGCCTCTTTATGCTCAATCGTCAATGCAGGTTTTATAGCTGGACGGCGAGAAAAATACCCTGCCTCGTGAAGTCTGTTGTTCACTGTATTTGCGCTACAACGAAGGTTCAGGTCTCTGTAAATATGCGTCGCTGGAACAAACGGATGCTCTCTGGCATGATTAACAATCGCAGCATCTTCCTCTTGAGATGTTGAACGCGGAGGACCAGACCTCGGCAAAGTAGCGATTGAGTTTTCTGCTTCATACCGATGAATCCACCGTTCCATAGGGCTTCGATGAACGTCTAGTCGTCTTGATATTTCTCTTATTGGCACACCATATTCATGCAATGTCACCATTGCTCCCCGCAATTGCCTGGGTCGTCTCGTGGTGCACAGACGGCCTTTCCATCTTTGTGTAAATGGCTTATGTGAAGCGTGCTAGGACGATAAATGAAATGAGGATACCATGCACCCCTTCTGAAATTGATTTCGGTTGTGAAGGGTACCAACCCTTCGAATGGTAATAATAATCAGCCAATTTCCTATTTTGTTGAACATATGCATAAAAAATTCGTCTTAAAAGCCAAGGATCAAAAGATTGTCAGCAATAGTTTATATCCCAACTGAATATAGTCAGCCATCAACAGTATAATCATATTTTATTTCCATAACTACTCATGACTACTCTGTCATAGTAAATAACCTTATTATGACTTAGGTGGTAGTGGTAATTCTGAGTGGCGGCCTCTAGCCACATACGTTAAACCTATCAGTGCGTCTAAAACCAGACTCTTCTGTTTCTGTCAATTCATTGTTAGTTTAAGGTATTTTGCTCTTTGTCTTTCTAGGTCTAGGGCATTAAAATAAATATTTGAGTTTGTGTTTAGCATTTCATATGAATTTCTCTCCTCTCCCTTAACCCATCCCCGCGTTCATTTTAACCCCCTCTCTCCCTTTCCTCCTCCCTTCGTAATTCCCCACCCAACCTCGTTTCTTTCGACATAGCAACGCTTACCTCCATCCTCATTCCACTTCCTTCATTAAACCTATTATCGCTTTTACTGTCCCTTCCTTCCATCCTTCAGTGCTAGCGTTCTTAAACCTAGCACATAAATTATGTAATATGGAATCTAACACCTTAGATCTCTACGCATTCATGTTACTTGAAGACGCCTGTTTCTTAGGGGAATCTACTGTAAGTGTTGAGAGTGGGCTTGGGGGTAGTCTATAGATTATTACAGATGACCTTGAACGCTCCAACTATTTAAAAATTATTATTTATTACGCACATCATATGGCATCATACACACATGAATTTAAGTATCTCTTACACTATAGGAATGGAATTGAATCCTACCAGAGTTAAAAAGTCGCAAAATATGATATATTAGTTTGTATTAAGAGGTCACTAAGAGAAAAGGATTTGGGGTAGAGCGGAAGGCAGAGAGTATATTTTCCCCGAGTTTCGATTATTATTAACGTTATATGGATACATTGCCGATGTCCCTGCTGAAGACCTCTGATGGGATGCGGTGTGATCAGAGAGAGAGAGAGAGAGATATTTTAAATCACACCTTTTAAATGGTTTGTGGGTAAGGGCTTCACGTATGTTATTTTAGTCCAGGGTAGTTTATGTGGAGGTGTTAACATAACTTGCACTTGGGACTGTTAATTGTAAGACAACTACCATAGCTGGGACTGAGACACGTTATCCCCTGCATACAATATATATATATCTATATACAGTATGTCTCTATATATAAATAGAGTGATCAACACAAAGATATATGTGGACGTCATTGATGGGGTTACAGCAATTAAGTGGCAAGAATGCGGACATTGTTAGAAAAGTGGTGTATTATTTTGACCGCATTCTTGTCACTTAATTGTTTGCTTTAATTAAATATTATTTTAATAATTGTTAACATTTTTATGTGTACATTTTAATTGTATTATTTCTTTTATATAGTCTTTATGTACTCGATAGTTTAGAAGACTTTTGAACAGGTTATCTATTGGGAAAAAATTTTTTAGATTGTTTTTAGATTGAGTTGCCTACTGGGGAATTCTTCGCTTCCCCAATAGGTAACGGAGCATTCTGGAAGGAGCACGTGCCGACGATTGCACCATGTCTTTTGTTTCCTTAGATTCTTGCCACTTAATTGCCTGTTTTAATTAAATACTATTTTTAATAACTGTTATAATTTTTTGTGTACATGTTAATTGTCTAATTTCCTTCATATAGTTATGTATTCAATAATTTAGTCGCCTTTAGATTAAGTTATTTATTGGGGAAAAAATCTTTAGATTGTTTTATTGTTGTTTTTAAATTGAGTTGCACTCATGATTTTCGCTTGTGAATTTAACTCATTTACTTGGTAAATTCTGTCTATTTCTTTCTTGTCCCTGAAGATGTGAATATATCACGAAAGCGCTCGGATTTCGTGTTTCCTTTTCCTTTTCCCTGTGGTTCTTTGCTTATATATATATATATATATATATATATATATATATATATATATATATATATGTTAAACACAGACCGTGCATGGAACAAGGAACTCTTCTGGGAAAATTAAATCCACTATAGTCCGAATAAGTAATGGTAAATGACAAATACCATAGTTTTTTTCCTTTTTCATGATTTTAGCCCGACGTGGGCAACGGGTCTCTCGCAAAGAGATCCCATAAATATAGCTTCCCTCACCAGCTATCTGCAAAGCAGACAGGATCCAGCTTTGGGACGTGGATCTAGGGTTTAAAGCAAGCCTAGATCCCTACACTCAGAACCTCTATATAAGTAAAAGACTCGTTGCATTCACGTCGTGTTGAATAAATCAAAGAAAAAGGGGGTAACTATTATATTTTTAGCCAAAAAAAACAAAACTTAAACCTCAACCGGGACATTGAGCGTCCACTTTTCAAGGCACGAAACACGTCCGTTTAGTATACACAAACTCAGAATGGTTCCCTGAGAACATTATATGTTAAACACAGACCGTGCATGGAACAAGGAACTCTTCTGGGAAAATTAAATCCACTATAGTCCGAATAAGTAATGGTAAATGACAAATACCATAGTTTTTTTCCTTTTTCATGATTTTAGCCCGACGTGGGCAACGGGTCTCTCGCAAAGAGATCCCATAAATATAGCTTCCCTCACCAGCTATCTGCAAAGCAGACAAAGCAGACCATGCACGGTCTGTGTTTAACATATAATGTTCTCAGGGAACCATTCTGAGTTTGTGTATACTAAACGGACGTGTTTCGTGCCTTGAAAAGTGGACGCTCAATGTCCCGGTTGAGGTTTAAGTTTTGTTTTTTTTGGCTAAAAATATAATAGTTACCCCCTTTTTCTTTGATTTATTCAACACGACGTGAATGCAACGAGTCTTTTACTTATATAGAGGTTCTGAGTGTAGGGATCTAGGCTTGCTTTAAACCCTAGATCCACGTCCCAAAGCTGGATCCTGTCTGCTTTGCAGATAGCTGGTGAGGGAAGCTATATTTATGGGATCTCTTTGCGAGAGACCCGTTGCCCACGTCGGGCTAAAATCATGAAAAAGGAAAAAAACTATGGTATTTGTCATTTACCATTACTTATTCGGACTATAGTGGATTTAATTTTCCCAGAAGAGTTCCTTGTTCCATGCACAGTCTGTGTTTAACATATAATGTTCTCAGGGAACCATTCTGAGTTTGTGTGTATATATATATATATACACACCTTACCTTACCTTACAAATTTACAAAGGTTCCGCGTGATGATTCCTCATTTCGCGAAGGTCAAGCTTATCGCCCCTCCTCTAGAGTTAGCCTGGTGAAGTAGTGAGTTGGTTTCTTGTGCTCTCCATCTCACATAGCCAGGTACGCCAGGCTCATCGGGGATTGTTCTGAGCCAGGCGTCTAGTCTTCTTTTGAAGATGTCCACTGCAACTCCCTTCGTGTTCCTTAGGTCTTTGGGCAGCTGATTAAACAGTTTTGGTCCTCTCACTACAAAACTATTTTCTTTCAGGGATAAGGATGTTCCCTGTCTCGCCTTCAATTTGGGAATACGACACAACCTACCGTTTCTACTTTCCACTGTTGTTTGGGGAGTTATAGGGTTTAGAGTAAGATTAGGGACTAGTTTCTCCATTATTTTCCAAGTGTGAATAATGGTGTATCTCTCTCTTCTCCTTTCCAGTGAATATAGGTCTAGTTCGCGTAACCTTTCCCAGTAATTTAGTTCTTTGCACCCGTTGATCTTGGCTGTGAAGCTTCTCTAGATCCCTTCCAGCTGTCTAATGTCTTCTTTTTTATATGGGGATGTTAGGACTGAGCAGTATTCCAATTTGGGAATGATCAGTGTTTTCAGTAGAGGAATCATTACATTCCTATCCCTTCGTTTAAAGGTTCTCAATATCTGTCCCGTTAAGAAAAGAAAACATAAGAAAACAAGAAGTAGAAGCGTAGAAAATATCGTATGTAAATACTACGCGAAAGGGAACTGCAGATATCGGGATGGGCAATGCATATATGCACATCCCACATTATGCAACACGCATTACACAAGTGGATACTGCAAATTTGATAAGAAATGCAAGTTCCACCATCTTACGGTCTGCAACACCTATGCAAGATATGGAGTTGCAAATACGAAAAAAAATGCCGTTACCACCACCCTCAAAGGAACGCAACGAGTGAACAGGAAAAACGAACATCAAAGAAGAGTGGCAATTTTTTTAAACGTAGCCAACACAATCCAGCTGCTAAATACTATCCAGCAATTACAAAACCAGCTGACAAATATAGGAATCCGAGAGCCGGACAGAAGGCACACACAAAGGCACTTCATGCGCTAACGGGACAACAGGTATCGACAAAGATAAAAAAGAGGTAAATTCTCGGAGGACCACAAGGCAACGAAACCGGCACCACCATTGGAAAACAAATCGGAACCACCTGTATGCGAAAACGAAAGAGAAAAAATAAAAATAATCCTAGCCAACATTCAGGGCCTTAAATCATACCATTCCCCCAAACAAAGTTTTCTACCTGAAAGGACTCATGCAAGAAGCCGGAGCAGACTTTGCATGCCTCACGGAAACTCATCTAATAGTCCGGTTGCACGGGGTGGGAACCCTGCATTGTTTGTTATAAAGCAAATCTTGGCATATTTTGAAAGCTTATACCACCACATTCAAGAATCCATCAGGTGTACACCTGACCCCCCGGGCCCCGCTTGGCTTTTTCAATATGGCTGCCATTTTCCAAGATGGCCGGCGAAACTGAAAAATCCCATATCCTGGTCAATATTTGATGGATTTTGATGATCTTGGTGTCATTTCCAGGGGTTTTTAGGATGATGAATCGATCTGGAGGGGTTGCAGATACTTTGGGAGTCGTTTTGACCCACATTCGTCAACACTCAAGGTCATTGGAGGTCAAACGCCCCCCGAAATAAGGAATATCCCATATCCCGGGCAGTCGTGGAGATATTTTGGTGATCTTACTGTCGTTTTTATGGCTTTGGGCGAGACTGAGTAGTTCTATAGGCACATGATAACAGTAGGATATAATTTTGCAACTCCATGCGTCAAGTCAAGGTCATTTGAGGTTAAAGTTTGGCCTTGAAATATGATAATGCCACAGTTGACATCACTGTATTTGCTTTACTTCAGTGACAATTTCCACAATCTAGCTAACTGCTGAGCACTTAACATCTTTTCTGCAGATAAAACCAGATCATAATGCTTAAATGACATAACTCACATTATATGGATATGGATATTCGGATATAAACCACAATTTATGCTGAAGTGCAGGGCACATGCATTCTATAGAAGGTTGCAAAGCTACAAGATATGACCTCGTAAGCAAAACAAAGCTCACACCTAGCTGGGGGATTGGCATTGACAACTTTGATGCAGTTATTCACATTAGGTAAGCATTTATTGGGGGCAAATATCAAAAGACATGGTTGTGTCAGGATCGTCAGGATCATCAGTCTGCTCTTCGTTTGCGTTTTGGGTCAATGGATTGTTGCAATCCAAGCCGCCGCCACATGCACAGAACATTGTGCAAGGGATTCCGCGTCCCATGCAGCCGCAGCGACTCCCCCTGCATGCTGATTGTAATTCACACCCACATCTGATTAGCTTCAGAACTTCACCTGGTGCTAAGCACACTCCTTCACCAACTGTTTTTGGGATGAGAACTCTGTTTGTTTCGTCTCTCTCCCACCCATAATGCACAGGATGAAGTGGTGGTGGGTCACACTTTAGTGCATCGAGCCAGTTCGCCACAGTGTAGTGGGCTCTGAGCACATTTTGATGGAAAGCTTCAGTTGTTGGTAGTAGAGAACATAGTTTGGGTGCAGCAGTTCCCGACTTCCCTGTCTTCTGAGCCCATACTCGCTGACGACACTCAGTAAGAGAGGATTTATTATCCCCATAGCATGCAACAATGAACGCTGTTGCCTCTTTCTCGATATGGTTAAAGCATGCATCAAGGGACCCCAGCTTGTCTAGCTTCTGACCCTTCTTGGCTGTGGCAATGGCAGTGGCTTTGCCGATGCCATGTATTGCTGCAACTGTGTCACAACCACTCAAAGCGTGTAGTTTGAGGATTTGTGGGATGATGTCTTTGTGCTGGGTTACAGTTGCTCGGATGTCCACTGATTTTCTGCCACGCACTGGAGACTCCATAATCATGGGACAGCCTAGTTTCTTAAATTCATAGAAGTGAGTCAGCATGGCAAACACGTCTGTGTCATCACAAATGATGGAGATGCGGGAATCAGAATCTTTCTCAGCTTGTGCGATAGCGTGTTGTGTTATTATCACGTCAGCCTCTTCATGAGATGATGAGAGCTCCAATGCTGCTCGACTCCTGCCTCGCACAATGGAAGTCGGTATGGTCTGCCATCCTGCAAGCACTAGCTCATGGTCTTGGGTTACAGTTGCGAGATACTCACTGTCAGCAAGGATTTGCTCACAGAGCAGCCTGTTTAGTTGCTCCTTGTTCGCGGTGCACGTGAGAACAGCGTCTCTTGTAGGCAATGGGGTGTTGATGTCCAGCTTGTGAACTCTGCTGCTCTTGCTTCTCATTGCCTGAGTGCTTGATTTCGGAGAGAAATCATAGTAGCGATCAAAATCTAGTACTACAGATGCATGAGAAAGATGTTTCGGTAGCCATAATTTGAAGGTTTGGATAAATGTATCAACTGTGCCACTAGCAGGCCAGTCGACTGTCCACAAAACAGCTGACACATCCATTATAACTGTTGGTCGACCCCATGTTCCCCTCTGATGTCGCTGCTCTCTATGATTTTCTGAATCCTCCCACAATTTGAAAAACCTTTCTGACCTCCAGGACAGCTACGCAGGAAATCCTTGAAGAAACATTCGTCTGCAGCTTTCGTAGAACCTGAAAAATAGAATTTTGTTTACCCATTCTTCAGAGTACAAATCGCATTGAAATAATTTGTCCTCAGCAAATGAAAACTAAACAATGCTCACCTGGTATATTCTCCATATTCAGCAGTCAAAAAACAATTTTGGAATCAGCACAACCAAGACGTCATCAAACCACCAGGTGGGCAGCACCATCAGCAATAATCTCAACAACATATTGGAATTCACCTTACCATGGGGAAAATAATCCCTGATTTCATTTTAAACCGTATAGAACTACTCAGTCTCGCCCAAAACCATAAAAACGACAGTAAGATCACCAAAATATCTCCACGACTGCCCGGGATATGGGATATTCCTTATTTCGGGGGGCGTTTGACCTCCAATGACCTTGAGTATTGACGAATGTGGGTCAAAACGACTCCCAAAGTATTTGCAACCCCTCCAGATCGACTCATCATCCTAAAAACCCCTGGAAATGACACCAAGATCATCAAAATCCATCAAGTATTGACTAGGATATGGGATTTTTCAGTTTCGCCGGCCATCTTGGAAAATGACGGCCATATTGAAAAAGCCAAGCGGGGATCAGGTGTACACCCGATGGATTCTTGAATGGAGTGGTATAAGCTTTCAAAATATGTAAAAATTTGCTTTATAACAAACAATGCAGGGTTCCAGTAAAATCAGGGTCTTTGCTACCGGACTATAAAGGACTGCCAGGCGAACTGTGAAAATTGCGAGTCCTGTATTGACAAAAAAGAAATACAAATTGACAACTATAACATCCTCCGAGCGGACAGAACAGTGAGACGTAAAGGAGGATGTGCTATTTACACACGCGAAAGGCATATGGCAGAAATTACTATAAGTACCTCAAACAGCTACGTAGAATGTGTAGCAGCAAAAGTTGAAAAATTAAATATGGTACTAATTGCAATGTACAGACGCCCAAACACCTCAAAATTTTCAGATTCCATTACAGAGGTAAGAAACTGGGTAGAAGATCTACACTCTTCAACCCCAAATATTTTTCTCTGTGGTGATTTTAATTCCCCATTCATGAAATATAAAAGGATAGGAAAAATATATGTATACACCAGGACAAGGGGGGCACACGAGAAGAACAGGAGCAGGTAAAAATGCTACTAGCTCTAACTGATGAATTTATGTTAACGCAAGAAATAACAGAAAACACAAGAAAAAACAACTGCCTAGATTTGGTATTCACAAACAACAGTAATCTAATTGATAATGTAGAAATATCCCCAACTATGATATCGAACTACAGCATCATTGAAATAACAACTAATATAAATGCAACAGGAAAGGAAAGAACACGCACAACAGAAAGAAGCAAATTCGAAATTTTTAATTTTCACTCCAAAGCTATAAACTGGGAAGATGTTACAGCTAGCATGGAAGTAATAGATTGGAAAACCATTTTCAAGGCCAAGACAACGGAGGAGATGCTAATGACATTAGAGGAGAAGACGTTAGAAATTGTGGAAAAACATGTCCCAAAAATACAACAAAGAGGAAAGAGAAGCAGGTTCGAGAGACAAAAGAGGGCATTGTTTCGAAAGAGAAAAAGAGTGACTGCAAAATTAAGTAACTGTAAAGATAACATCAAAAAAATATTAAATGATAAACTGCATTACTGCAAAGTATGGATGACGTTATACAGGAACTAATCGAGAAGCATACAGAAAAAGAAGACGACGACGCTATAAAAGCGATAAAGGATAACTCAAATACTTCTATAATTTCGCGAAAAGAAAGTTGAAAAACCATGCGACTATCGGACCTTTAAAAAATGAGAACAGTGCTTTATCTGATGATCTAACAAAAATATCTGAAATATTAAGAGCTCAGTACGAATCATCTTTCAGTATCCCAAAAACTGACAAATTGATAGTCGATAAAAACGCGTTCTTTGAAGAAGAACTACAAGGGGAAAGTATAACGGATTTCGACTTTACGACAGATGATATTATACAAGCCATGGGGAAACTAAAAACACACTCAGCGGCAGGACCGGATAGATGGAGTGCCACAATGATCAAAAACTGCAAGAATGCAATTGCTGAGCCTCTATACTGGATATGGAGACGATTACTAGACACGGGAGAAATACCGGACATCCTGAAGAGCGCGAACATAGTCCCAATATATAAAGGAGGAGATCGATCTGAGGCCAAAAACTATAGGCCAGTGTCGCTTACATCTCATCTTACTAAAATATTTGAAAGAAGACAGAAATCTATGACTTTTTGGAAATTCAGAAAAAATTCAATGATAACCAACATGGGCTTCGGTCAGGCAGCTCATGCCTATCACAACTAATGGAACACTACAACAACATTATTGATGCACTTGAAAGAAATGAAAACTATGATGTACTATACACAGACTTTGCTAAAGTGTTCGACAAGTGTGACCATGGAATCATAATACATAAACTGAAATATATGGAAATAACAGGAAAAGTAGGAAAATGGATATATAATTTCCTTAGTGAGTGGCGGCAAGTCGTTACAGTACAAGGAGTATCTTCATCAGAATCAGAGGTCCTCAGCTCAGTACCACAAGGAACAGTATTAGCTCCACTACTCTTCATAATCATGCTAACTGACATAGATGAGGACATTACCAGAGACAGCACAGTAACATCCTTTGCCGATGACACAAAGATCAGTAGAAAAATAAGAAACCCAGAAGATATAGGATCTCTACTATGAAAAAATTATATAGGGCTATGGGTTGATTGCCTGATACCCTCATCCGTTGGAAATTTCCAGCAGATTTCAGTGGAGAGTTAACGACAAAAGCCCTATGTTTTTTCGTTAGAGAGTTATGTATATGTAGGTCTTCAAAGGACCGCTGTTTATTTGCCTTCGGTATTTGAGCTGCCTAATGGTAAAGCAAGGAATTGCCTTACTTTATTATTTCGTTGGGCCTCACTTCTGTTTCGATGTACGGCGCGACGATCTTTTTCGATGTAGGGCCGTGGTACGATGGAGCTACACAATGAGTTGACTCGATGTAACTAATATAGGCAGTCACTATTTAAACACCTGAAGGAACAGGCCTATCCTTCTTATAGTTATTAAGTTTTATATCAAGAGGATCTCACTCAGAACTTCTAGGAAGACAAAGCACATCTTCCTTACTTAAAGCATCGCTGTAACATAAGCAGCTCCGAGCGAGCCGATATAATATAATCTTCGTATTTTTATTATTTGCTGATTTCGCAAAGTTCGTTGACTCGTCTCTCGATGTAATTTTCATGAGTTGGCAGTGGAAAATTTTGAACACGAAATAATAAATTTGTTTTTCGTGTTGTTATGCAGGCCCGATGCCTACATATGGGTTCTGTGTACGTATGGCAATTATTTCATTCCCAATAGGCTATGTCGCCAATCCCGAGGCAATTTTGTAGATATTTAATTCAATTAATTAATAATTTATATTTAATTAAGAAATAAAGGTACCACATACGATACCATGTTGTTAGCGTGTATAGTTTTTCCATATACTGGGGGGGCCGGAGAAAAATTTGTATGTTATAGATTAATTTTTTTGACAAACTGTGTAAAAACATGTAAAATGGATTAAAAAGAATGAAGTAGGAATTTAGGAAGAGAAAGGTTACTCAAGACCTATTTAAATATAAAAGTTCAAGAGGCTAACTTCTCAAGTTTAATTAAAGTTATGTCAATCAGTTTGACTCACCCTTAGGTATAGGAAATTTATGGAATTAAAGTAAAGTTATTAAGCATTTTAACTTTGCTCATTATTTGTGTAAATTTTATAAGTCACCAGTTTTTAAATGCTGGTTTACTAATGTTGTTTTGTAGTTTTGTCATGTTTTGTTTTGTTAACGATTTATGTTTTAAAGTGACTTCTACGATGGTGAGTTAATTGAAATGTACTGTACTTCCATGTTGTGTTGTTTGGTTAAAAGAGTTTGTACTGTATTCAAACCTACTACCACTTCAGACTAGTCAATACCCGTAGTTTTAGTAGAGTAAATGTTACTCCTCCACTGATAGATCTGGAGGGCTTGAGGCTTTGAATCCTGGACTGTTTTTGTGTTGTTTGGTCTCTGGCCATGGGAGGCCATAAGACCCTTGTTGTTTGGCCCACGACTAAGGGAGGCCATAAGACCCTTGTTGTTTGGCCCATAGCCAAGGGAGGCCATAAGACCCTTGTTGTTTGGCCCATGGTCAAAGGAGGCCATAAGACCTTTGTTGTTTGGCCCATGGCCAAAGGAGGCCATAAGACCCTTGTAATAGCTTGCCCTATGACCAAGATAGGCCATAAGGGCCTTGTTGGATAGTTTTGGCTATGGCCAAGGGAGGCCATCAGCTCCTTGTTGAATAGGTTGGGCTATGGCCAAGGGAGGCCATCAGCCCCTTGTTGAATAGGTTGGGCTATGGCCAAGGGAGGCCATCAGCCCCTTGTTGAATAGGTTGGGCTATGGCCAAGGTAGGCCATCAGCCCCTTGTTGAATAGGTTGGGCTATGGCCAAAGTAGGTCATCAGCCCCTTGTTGAATAGTTTGGGCTATGACCAAGGTAGGCCATCAGCCCCTTGTTGAATAGTTTGGGCTATGACCAAGGTAGGCCATCAGCCCCTTGTTGAATAATTTGGGCTATGGCCAAGGTAGGCCATCAAACCCTTTAGAGTAGAGTAGTTTGGGCTATGGCCGAAGTAGGCCATAAAACCCTTTAGAGTAGTTTGTTTGTATGTGCCACTGTCTAACCATATAATTTTTGGCACAATTATGTGCACAGAATCAGAACGCAGCAATAAAAGCTTTTACTCTCCGATCCTTGGTTATGTTCAGACAGGTTGTTGTGTTTGACACATGGAAAGAGTACAGTGTGTGTGTGTGTGTCTATATATATATATATTTTTTTTTCATTCCTCTGAATCCAGTTGGTCTTCAAAACTTGGATTCACCACTCCAGTGAAGTCAATACCCGTAATTATGATTGAGTAAATATTATGTGTCCTACAGGTAGGTCTGGAGGGTTTGGGGTTTTGAAGGAATCCAATCTGTTTGCAAGGAATGTGTGTGTCTGTTGATGAAATCTGTTGTGTGATTTTTCTTTAAAAGAAGAATTGGATGCTTGGAGCTGTATGTATGTGTGTAAATGTGTATTTTGTTGTAGGGTTTTATTTTCGAGTATTGTGTTAGGTTAACCAATTTGGCTGAGTAAAGATCCTCAAATATTGCATTTGAGACCCTTATCAAGCCTTGTCTGTTTTATGCCTATACGTGAAATAGGACTTAAAATGTGTTACGCCTATATGTCAAATAGGACTTAGAATAGGTTGTGCCTATATGTCAAACAGGACTTAAAATAGGTTGCGCCTATATGTCAAATAGGACTTAAAATAGGTTGCGCCTATATGTCAAATAGGACTTAAATAGGTTGCGCCTATATGCCAAATAAGACTTAAAATAGGTTGCGCCTATATGTCAAATAGGACTTAAAATAGGCTGCGCCTATATGTCAAATAGGACTTGGAATAGGTTGCGCCTATATGTCAAATAGGACTTAAAATGTGTGTTAGGTGGATGTAGGTTTGAATTCGTGCAATTGCTTTAGGTCTTTGTGATGTTAAAGTTCTGAGTTGAATTTTGTGATGTTAAAGGTTCGAGTTTAATTTTGTAATGTTAATGAGTCTTTTTAAGTAAGTTAAATTGCTGAAATAAATTTTATAACCTACACCACACGTTGAATTATAAATTTAGTGTTTTTAGTTAGGATAAGCCTTGAGTGTAAAGAGTAGGGCCTACTTTGTGAGGTAGGCTTCTTGTATATTGAAATTGCAAATTGTAGTATTTGAAGTAGGCCTTTAGTGTATGAGTATGTTAGGCCTATTAGGTAAGGTAAAGTGGGCCTACTAAATATACTTATGTTGAAATTGGTCTCTTTTATAGAACCTAAAATGAGTTAAGCCAGTTAAATCAACAAGGCTTTGTTTTGATTGAAAGAGTAGGACCTATTAAAAAGGCTTAATGTGAAGTGGGCCTACTAAATATGCTTAGGTTGAAATTTGGCCTATTTTTATAGGACCTAAAATGAGTTAAGCCTGTTAAATGAACAAGGCTTTGTTTTGATTTAAAGAGTAGGACCTATTAAATAGGCTTAATGTTGTGGGCCTACTAAATAGGCTTAGGTTGAAATTTGCCGATTTTTATAGGACTTAAAATGAGTTACGTCTGTTAAATGAACAAGGTTTTGTTTACGGTTAGTGTAAAGGTAACGTTTGTGTTAGTGTAAAGGTAAAGGGATCGGTTCCCCAGTTACTCGGGCCACCATATGAAAAAACTATAAGGGGCTTATGGTTGAAATTGGCTTCAACCTTCGCCGATTGGAAATTATCCTGTAGTTATTGTATAGAAAGTTAATGACAAAAGCCCTATGTTTTCTCGTTAGAGAGTTATATATATGCAAAGGTGGGCAGGACCGAATTCCAGGAACTCGGTCCTTTTTAAGGACCGTGAGCGGGAAAGTCGGTCCTTTTCTCAGTGAGGACCGAAATGAGGAGCGACGGTCCATTTTTAAGCAATTCCGGACGGTCCGGTCCGGACGGTCTTTTTTTAGTGATTTTAGTGTGTTTAGTGATTATTTGAAGTTCTAAAGAAGATGCTACTCTTGAAATGCTAGTCTTCTTGAAGGGAAACTCAAGCATTTAACTTAATAACTTTTTTCATCATTTATGTATTGTATTAATTATAATTTACGTTAATAAAATTAAAGATTTCCGGTGTCTTTAATTTCATTTTTCATTTTAATCAAATTTTTCACTTATATTATATATAAGGACCGAGGACCGAGTCGTTCCTAGGTCCTATCTTCAGAAAGGACCGTAACCGGGACCGTCGGTCCAGTTTGAGGCAAGGACCGGGACCGGGACCGTCGGTCCTTTTTTAGGCCCGGGTGCCCACCTTTGTATATATGTAGATCTTCAAAGGACCTCTGTTTATTTGCCTTCGGTATTTGCGCTGCCTAATGGTAAAGAAAGGAATTGCCTTACCTTATTATTTCGTTGGGCCTCGCCTCTGTTTCGATGTAGGGCGCGACGATCTTTTTCGATGTAGGGCCGTGGTACGATGGAGCTACACAATGAATTGAATCGATGTGTTGGTTTTCGTCGTCGTCGTCGTTGGGCCTAGGCAAGCTACGGCTTGGGACCGTAGCGCATCTATCCGGTATAGGTTAACCTGGATGATGTAGCCATAAGCACTGCCGCTGGTTAAGTGCCAACCAGTGATTATCTCACTAGCCGTATTGAGTCCGTTAGGCGAAACTGCGACAGTACCAAGGATGGAAAATATAACCCTTGGATTTCTATTATTTATTTGCAAAATGGACATGGTATTAGATTAAAATAATTATTTGAATATAAATAATTAACTGACAATTGTGATATATAATTAATTATGTTTACATACAATAAAATAATACAGTATACATAAAATTAGTATTAATGTGGTTTACAATTGAATTATGATGGGTAACTAATTTAAAATGAATTTATAGCTATTCCGAAATTCAAGACGGTAAAATTAACATTTATCTTGAAACTAAAATAAGAGTATTCACTACATACTCCCCCACCAGAGAGGAAGTTCAAAGAGTTCCGAACGACAGATTTCCCCTGGACCTTTTTGGTAGCTACATGTACCTCGCTTAAGGTTGATTCCAAAAACGCAGGCTTAAGACGATCGATAGAAACCTTGTCGACCTTGGAACCGCGCTGGATGAGAAATGATTTGCGCGTACGTCGGAGAACTTCATAGGGCCCGTCATATGGACATTGGAGAGGCCGTTTTGGGACAGGTACACGAACGAAAACGTGGGTGCAAGACTGGAGGGCTGGGGAAACAAAGATGTCCTGTTGGCTAGTCAATCGAGGGGGAACAGGCTGAAGGGACTGCATGTGAGAGGAGAGTGTTTGAGCGAATTCCGTAGGATCACATGACTTATCCCCTGCAGTGAAGTAGCCACCTGGTAGCCGCAGTGTTGTTTCATAGACTAGTTCAGCCGCTGTAGTCTTCAGATCACTCTTAAATGCAGAGCGAATACCAAGCAACACGAGTGGAAGCTTATTCATCCAATGGGAGTCTTCGTGACACATAAGGGATGACTTCAGCTGGCGATGGAAGCGTTCGACGAGGCCGTTAGCTTGCGGATGATACGCACAGGTATGCGCATGTACTGTACCCAACAAGCTGGTAAACTTCTTCCAAAGCGAAGACTCAAATTGGCGACCTTGGTCAGTGATGACTTTTGTCGGCAATCCAAATCTTGATACCCATCCATGAAGAAAGGCTCTTGCAACAGTGTCCGCTTGGATATCAGGAAGTGGGATGGCTTCAGGCCATCTGGAAAAACGGTCGGGACAGGTGAGCAGATAACGTTGGCCTTGAATCACTGGAAGAGGGCCAACAATGTCTACATGAATTACCTCAAATCGCTGGGATGGGGGCGGAAATGCGTCAAAGGGGGACCTGGTGTGCCTTTGGACTTTGGCACGCTGGCAGGCAAGGCACGTTTTGGTCCAATGTTTGACATCCTTCCGCATCGAGGGCCAAACAAAGCGAGAGGTAACCAGGTGTTGCGAAGCACGGATACCAGGATGGGAGGGCTTATGAAGATCCGTGAAGACTGCTTGTCTGTGACATGGAGGGACATAAGGGCGAATAGCAGCTGTTGATACGTCGCAATAGAGGGGCACAGACAATCCTGGCATACTCATTTTCTTGAGGGAAAGTGAGTGAGTGGAGTCTTCTCTGAGCAGGTCTTGTAGTTCCGTATCCTTATCTTGATCCTGTGCAATAGCATTCCACAGTGTAGAGCTGAGGGTAACAGAAGTAATCTCTATTCTTGAAAGTGCATCCGCTGGAGTGTTCAAGACACCTTTGATGTGGCGGATATCTGTGGTAAATTGCGAGATATAATCGAGTTGCCTGATCTGGGAGAGTGGTTACAGCTGTTTTTATTGAAGACAGTGACCAAAGGTTTGTGGTCGGTAAAAACACAAAACTCTCGGCCTTCAAGGAAATGTTGAAAATGCTTCACGTTTAAGTAAATAGCAAGAAGTTCACGTCCGAAAGCACTATAACGCGTTTGGGCTGGCTGCAGTTTTTTCGAGTAAAACGCGATGGGTGCTTGTTGACCGTTAATGGTTTGTTCCAACACCCCACCGATCGCAACATCTGATGCATCGACCGTCAGAGTTAGGGGGGCATCACTGATAGGAAATGACAGAGACAATGCACTATTGATAGCATTTTTGGCATTGTCGAACGCCTGTAAACTATCGCTACACCATACCAATTTCGTTACCTTGCGTTTGTGTGTGATCATAGCGTGTAGAGGAGCAAGAACACTGGCACAGTTTTTAATGAACTTGTGGTAATAATTTACCAAACCTAGAAACCGACGTAACTCACGCTGATTATTTGGCATAGGGTAATTTTTTATCACTTCACACTTGTCCTGAAGGGGGGTAATTCCGTGCTGCGAAATCGTGTGACTAAGAAATTCCAAGGTTGGCTGTGCAAACACACTTAGATGCATTAATAGTAACACCGTATTGTTCTAAGCGTTGAAAGAGGAGTGAAAGATGTTCCTTATGTTCCTCTTCCGTTGAGCTGGCCACAAGCAAATCATCGATGTAGGCATAAACAAAGTCTAAGCCTCTGGTGACCTCATCTATAAACCTCTGAAAGGTTTGCGCAGCATTCCGTAGCCCGAACGGCATCTTCACAAATTCGAATAACCCAAATGGTGTACAAACTGCAGTCTTGGGAATATCCGAAGGCTCTACGGGAATGTGGTGGAAAGCCTTAACGAGGTCTATTTTACTGAAGATAGATTTGCCGTGGAGAAGAGAAGTAAAGTCTTGGACATTTGGTACCGGATATCGGTCCGGGATGGTTGTCGAATTCAAAAACCGGTAATCCCCACATGGTCTCCAGTCTCCTGACTTCTTCTGGACCAGGTGTAGGGGAGAGGACCAACTGCTTTTGGAAGGTCTTATTATCCCAAGATCTATCATAAGCTGGAATTCCGATTTGGCAGCTTTCAGTTTGTCCGGGGCAAGACGTCTGGGTTTTGCAAACACAGGGGGACCTTTTGTTGTAATGTGATGGGTAATGGTGTGCTTAATGGTATCACCCATCTGCATCGGTTGAAGAATTCCTGGATATCGCTGGAAAAGGCACTGGTACATGGAATTAGGGGGAACGAGGGAAAGTGCAGAGTTCGAGGCGTCCGGAAGGGCAACCTGTTTGGCAAGAACAGAAAGCAGTGTGGCCTGGTCGCATAAGCGTCGCTTGTCAAGATCCACCAGGAGTTTGAAATGCTGGAGGAAGTCAGCGCCGATTATGGGATGCTGCACTTGAGCACAGATGAAAATCCACTTGAAGGATCGGTGAAGGCCCAAGTTTAGTTCACGCGACTGAGTACCGTACGTGGGTATGCGTGAACCGTTAGCAGCGTATAGAGGCGGAGATTCCGAGTGCGTATGACCAGATTTTTGAGGGAATACACTGACTGACGCTCCGGTATCGACCAAGAAATTGACACCAGAGTTCCTGTCCTTTATGAATAACAGGTTGGCAGTGCGAGTACTAGACGCCATTAGGACTCGCTGCTGGGGTTTTCCGACGAAAAATTGCAAGGGGAGATGCACTTCCTAGCCTTCTTTCCAAATTTAGAGTGGTAGAAGCAGATCTTCCCGGAACTCGAACGATGCCTCTTCGTAAATCTTGACCGAGAATGGCTTCTTTGCCGTTGATTTTGTAGCAGAGAACAAACGTGGTTGAGTTGTTGACTTAACTCTTCCACTTTCAACTCCAGTTCCGATTGTGTGTTCACGTTGTTGACCGGAGCTGTGTCAATCTCCACTACTTTGTCGGCAGTTTCTGCTAGTTTATCAACTGGAGTAGCAGGATCCATAGTGGCCAAGACACGCTGAGCTGATGGAGGAAGTTTCTGCAAGAACAACTGTCTAAAGATGTCCTTATCGAAGGTTTGTGCGCGTTCGCCTAGAGCGCACTGCATAGCCCTCAGCATTGAGTGGGCTTACGGTCTCCAAGTTCTTCTTTTGAGATTAACTGATGTAGTTTCTCACGCTCGGAGACAGTGGTGCGGCACAGGATGGCAGACTTCAGATCGTTGTATGGGTCCTCACTCGTGGAAGTAGACACGATGACGTCACGGACTTCAGAGATGATGCTCGCTGGTAGAGAGGACAAAACATGATCGTATTTTGTCCTGCTAGCGGTGATCCTTCCCAAGTTGAATTGTGATTCCAAATAAATGGATCACCCGGCCAGAAGACGGGGAGCTTTACGCTCAAGTGGGAGATGGCACCAGCGTCGTCAGGCATCTTCTCCTATGCTTGCTGACGTACAAGCAAGACGACAAGTTACCAACGAAGGAGTGGAGGTTGAGACGAGCGCAGGCACAGAGCGCACGGGCAGGGGTGAGGGGCAGAGGGCACGAGCGACGTTACAGTCTGGTCCTAGTCGCTCGGGTGAAGGGGGTGATGGGCACGAACGACGTTACAGTCTAGTCCTAGTCGTTCGGGTAAAAGGGGGGAATCCAACTCCGGGGTCACCAATTGTTGGTTTTCGTCGTCGTCGTCGTTGGGCCTAGGCAAGCTACGGCTTGGGACCGTAGCGCATCTATCCGGTATAGGTTAACCTGGATGATGTAGCCATAAGCACTGCCGCTGGTTAAGTGCCAACCAGTGATTATCTCACTAGCCGTATTGAGTCCGTTAGGCGAAACTGCGACAGTACCAAGGATGGAAAATATAACCCTTGGATTTCTATTATTTATTTGCAAAATGGACATGGTATTAGATTAAATAATTATTTGAATATAAATAATTAACTGACAATTGTGATATATAATTAATTATGTTACATACAATAAAATAATACAGTATACATAAAATTAGTATTAATGTGGTTTACAATTGAATTATGATGGGTATTGAGTCCGTTAGGCGAAACTGCGACAGTACCAAGGATGGAAAATATAACCCTTGGATTTCTATTATTTATTTGCAAAATGGACATGGTATTAGATTAAAATAATTATTTGAATATAAATAATTAACTGACAATTGTGATATATAATTAATTATGTTTACATACAATAAAATAATACAGTATACATAAAATTAGTATTAATGTGGTTTACAATTGAATTATGATGGGTAACTAATTTAAAATGAATTTATAGCTATTCCGAAATTCAAGACGGTAAAATTAACATTTATCTTGAAACTAAAATAAGAGTATTCACTACAGATGTAACTAATATAGGCAGTCACTATTTAAACACCTGAATGAACAGGCCTATCCTTCTTGTAGTTATTAAGTTTTATATCAAGAGGATTTCACTCAGAACTTATAGGAAGATAAAGTACATCTTCCTTGCTTAAAGCATCGTTGTAACATAAGAAGTTCCGAGCGAGCCGGTATAATATAATTAGTGATGCACCGGAGGCAAATTTTGGCCGGAACCTCCGGCTTAGTGTTTTTCCTCCTGCCGGAGGCCGGAGGTTCCGGCCAATTGATTTATTTCAGTATTTACATGTGTGTGTGTGTGGTCCATCGTCTCATCTCTTTAGGGTTTATATATTATAGCCCTGCTATTTTAAATTATTAAGTCTTTAATAACTTAAACTTCATAAAAGTCGACTTTCTATGCTTTGTGTGTGCTAATTTCTCTAAAAATTCCCAGTAAACAGCATATCCTCAAGTTATGAAACTTATGATGTCTTGCTGAATGCTGAGTAAAGTAGCCTATATCAAATCAATTTTATTAATATAAGCACTGCTCACTCATAAAATAAATTATTATTGCAGTCATCTGAGAACTGAAATATTTGGATAGGTGCAGAAATGAGGTTTTATAGTTTTATTGAATTAAAACTAAAAGTTGTCAGAAATGAGTTTGGTGTACTTGGCACCTCCGGCCAGAGGCCGGAGCAGGAGGTTTTCTAAAATGGCCGGAACTCCTGTTCGGTCGGCCGGAGCCGGAGCTCCGGTGCATCACTAAATATAATCTTCATATTTTTATTATTTGCTGATTTCGCAAAGTTCGTTGACTCGTCTCTCGATGTAATTTTCATGAGTTGGTAGTGGAAAATTTTGAACACGAAATAATAAATTTGGTTTTCTTGTTGTTATGCAGGCCCGATGCCTACATATGGGTTCTATGTACGTATGGCAATTATTTCATTCCCAATAGGCTATGTCGTCAATCCCGAGGCAATTTTGTAAATATTTAATTCAATTAATTAATAATTTATATTTAATTAAGAAATAAAGGTACCACATACGATACCATGTTGTTAGCGTGTATAGTTTTTCCATATCTACAAACCGACAATAAACAGAATCTACAAGTGGACGGAAGACAACAATATGAAGTTTAACACCGAGAAATTTCAGCTATTACGGTACGGAAAAAGAGAAGACCTAAAATCCATGGAATATTATACCTTAAATGGACGGGAAATTCAGAGAAATTCTAGAGCAAAAGATTTAGGGGTTCTAATGACATGATGCGAAATTTGAAACACAAAATAAGATAGCAGTAAACAGAGCAAAGAGAATAACGGGACAGATATTGAGAACCTTTAAACGAAGGGATAGGAATGTAATGATTCCTCTACTGAAAACCCTGATCATACCCAAATTGGAATACTGCTTAGTTCTAACATCCTCATCCTCTGGAAGGGATCCAGAGAAGCTTCACAGCCAAGATCAATGGATGCAAAGAACTAAATTACTGGGAAAGGTTACGCGAACTAGACCTATATTCACTGGAAAGGAGAAGAGAGAGATACACCATTATTTACACTTGGAAAATAATGGAGAAACTAGTCCCTAATCTTACTCTAAACCCTATAACTCCCCAAACAACAGTGGAAAGTAGAAACGGTAGATTGTGTTGTATTCCCAAATTGAAGGCGAGACAGGAAACATCCTTATCCCTGAAAGAAAATAGTTTTGTGGTGAGAGGACTAAAACTGTTTAATCAGCTGCCCAAAGACCTAAGAAACACGAAGGGAGTTGCAGTGGACATCTTCAAAAGAAGACTAGACGCCTGGCTCAGAACCCCCGATGAGCCGGGTGTACCTGGCTATGTGAGGTGGAGCACAAGAAACCAACTCACTACTTCACCAGGCCAACTCGAGAGGAGGGGCGACAAGCTTGACCTTCGTGAAATGAGGAATCATGACGCGGAACCTTTGTAAGGTTGTAAGGTAAGGTGTGTGTATACCTTTGGTTACCTTTGGTTACCTTTCGCCCGAATTGTTCATTCTGACGAAGGTCAAGGTTTTCACTCCACCTTAGACCTACAGTTTAACTTGGAATCCGAACCACGCCCCACCAGCAGCCCAGCGTCTAGGCCACCCAGGGTACCCATCAGTGGCGGACTAAGGGGGGTGCGAGGGAGGCGGTCCGCCCAGGGTGACAGCCAGGAGGGGGGTGCCATCGGGAGAGTTGAAATACCAGTACAAGTTTTCAAACCAAATGAAAAATTCGCCAAAGTAAGAAATTTTTTTTTTAAATGTTCAAACTATTACAACAGCTTAATGTTAATTTCCA
>JAJOZX010002945.1:242500-327500 GCA_023014485.1 Bathynomus jamesi | reverse complement strand
TTTCACGGCTAAGCCACTGATGTCGACGCTTAATATTGTTATAGAGGACCCATTTTTCATCCCCAGTGACGATCCGATTCAAAATCGGTGCCTGCAGTTGCCGAGAATGCAGTGATGTGCAAATATCGATTCGATGTTGAAGATTCGCTTGTGACAAATCATGCGGAACCCATTTTCCAACCTTCACTACTTTTCTTAACAGCTTCAAATGACGATGAATGGTCATATGGCTAACGCCAAGTTACAGGCCAAGTTCTCTTACAGTTACCGTTGGGTTTTCCTCCACTGTTGCTTTCAGCCACTCTTCATCTAACTCATTTGGTCGTCCTGTTCGTTGATAACACTAGGCAACAAAGATTTTGTTACAGAAGACCAAATAGGTGCTCCTAGCTAATTTCGGTATGCTGATTTCAAATCTATAATTAGATTTTTTCTATCACGTCTAGATTTTGTGTAAAATGCAAATCACTTTTAGTAAAATTTTCTACCACGTCCAGATTTTGGTTTTAATCAGCTTAATGCCAGTAATATGAAACTTGCTTTTCAAGGTTAAAGCAATTTTTTTTGCCAACTATATACAAATTTGAACAATTTTGATAAATAAAATTTATCCCGAGTTGGCAACACTGAGTCAAGAGCATAGTAACGGGCAACGGCCCAACGGTCAGTCGCTACGTGACAGTCAAGCAGAACGGTTGTTGAAGCTCTCTGCTGATGAGCAAGTGACAGGTTGTGGTGACTTGTGTGTTTTTATAGCATTTGTTTTGTACTACGGTGTGTATTTCTTTTTATTTTGCACATCGTAATAATTACTTTCTACGTTTTTTCAGATATTGTACGGTAATTCAAAATGGCATCAAATAGACGTGCTTGTGTAAATCACCCAGACAACTTCTGCTTTGTCTGTGGACAATATACACCTAAGCCACAACGTAGAAACATAACAACAAAGATTAACTTGCCTACAAGTTATTTTGACTGTAAGTTAGGAGACCAACAGAGGGACTGGGCACCACATATTTGCTGTGCACAGTGCAATGCAATGTTAATAGCTTGGATGAATGGTAAAAGAAAAGCTATGCCGTTCTCAGTCCCCATGGTTTGGCGTGAGCCGAAAAATCACTTCAATGATTGTTATTTTTGTTTGACAAAGATTGCTGGTTTCACAAAGAAAAACAAATCAAAGATCACGTACCCAAACTGCGAATCAGCAATGAAACCAGTACCACATGATGAAACAAATCCACCACCAGTTCCACCAGCAACGATAACAGACAGCAGTTCATCTGAAGATTCTGCTAGTGATATAGAAACAGGGAAAGATGGCATATATGTTCCAGATGCAAATATTTCCCCACATTTGTTAAGTCAAGCGGAGTTAAATGACTTAGTGCGCGATTTGGAATTACCAAAAGAAAAGGCAGAGTTGCTTGGTTCAAGACTTCAAGAATTTAATCTTCTCCAACCAAACACCAAGTTTCCCATTTCCGCCATCGCCATTTGCAGTTTTCATCATTTTACTTACAGGAAGAAAACGTTTGTTTCTGCCACGATATCAGTGGTCTGATGCAAGGGATTGGCTGTCGCTATGATCCAAAAGAATGGAGACTGTTCATTGACTCTAGTAAAGCTAGCCTTAAAGCTGTATTACTGCACAACGGCAATGAAAAACCTTCAATACCTGTAGCACATGCCACTGGCCTTAATGAGACTTATGAATCGATGAAACTGCTGCTAAGACTCATCAAATATAAGGACCACACATGTAATATTTGTGGCGACCTTAAAGTTGTATCATTACTTCTTGGGTTACAGTTGGGCTACACAAAGCATATGTGCTTTTTGTGTCTATGGAACAGCAGAGATGACAAGAACCACTACAAAAAACATGATTGGCCATCTAGAACTGAACATGTTTTTGGTAAATACAATGTGAAACACCCAGCACTTATTGACCCTCAGAAAGTACATCTTCCACCACTTCACATTAAACTTGGCCTTATGAAAAATTTCGTGAAGGGTATGGATCATCAAGGTAGTGGTTTCCAATATTTAAAGGATAAATTCAAAGGAATATTGACAGATGCTAAGCTAGAAGCTGGAGTTTTCACTGGACCACAGATCCGCAGTGTCATCCACGACTCATCGTTTCCATCTAACCTAAATGAGAATGAACTAGGAGCATGGACATCTTTCGTTGAAGTTGTCAAAAATTTTCTTGGAAACCACAAAGCTGAAAACCACCGTAAACTCGTAGAAAACATGCTTAAATCTTATGAAATAATGGGATGCAGAATGTCTTTGAAAATTCATTTTTTACATTCTCATCTTGACTTCTTCCCGGCCAACCTTGGGGCTGTAAGTGACGAGCATGGTGAGCGCTTCCACCAACAGATCTCAGTTATGGAAAACAGATACCAAGGTAATTTCAACCCAAATATGATGGGAGATTATTGTTGGTTCCTGCAGAAGGAGAGCTCGTCATCCTACAAGCGACAAAGGAAGAGGACACACCAAAGTTTCACTTAAGAACAGGAATTTGCCTTTCAGTAGTAACAACAAATACTAACGCGCTTTGGGTGGATGGTTGGGCGCAGGGGTGGTAACTCCACCAGCGGAATTCCGCTGTCTGTCTTAAGCCAGAATAAAGGAGGAAAGACATCCCTGTTCACTAATTATTTAAGTATGCTTAACATAAAACGTGGCACGGAAAGTAGCTTAGACGGCTTTCGTAATAGAAGCGGGTGAGAAAAAAAATGAAAAATAGGGGTTTTCGGTTACACAAAATCTGGACGTGATAGAGAAATTTTGATATCAGATCTGAAATCAGCATCAGCGCTTTAGTAGGAATCAGTAGTTCACGTGTATGTAACAAAAAAAAAGTTGAAATTTGTTGCCTAGTGTAATCTTTCAGAGTGAAGTCTCCATTTCTGAACTTCTCAAACCATCTCCTACACATCCATTCGCTCACATCACCATTTCCATAAAAACTCTTTGAATGTTTTTTGCGGATTCACTAGCGTTAGATCCTTTATGGAACTCATACAGCATCACATGTCAAATATGCTCTTTCGTGGGCGCCATGTTTTTTTAATTACTGTAATATCGTAGGGGTGGCGTTGTAACTGTATGAAAAACACCAGAGAAAATACAGTAAATCCTCGATTTAACGAACTAATTCAAGCCACCCCATTCCCTTAAATCGAATATTCCCTTAAATTGTACAAAATTTCAGGCATTGAAAAAAATTATGCATAGTGCTAAGGAAGAATTCCCTAGACAAAAAAAGTAGACATAGCTTACCTTAAAATTTGGGGGTTATGGTGTTTGTTGTAGCCTTGTAGGTGGCCTGACAAAAGTATGACCCCCAAACCTGTGCCAGGCTTGAGGGGGTGAATTACTGCATCTGCATCTTCATTGCATCTTTCGTCGACAATCTTACGGTTCGTGATATTGTGCCGGGCACAAAATCTAGTCACCCAGCCAGTGCTAGCATGAAAATTTTCAATATTTAATTTTTATGAAAACCTTAATACAGCTGACTGGAGCTCTGGACCTCGGACCGGCAGCCCTTGAGCCCTTTGCTGTTTGTACCAGTTGTACACGGCGTCGTCCAGGTCTTGATGTGATGGCTTCTTTAATGACTTTATCGAGAGCCTTATTTTTGTCACTAGCACTAGCACTCGTCTCAGCTGCAGCCTATAGCTCTTAAGGTGCTGCTTATCACCTTTCAGTTGGTAAACTTGTGTTTTTCTAATGTTATACTCTGCCATCACAGCAGCCACTGACGTTCCTTTCTCAAACTTTTCAGTTATCTCTAATTTCTGCGCAATAGTTAAACGCACTCTTTTCACCTTCTCACCACCACTTGTTCTCTGAGATACTTTCGGCATGATAATAAAAGCACAGTTAAGCACAAACACAGTGAGCAGCAATGCAACACAGCGGCGAGGCGATAGGGTACAGACTGGCCACATGTAAACAAAACATGAACACACGAAAACACGTGCGCGTCCGTCCCTCCTTTTTACAGAGCACTATTCTGATTTAACAAACTAGTTCACTAAATTGATCACTCAATAACAGAGAAAAATCGTTCCGCTAAATCGCTCCTCCATTATATCGAGGATTTACTGTATTCATTAGCCTAATCCTACACTAGCCTAAGTTATTCTGTATCGTGATAAAACCTGCGCGAACCTGTCGGCCCGTGTATTTTGCAACATTTCTAAAACTATTTCACATTATCTTCAGGTTATTCTATTACCTAACGTCCGTTTTCTAATCGAGCAGAATTTGTTACAACCTGATATATATATATATATATATATATACAGGGCGTCCCAAAAAAATGTATACACACTTTAAATACTTATAAAGGCAGTGTTTATTAAAATACATTTCATTTTCAAAATGTAATAGAATCTACAGACATTATTTAATTGTTTTGTCAACGCCTCTTTTCAAACTGACGTCCGTTCTGGTCCAGGCACTGCTGATAACGCGAAGCAATGGAATCGCAAACATCACGAAACATTTCGTTTGGTATTTGTGTGCATTCTCGTTCAATGGCTGCTCTCAATTCAGCGACTGTTGCAGGTTTTATAGCGTAGACTTTGTCTTTTAAGTATCCCCATAAAAAAAAGTCTAGTGGTGTGAGGTCTGGTGAACGCGGAGGGTATTCTACGAAACCCCTTCGTCCAATCCACATCCACATCGTGCCAAGTACCACTCGCAATACTCCACTCTTCGGTCCGGATCATCATCTTCATTAATAGCATGGACTAATCTTGGAATGTAACTTTTCCATTGACAGCGCTTCAAAATGCGTTGGACAGACAATTCTGAAATTCCTACCTCACGACTCGCTTGCCGCACAGATTTCTTGGACTTTGGTGATACGTTTCCAGTACTCTTTCTTGCTTTGTGGGGCTTGTCGATGTCCGTGGTCTTCCGGAACGCTTCTTGTGGACATTCTGAACAGTTCCATCGGCTTCAAACTTATCTCTAATTCGAGTGATGGTAAGTCGCGTTGGTGGATCTGTTTGAAACTCCCTCCTAAACTGTCTTTGCACTTCAACTGCGTTTTCACACTTCAGTAGCATTTTAGAATGAATTTCCTCTGTTCAAAGCTTAGTCTGACTGCCATTATTAATTCTAATGGGTTTAACTTGGAAAGAAAGAAACATCAATTGAGCTATCAGCTGTTAAAGTGTGTATACATTTTTTTGGGACGCCCTGTATATATATATATATATATATATATATATATACACAAAGGCATATTCTCTCTCAGCTTTTAGATAAGTTTTCAAAAGCTCGCAAATGACGGTACTTTCCAATGCAACAGCATACTATTGAAGTCACGTGACAACTATGGTAGGGATTTAAAAGGCCCGTCATCAGCTTCCACATAGACATTGCAGCGTCTAACAACAGAGCGATAGAAGTTTCCATGGTAATGGCGGTGCAAGAATTAATTCTATTTTAGTTCCTGGATGATCGCCGGTTTTGTTTTATATATCATGGCTTTCAACACACTTCACAGGAAAAATCTCCGGGTGTGAGATCTGGAGAGCGGGGTCGGCTTTCCATTGGTCTGCATCCAGTGCCGGCCTTAGGGGTGTGCGAACCGTGCGGTCGCACAGGGCCCGCAACTTAGGGGGGCCCGAAAATTTCACAAATTTACCATCGATGTCAGTGCCAAAATTGGTGTAAATTAATGTAATTTATTTTTTTATCCTAATTAAATTGAATTATCCTATTCCTAATTAAATATCCTAAGGCCGGCGCTGGTTGAAACCTCTTATGATAGTTTAAATATTTGATAATAATAAAGTAATAAGTAGTAATAATAGTAAAGGCTGTTGGTCTGTTGGTATTGTTACAGGTGCACTTGTATAGTTAAATTTTACTTGTTGTACTTGTTAACAATCTACTAAAATAAAATGATTAGCAATGAAAAACAATTTGACTTGTGCCATGGGGGGCCCGTACAGTATACTCTGCACAGGGCCAGAAATATCCTAATGCCGGCGCTGCTGCATCATCTCATCCACCGCCCATGAAAGGGTTCACCCAAAAATGTCTGTACACCATGATAAAAGTGCGGGCCAGTGCCATGTTGCTGGAAACACATTTCTTAATTGTTGAACGTTTTCAGTGCCAGTCACCTATCGCTGTATTGAAGAATAATTACCCAATAAGACCACGAGGAGAAAGACCAATCCACATCGACTCCTGGTGGGTTTATCTTTATTCCATACAAAAGGAAGCAGTAGTGTCGTTGTGTCGCCTCATAGTTCCATTAAACTTAAAGCGTTCATCGTCAAACCAATCTTGTCGACGAATGTTGGATTCTGGCTAAAATGTATTTTCACTTCACTTTTGTACGGTACCTTTGGCCACGAAATTGTCCCGGTGGTGGTGGTGGTGGTGGTGATTCACAATCGCATTCCTATGCACGTTGCTAGATTGCAACACAAATTTCAAGTACCACTTGCGATAACTGAAGGACATTATGCTCACCATTTTGGTTACAACCTAAAGAGACAGGGCTTCAGCAGTACAGTATGTTAGTTTAAAGTGCAAAAATTGAATAAAAGATACTGTAGCGACCCAAAGACAGTGAGAGGCAGAGGCCTTCGAAAAATAACATACTGCACGTTCTTTGTGGGTTAAGTAAACCGATTCTGTTCTGAACAGCATGCATACATTACTAAAATCTCCTTTCCCAATGAATTGTGGTGAGAAGGCAGAAGCAACCCGGATGTAGAAGAGAAGAAAAGGTAGAAACTAATGTGTACACATCCATTCATACAGACGTCCTGGTGAACTAGCACCCAACCACAAGTCAAAATTCCACACCTGCGGTGGTTCATACCCATTAGTGGTTGCACTTCTTATCCTTGTCAAAAATAAGAGAGTCCTGACTGAATCTACATAATTTTTAACAAACCCCTATTCAGACAGACTTGCAGCCACTTCTCGTGCATCACCCAGATCAAGTCCACGCTTACCATTCACATGTCCAATCATCATCATCTCGGCCTTCCTCTCCTCCTCCTCCCTTCGCAAACACTCTTAACACACTTTCTCCACAACTGTCATCTTCCATTCTTTCAACTTGTCTATACTACCTTAACACCAAGTTTTCACTTCGTGACTTCTGAACGTCTTTCCAGAAACACACTATTTCGTACTCTATCAATCCGACGATCGGCAGACGTACTTCTTAGATTATCACTGCCAACAAACATTTTTCATCAGATATAATTATGGGTGGGCTAGATAGCTGTTGGGATGCTAATGTCTTTTCTGGTTTCCTCTAGCACGCCTACTTTTCGAGATGAGACAGATCATAATGTATATAATAAATATAATATATATATAATAAGTTATAATACTATATATAATATATGCACATAACTATATACAGGGTGTCCGAGAATTGTCTGTACAAGGTTTGGCTGTTATTAAAAGTCAACCATGAAGTGTAGAAATTCCAGTGTTGTCCCATTTTACAGAGAATCTCTAAGTTTTTTCTGATACCAAGTTTTGACAAGTTTTTTAGAAATTCCAGTGTGTCCGAAAATTATCTGTACAATTTCATCTTTTAATAAAATTCTTGATAACACACGTAAAATTCTTAAACAAGATTATTTAGAATCTGTATTTTCAAAAGTTTCTTTTATTAAAGTAACGTTGTTACAAACATTCGATATGTGCACCATCAGTGATTCGCAAAACATCCAATCGATAATCCAAATGTTGCCATGTACGCTGCAGCATATCCACATCAATTCGCTCAATAGCAGCTGTGATTCTTGCTTTTAAATCATCAATGTCTGTCACCCGCGTACAAAAAAGAAAAACTTGTCAAAACTTGTTATCAGAAAAAACTTAATGTGTTTCTCTGTAAAATGGGACAACACTGGAATTTCTACACTTCATGGTTGACTTTTAATAACAGCCAGAAATTGTACAGATAATTCTCGGACACCCGGTATAATAGAATATATAATATTATATATACAATATACCTCAAACAGCTACGTAGAATGTGTAGCAGCAAAAGTTGAAAAATTAAATATGGTACTAATTGTAAGGTACAGATCCCCCAAACACGCCAACCTCAAAATTTTCAGATTCCATTACAGAGGTAAGAAACTGGGTAAAAGATCTACACTCTCCAACCCCAAATATTTTCCTCTGTGGTGATTTTAATTTCCCATTCATGAAATATAAAAGGATAGGAAAAAATATATGTATACACCAGAACAAGGGGAGCACGCGGGAAGACCAGGAGCAGGTAAAAATGCTACTAGCTCTAGCTGATGAATTTATGTTAACACAAGAAATAACAGAAAACACAAGAAAAAATAACTGCCTACATTTGGTATTCACAAACAAGAGCAGCCTAATTGATAATGTAGAAATATCCTCAACTATAATACCGGACCACAACATTATTGAAATAACAACCAATATAAAAGCAATAGGAAAGGAAAGAACACGCACAACAGAAAGAAGCAAATTCGAAATTTTTAATTTTCACTCCAAAGCTATAAACTGGGAAGATGTTGCATCTAGCATGGAAGTAATAGATTGGAAAATCATTTTCGAGGCCAAGACAACGGAAGAGATGCTAATGAGTTTGGAGGAGAAGACGCTGGAAATTGTGGAAAGACATGTCCCAAAACTAGAGGAAAGAGAAGCAGGCTCGAGAGACAAAAGAGGTCATTGCTCCGAAAAAGAAAAAGAGTGACTGCAAAACTAAGTAACTGTAAGGATAACAACATCAGGAAAATATTAGATGCTAAGCTGCAGAGTATCGATGACGTCATACAGGAACTAATTGAGAAGCATACAGAAAAAGAAGACGACGACGCTATTATGGAAAAACTCTACACGTCTACAATATGATATCATATGTGATACCTTTATTTCTTAATTAAATATAAATTATTAATTTATTGAATTAAATATCTACAAAATTGCCTTGGAATTGGCGACATAGCCTATTGGGAATGAAAATAATTGCCACACATACAACCCAATATGGAGGCATTGGGTCCACATAACAAGAAAAACAAAATTTTTCATTGCTGACTCATGAAAATTACTTCGAGAGAAGAGTCAACGAACTTTGAAAAATCAGCGAATTCCTAAGCGAACGATTTATATTCTTGCGGCACTGAGAGCTGCTGATGTTAAGCCCTGCTTTTAAGCGAGGAAGATGTACTTAATCTTCCAATAAGTTCTGAGTGAATAACAAGTAATATAAACCTAATAACTCAAAAGGATAGGCCTATACCTTCAGGAATTTAAATATAGTGACTGCCTATATTAATTAAACCAAATCAACTCGTGTAACTCCATCGTACCGCGGCCCTACATCGAAAGAGAAGCGAGGCCCAACGAAATAATAAGGCAAGGTAATTTCCTTCTTTACCATTAGGCAGCGCTAAAATATCGAAAGCAAATAAATTTAACATTAACCACTAAAAACAATAAATAAAGAGGTCCTTTGAAGACCTCTACATACATAACTTTTTAACAAAAAAACGTAGGGTCTTTGTCGTTAACTCTACTGAAATCGGCTGGAAATTTCCAACGGATGAGGGTAACAGGGAATCAATTCATAGCCCTATATAATTTTTTCAAAGCTATAGAAACGATAAAGGTTAACTGAAAGTACTTCTATAATTTTGAAAAAAAGGAAGTCGAAAAACCATGCGACTATCGGACCTTTAAAAAACAGGAACTAAAATATTAAGAGCTCAGTACGAATCATCTTTCAATATCCCAAAGCTGACAAACTGATATGCGAAAGAAACGCTTTCTCTGAAGAAGAACTACAAGCAGTGATGGGCATCGATACATGAAAATCGCTAAAGCGATACCGATACATCGATACATGAAGAACGTCTTAGGCGATACCGATACGCCGATACTTTCTAGATGTCTTAAGCGATACCGATACATGTATCGCCGGTACATTTTTATAATTATTCATTTAATATGTAGGTATTAGATATTATTGTTTATACTAGTAATTTGTACGCACTGTAAGTAAAATCAACATTTTAATGGGTTTTATAGATGTAAATAAAAACAATTGCTTTATTTAATGAAAGTATGTTTTAATTTTATAGGATACATGAATGACTGAAAATATTACACTAACAATTAAAAGTAATTACTATTACCCTTCAAAAATACCAGCTGGCTAAACATCTGGTCAGACAGTCACTGTGTGACGTGACCAGTTGAGTAGTACTGTCATTAAATAAATATTTAATAATATTATTATTTATGTATATTCATAAATATAACTCACTCAGTAGTGTCATATTATAAGATCTATTTAAATATTTAAAAATTCTTATTAATGTATCGATGTATCGATTTTTTTCGATGCATTTAAGAAAATTGACCTTAGCGATACCGATAAATCGATACTTTTGTCAAGTAGCTAAAGCGATACCGATACCGATACAAAAGTATCGATCGATACGTATCGGTGATACATGTATCTAGATACTGCCCATCACTGACTACAAGGGGAAAGTATAACGGATTTCGACTTTACGACAGATGATATTACACAAGCTACAGGCCGTTTCGAGCCATTACGGGGCCCTAAGCAGTATACCCATTTGAGGCCCCACCCCTCCATCCACCAACTCACGCCTTATTACATCACCTCAGCATACACATATAAAAAATGGCTGTTAATAAAAAACAATTATGAAACAATTTTAATGAAACATTTATGTCCAAAACAACAAATATGTATTTTCAAAAGACAAACAGAAAAAATACTCTGTATCTTCAAAATTTTTGCCTCCTAGATTTTTTCTGGGCGAAATCATCAATAACATCATCCTATGAAATCTCCCTGCCAACGTCCTGGCTGATGCTTATGATGCCAAGGCCACTGAGGCGATCCTGCCCCATTGATGATATGAGGTAGTTCTTGATTAGCTTCATCTTAGAGAAGCTCCTCTGGCTGACGCTACTGTCACAGGTAGAGTGCAGGCAATTCTTAGTGCAACCCAGAGATTGAGGTACAGTTGGCTTTTCCACATATTTCAGTAGTGCTCCTGAGAAGAACATAACATTACATATTCTGTTAATTTTTGCTAAAATACTCTTTCTTATCTTGTTTGATAACACTGGGTAACAAAATTTGAAAACTTTTCCGTTTAGTGTGATTTTTCTGTCGTTTCTTAATGATTTCGGGGCGCTGATTCCAAAAATGATATTGGTTTTGCTCTATCATCAACCGTTTCAAAAATATAGGTTATCACACTTTTCATATGGCAAAGTATATAAAGAAGGCTAACAAATATTTTCTGAAAATAAAAACACTATTGGAAATTAATGTTTATTGAGCCAAAATTGTTTGACAAACCCAAAATGGTGCAAAGGATATAATATATACCATGAGGAGAACCGATAAGAGAATAACAAGCCTCGTTATGCAGTGTGCGTTCCTTAGAAATGCACTGAAGAACGCGACTTCGGCGTATGAACATTCTTATCCTTTCTGATCAGCGACCATATGTAGTCTCCCATCATGGAAGCATCCCAATGGCCCTGGTACCTTTTCTCCATCGTTTGAATATCTTGATGGAATCTTTCGCCATGTTCTTCACTCACATCGCCCAGGTTATCACGAAAAAAGTCTAGATGTGAATGCAGTGTGTGTAATTTTAAAGACATACGGCACCCCATTTTGTCATAGCACTTAATCAAGTTTGACACTAACTCCTTATAGTTTGGTGCTTTATGGTTGCCTAAAACCCCACGAACCACATCACGGAAAGCACACCAAGCCTCTTTTTCGATCGGAGTCATCTTGGCTTCAAGGTTCTTTGAATTCAACAGTGCCTTGACTTGTGGTCCTACAAAGATGTCAGCCTTGACTTTGGCCTCAGAGAGTTTAGGGAACATGACCCGAATCTGTTGGAAAACTTCCCCTCCAAAATCTAACACAGTTACAAACTGCTTAATTAGACCCAACTTAATATGGAAAGGTGGCAGCAGAACTATGTCAGGCTTCACAAGAGGTTCCCTGAGTACATTGTACTTTCCTGGTTGCAGTCCTTCACGTGGAGGCCACTGAACTGTTTTATAGTGCTCAGTTGAAGCCCTGTTATCCCACAGGCAAGGAAAACATGAATATTTAGTAAACCCTCCTTGTAAACCTAACAGGAAACCAACCATTTTGAAATCATCACACACGTCCCAGTTATATTGTTCATACCTGATTTGAGTGAGCAGTTGTTTGACATTTTCATAGTCCTCTTTCATTTGAACAGAATGTGCAACTGGTATAGATGGATATTTGTTCCCATTGTGGAGTAGAACAGCTTTTAAACTCCGAGTTGAACTGTCAATAAACAGGCGCCACTCTGAGAGTATATGTGTTAACCCAATAGCTGTGAATAGACCATTAACCTCGCTGCAATAACAGAGGGAGTCATTGACATCGTAGAACCTCGCAAACTCTTCATGCCGCTTTCGGTATACAGTGCTCTTGCAGTCTTCTCCAAGCAAATTCCACTCTTTGAGCCTGGAGGTCAGAAGCTCAGACCCTGATTTCGTCAGACCCAAATCTCTAAGTCGTCCAATTCCCTCTGATTTGGAAAGTGAGGGTTTGTACTGAAAGTTACTGTATATTCTTCATCATGACTGTCTTCACCAGCCGATATCTCAGATGAGCTAGCTGCATCCATTTTCAACCTGCAAAGCAAAGAAACAAAATATAGGCATAGCTATATATGTAGAAGAGCATCAACACTAAGAAAAATCGACACATAATGACCCACAGTCTGTAAATACAGAAGGTAAATTAATGAATAGATACCTGTTCTGGTGGACGTGGTATTGGAAGACCTTCGCCATGTGGTACAGGAGCTATGGACGACGCTATGCTTGGATACTGAAGAGTCTGCCTTCCTTTAACTTTCCTGTACTTAGAAACATCTACCATGCAGTAGTAGCAATCGTCGTGGTGGCTCTTTGGTTCTCTCCATATTCTGGGTACCGCAAAGGGGTAGGGTATGATTCATCGCCGCCAACTCAACTCCAGCCAACTCAACTCCAGCCAACTCAACTTCGAATGCACTGTTGCCAAATAATGTTTGTATAATTTACTAATCTTTCTTTCGTGCGATGATAGGTATTGAAGGAAATTAAAAACACCAGGAAGAACCATTGAAAACATAACTAATTATATTTATATACTATTTTATTTATATAACCTAACCTAACCTAACCTAACCTAACCTTCACCAATTAACATTACAGATGCCTTATACAAAATACAGAAGAGTCGAGATATGTATCTCGAACAACTTGTAGGAGGTCATGCTCCACCTTCAAAGTTAAAAAAATATCGTGATGCTAATGACCATATATTAAAACTAGTTTTAAGCTTTGAACAACGATCACCATTAGAATATTTACGTGGGATTGCCTACAATTACCACTAATTAAAATCTGAACCTTTTAATCTTTTTTTAACGTAGTAGAATAAAGGGTTTCTAACAATTTTTAACTTTTTAAAGCTCTAACCTTCAAAAATAAATTTAATTCATTTTTTCAAAAAATGGAGTTGAGTTGGCGGCGATGAGGAGTTGGCGGCGATGAATCGTCCCATCCCGCCGCAAAGGGCATTGCCTTGCGTACTCCCCGCAGCCACCCTTCAAGTGTGGAGCGGCAGCTCCCACAGATCACATGGGGTGCCCAGGGCTTATCTTGGTCACCCATAAGCATACCAAAATAGAGCCGATACGCGATCCAGAACTTGGTGCCTTTCACAATCTTGTGGGATACTTGCTTGGGGCCTATGTAATACCCACAAACGTAGCAGAATATATCCGGCGAGTGTTTACGAGCTCTATTTGCCATTCTCTTTACCAAACTGCACTACATTAATCATAACCTGCAGATATAGAGAGAAGAGTTATTAAATCTGCAACAGATTACAGATTCCAGAAAAAAGATGTATTCACAACACTGAAATAATGTTCGCAATAAAAAAGGATCGATAACACTCAAATCGTCAGCACAGAGAAGCACAGAAACACAGTACCTCAGTGCTAGTAACCATCAGACAAACAACCTGCTTTCTTTGTGTGCTCACACTTACTGACTTCTCAGACTCTGCGCTCTTCTTTATATAGCACAGTGGAAGTTTTGGGCAATTTCTAGAGCAAGAAACTGTCAACGAACATCCGGATTGTTCTCAACAATTCCTGATTATTCTGATATCGCTGCGCCCATAATAACATTATACTGGTAAAACATGAAAAATGGATTATCTCTGAAACCATTGATGATACACACAAACCAAGGCCAGATTTGGACTCGGCTCCCACAAATGCATATAAAAACAAAAAATTCTATATAAACAAAATCAGTGTTACACAGTGTAATTGATCTGTGTGAACAGAATTTGAGGTGATGTGATCCAATAAGTTTCACATTTCGAAATATTATAAATATTACAGAGACTAGCTTACTCTACACGATTCCTGAGCACTTGCTAAATAATAATCTACAGATCTACAGAAGCTAAGGCTAACAAAGACCCTAAGATCCACTCTAAGGTTAGCCCGAGAGAAAGGAAAGAGTAGGGGGTTAAGAGAAGAAAATAAGGGGATAAGTAAGTAGCAACACCTATCACTCATGGGTTAACATTCATTCGGAAAAAGAGAAAAAAGACTCATCATTATCATCCGCCGGCCACTGCCGACAAGTCGGAAAAATAGTCGTAGAGAATAGGAAAGGGGTGAAAGATGAAAAGAAAATAAGAACGCTTACAAACCATGCAAACACAGTCTTAACTCACTATCATACCATGCAAACTACAGACATGCAAGTAAAGAGAGTTACAGACATGCAAGTAAAGAGAGTTACAGACATGCAAGTAAATAGAGGATAAGGAAAAAAAAGTAGGTAAAGTTAAACAAAAAGTGGGTTAGTTTACGCTACGAGCTACATCTACGTTCGTGTTAGTCTATTTTTTTTTTAAATAATAATTTCATTGCTGGCATCACACGCTGGCATGTCACAAGCATGTCATCGTCAACAGACTCATCCTCGTCCACCACCACCAGAGCTCCTGTTGCCAACTTTTTTTTCATTTTAAACAACGTTAATATTTTTAAAATACCTATCTAAACGGTTCTTAAATATATTAACGCTGGTAGAGTTAACGACTGACGCGGGAAGATTATTCCATTTATCAATTACTTTAAACGTAAAGAAGTTTTTAGCGATATTAGTAATGAAACGTGTGCCACGCAACTTAAATCCGTTATTATGAGTATTGCTATTATCGAAAGTGAACAGTTTGTCAAAATTTACGTTATCGATGTTGTGATAGCGTGGGGTAGACACCCGAGTTAGGTTACTTAGGTTCTAGCAAACAATCAAAAGCACTTACCGGTGCGTTGAATTAGATATTCCTTTGGGAGCCTACCATTAGATTCCTGTGTCCCACAAACGGCCTACCTAACTCTCTCTTACATTACCAATTTAGAAGCTATAGACATTACCCCTAACTATACTTAAGTACGGACAACTTCCTACCCCATTTGTCACCTTAGAAACACCACCTAATTACACTCAGCACCAACGATTAGGTCAGATAGGAAAAAACATCTCTAGGCTAGCCCAAAACAATACGAACAGCCGTTGGTTCGTTTATCACTGGCTGTTGCCATTCAGCTTAGATTTAGTGATATTTCCCCTTTAGTGACTTTTAGACTATATACATATATATACACACAGTCACCTCACTCCTCCCCTACAAGTTTAGTCTGTCAGGGGGATGAGGGACCCTAGACGACCTGCGGAGTGGGGTTGATGTAGTAGGATTAGGTGCAACCTGCATAGGCGGGCGAATTGAACCATTTTCCGGAGGATCAGTTCTCTCTTCCGGAAGACTCTGGTCCTTCTGCAATTCACGTTCCCATATCTGGTCCTGATGGCGTTTAATAGAACGACCATCTTCTAGTTGGCACTTGAAGGAAACAGGGCCCGTTCTCTCCTGGACAGTTGCAGGAACCCATTTTGGTCCAGCCCCATAGTTGCAAATCATAACTGGATCATTAGGTTGCGCCTCTATAACTCTCCCTCTTTTAGTGTCATGGTACAGCTTCTGTTTTTCCTGATGGCGTAAAACTCGTTCTTGTAACGTTTCGTTTGGACTTAACAAATCAAAAACTGAACGAATTCCCCGGCCAATCATAAGTTTAGAGGGAGACACCCCCGTCGTGGTGTGAGGTGTTAATCGATATTTAAACAAAAACTTATCCACCACCACTTGCATTTCCTCCCCACGAGAATGACGCAAGGCCGACTTGAAAGTACGGACCATGTTTTCCGCGAGACCGTTAGTAGACGGGTGGAAAACACTAGACCGGACATGTCTAATGCCATTTAGGTGGACGAAGGAACGAAATTCCTCACTGGTAAAACAAGTACCATTGTCGGAAACCAGGACTACGGGTAAACCCCATCGAGCGAAAACCGAACGGAGTAAGCGAATAGTAACACCCGAAGTCGTGGAAGTGGTTGGAAAAATTTCCACCCACTTAGAGTAGGCGTCCACAATGACTAGGAAATAAGTATTATTTATAGGACCTGCATTGTCAACATGGATCCTATGCCACGGTATAGTAGGCCATTCCCAAGGATGAAGTGGACTTTTCCTTGGGAGATCTGTTCTCTAGGCAGCTTTGACAGGAACGAACCAATGATTCGAGTTCTCCATCTAAACCAGGCCACCAGAAATAAGCTCTCGCCAGCTCTTTCATTTTTGTTGCACCCATGTGTTCAGCGTGAAGTTCCTTCACTAAATTCGACCTGCCTTCATTTGGAATTATCACTCTGTGGCCCCATAAGAGACAGCCATTTTGAATGGAGAGGCCAGACTGACGTTGATAAAAAGGCTGTAATTCACTCTCAACCTTAGTAGGCCAACCAACTGAGCAGAAATGGATGACCCTAGACAGAATAGGGTCTGATTTTGTCCACTGCTCTATTTGTACCGCCGATACTGGAGTGGATTCCAAAAACTCCACCAAGTGAACCCATTCTGTAGGTATAGGTACACAATCATTTGGATTTTCTAAGGGCAACCTACTTAGCGCATCAGCCGTACCTAGAAGTTTACCTGACCGATGTACTAAGTCAAATTTATAGGCTTGTAGAATCAGTGCCCATCGTTGAATCCTACCTGAGGCCATAACTGGAATATTTTTATTAGGTGAAAATAAACCTAAAAGAGGCTTATGGTCAGTAATTACTTTAAATTCATGACCCCATAGATAGAAATGAAATTTTTTTACTGCAAATACTAAGGCTAATGTTTTACGTTCCACTTGTGCATATCGTCTTTCAGTCTCAGTTAGTGTTCTAGAAGCAAAACAGATAGGCCTATCTACACCATCAATGTGGTGAGATAACACTGCCCCAATTCCATAAGAACTGCTGTCTGCTGAAACTACGAGAGGAAGTTTAGGATTATAATGCACTAGTAGCGTGGACTTCAGTAGTACGTCCTTGGAAGCCTCAAATGCTTCCTTTTGAGTTTTCTCCCATCTCCACTGTTCCCCAGATCGTAATAGCTTATTTAGGGGTTCAAGGAAAGTCGATGCATTAGGCAAAAATTTCCTATAAAAGTTTAGGAGACCTAAATAAGCTTGTAACTGTGTGATGTTTTGTGGAGGTGGTGCATTTTTTATTGCTTCTAGTTTATCCACCGTTGGATGAATGCCTGAGGCATCTATGCGGAACCCTAAATATGAAACCTCGTTAGTGACCCATGAACACTTTTCTCTCTTTAGCTTAAGTCCGGCATCCCGGAGTCTTTTCAGAACCGTGGTTAATCTAGTTAGGTGTTCTTTTTTAGACGAACCTGAAATGAGGACATCATATAGAAAGCAAAGTACCCCTGGAATGTGACCTAGAACTTGGTCCATTGTCCTCTGAAAAATACCCGGAGCCGATGCCATTCCATAGCATAGCCTATTGTACTTATATAGGCCTCGGTGCGTATTTATGATAGTTAATTCTTTAGAGTTTTCATCTAAACTTAGTTGAGCATAGGCTTGGGACATATCGAGTTTTGTGAAATATTTACCCCCAGCAAGAGAGCTAAATAATTCATCAGGCTTGGGTATAGGATAGCAATCTAGAAGGACGGCTCTATTCGCTGTTAAACGGTAATCCCCACATAACCGCACGGACTTGTCCGGCTTTAGTACAGGAACTACTGGGGCAGCCCACTTAGCGTGTGTGACTGGTTCAATAATTTTATCTTTTAGGAGCCTGTCAATTTCTAAATCTACCTTCTCCCGCAGTGCATGCGCAATTGAACGAGCCTTACAAAATTTCGGAGTTACATTAGGATCTACTTCTATGCAGACCTGATGGCCTTTTAGGTTGCCTACTTCAGGCCCAAAAACAGAAGAAAACTCCCTTAACAATGAGTCTATGTCAGACGGATATGAGAGTGTATGCACATCTGCCTGACTCTTTGGCAAGATTTTGTCAATTGGCATTTTCAAAGCGTCAATCCAATCACGGCCTAGTAGAGTAGGCCCTTGCTCATCCACCACTAAAAGGGTTAAGGGATGAGACAAAGTTTTCTGGTTGAGTGTAACTGTGACGGATGCTTCTCCACAAATAGGTATTTGTATGTCCCCATATTTCTTTAAAATAGTTTTAGATGCATGTAGTTTAGGTGTGTTTTTGAAAATTTTATCAAAAACTGTTTTGGACATGACAGTTCGGGCAACACCTGTATCTAGCTCTAGAGGAACTGTAATTCCATTTAGGCCTACCTCTACAATATATGGGCCTGTATTTTTCCCACTTTGCTGCTCATAAAATAGGTACTCCACTCCAATGTTCGAAGTACTTCCCCTTTGAGGATTTACACTAGAAATGTTAAAATTAGAATTTTCACCCTTCGTTTTCTTTGAAAAACACACTTTAGCTATGTGGCCTATTTTACTACAGTTTCGGCAAACTGCTTCTTTAAAAGGGCAGTCCTTCTTCCAACGGTGTTTTCCACACCCCGTACATGGCTTGGAAGGCTTAGTAGAATTAGTAGGCTTAGTCGTATTCGCCTCATACCTTTTATTTGCCTGTTGTTATTTTATTTATTTGTTGGGTTCAAAATCCCAGCTGAGCCGTGAACGGCCAAATTCTAAAGGGCCAGCTCTACCTACAGCCCAAGTTAAGCTAAAATTAAAACTTACGGATTTGAGATCCTATTAGGTCCTACCTCAGGGTTGCTGACTCGATGCGGGCCTACCTTAGACCTTAGTTACATGAATTTAATATAAAAACAAAAGGGGGTACTATTTATGGTCTTCTTTCTCAACCTTGCAACAACAACGCAACCTGGACTATTGCACGATGCAACAATCTTGTATCTAAACAACCAAACTGAATTGCAAGAGAGCTCTCTATCACACCACACCCTGTACGTACGACATCCCACAAACGAGTAGAAAAGACGCGCAGCGCCCCAAAATGATGCCACCAGAGTCCCAAACACTGATGCCACAAGAGCCCAAAAATGCTAGCTCTAAATTAAGTGAATTTTTCACTAACCTTACAATTATGAGATGGATATATATATACAGTCTAGGGTCTCTCTTATTTTCGAAGTGTTGATTTGTTTAGGTTGCGCCTCCTCAACCAGTTCCATTGGTTGAAAAAACATCACATATAAAAATTTGCTTGGATTGAACAATTTTTAGAGGTCGCCCCCGCTTATTAAAGTTCATAAAATATAGCTATTATTTATGCAATTAATATTTGAAATTACTAACAGTTGTCAAGTATACTAAACATATGTTTTTAATTAATTAATCATCATATTTATGATGAATTCAATTAAATGAATATTTGTTTCGATACAACAGCTTCAAACACGGGTCAATATAGTGGAGCCTGTGCTCTCAACGAAGCAAAATTGGGACATGATGTTTTGTACTTGCCTTGTAGACACCATGTTTTAGATTTATTGTTGGGAGCTGCATTTGAAGCAACATTGGGATCTACATCAACTGGTCCAGAGATATTGATCTTTAAGCGTTTTCGTGACAATTGGACTTCTGTTGATCAAAGCCAGTTCCAAACAGGTGAGACAGACACGATTACTAAAGAAGCAATTATCCAGTCTAAAACTGAACTAATTCAGTTTGCTAGATCCCAGGCACCTATGCTACGGGATGACTATCAAGAACTTTTGGATCTGTCCATCATCTTTCTTTGAGGTGTCCCCAATAAAGGCATCAAGTTTCGTGCACCAGGTGCCATGCATCGAGCTCGCTGGATGTCCAAAGCGCTCTATTCTATCAAGATGTGGCTTTTTCGAAACCAGTTCAAGATGACTAAGACTGAAGAACGAGGAATTCGAGATCTTTCCCTTTTTTCTGTTCTCATCTATATGAAGGCTTGGACAACATCCTCACTCCCTATTGAAACCCCATTTAATGACTAGCTCCTTATGAGGTCATTGATTAATTATCCTAACAAAAAGATTCCTGATGCAACTAAAAAAAAGCTCTCTAACCACTTATGGTACCTGTCTGAAGAAGCAGTTGGTCTTGCTTTCTTTGATGAGCGAATTACTACAGATGTAAAGAAACGCATGGTAAAGGCATTAGAAGATGAGTCTACTGATAGACCACCCAAGCGTCCTCGGATTCCTGAATCGACCTTCTGCTCTGGTGAAGGACTACACCAACTTGTTACAAGAAATACTAGAGAATTCTTTACTAAGCTGAATTTGCCAGAAGGATTTCTGAACAAGGCACCCAGCACTTGGACATCCAACTGTGAATATTTAAGGGCCAGAGCTATTGTTGCAGCTCTATCTGTTGTAAATGACCGGGCAGAACGTGCAGTAGCTTTAGTTCAAGAGCTGAATAAGAAATTGACAGTGGGTGAAGAGCACCTCCATTTCCTGCTCCAAATTGTTGCAAAACACTGCCAGAGTCACCCAGTTCCATCAAAAACTGTTCTTCTCAAAAAATAACCATCAATGAGGTCGCACCTTAAAATACACCATATTGTATAATCATTGTATATTAAATAAATGTTGTATAAGGAAATAATGCTAATTAAAGTAATTAAAGTATGTAAATAGCACTGGCATTTTGAATTTATCTATATATAATAACTAATCGTTTTTTTTTGTAGCAATGCTTCATTGCTGATTGTATATAAAAAAAGAGCCAGGAAGGATTTTGGATAGGAGAAAAAGGATTGGGATAAAAAAGGATTGAGGACCAAAGGATGGATTATAACATCATCAAGGATAGGTTAGAAAAGGATCAATGATAAATAAGAAGGCCTATACTTATAAAAACGAATCAAACTAAAAAAAGGAAGGAAGGAATTATGTGTATAATGAGCATAATCATATGTCAGGAGCTATTATGCCATGGTCACCATTTTTATTAGCCGGGGGCGACCCCTAAATATGAGCCAATTTGTGTCAAACTTTCAAGTTTTAGTTTTTATGCTAAATGGAACTATTTTAGGGGGTGCAGATAAAATAATTCAACATTTCAATTTTTGACTACCCAATAAGAGACACCCTAAATTATACACCTTAACTTAATATATACAAGCAATGCTGCATCAATCAGCTTAGTCATCATATCGCCTTGGGACAACAATGGTTCTTCCTCTTCTAGATTTTCTAACACTCCCCACCGAAGAGGCATTGTTGTCGTTACCTTCTGCAAGGTTAGCCAAGCCTTCTCCATGAGGCTGTAACTCAAATGTTTCATCTTGACTATCTGTGTTTTTGCTGATTTCTAAAGCATAGAGTTTTTGTATAGGTCTCTTTAACTTTCCTCCTGAAGTCTTTACCAGTGCAGACCTAACTAAATTGTCTTTGCCAACAAACAACTCTTCAATTATGCCAAGCTTCCAGCATTGCCTTGGTCTTTCATCCCCAATCATTACCACTTCTCCCACCTTGATACAATTTGCATTGGAGCCCTTTACCTTGCCTGATGGGTAATAATTGAGTTCTGGCAAGTATTCCATCTGCCACCTCTTCCATAACTGATCTTGTAGCTCTTCAAGGTACCTGAACCGTTGGTTAACTCTCCTTGAGTGCTCTGGATAGGCTGCAAGTCTTCTGGCACACTGGGGCTTGATGTTAATCGTTTACCACAAAAAAATGATTTGGTGTCAATGGCTCTGCATCCTGCATACTGTTGTAAACAAAAGTGATAGGCCTACTGTTCACCATTGCTTCTACTTCACATAAAACAGTGCAGAATTCTTCTTTGCTCAAATGAGCATTAGCTAAAAGTTTCTTTAATGGACACTTTACACTTCTCACTAGCCTTTCCCAAAATCCTCCCCACCATGGTGCTCTCTCAACAATAAACTCCCACTGTACCCCTTGGTGTGAAAAGTAGGATTGGAATCCTTCCTCTTTTAGCAAGGACCAAATTTCTTGGAGTTCCTTTGCAGCCTTTTTGAAGGTTTTTGCATTATCCGATATGATTTTATTTGGGAAACCCCTTCTGTTCACAAACCTTTTAAAGGCCAAAAGAAATACATCACTACTTAAGTTGCTTACCAACTCCAAATGGATTGCTCTGGTGGTAGCACAGTGAAAAACATATATAACCTTTGTTAGACTCCCCTCTCATACACATAGACTGGCCTGCAAAGTCTACTCCCACTACATCAAATGGGGCAGTATAGACACACCGTTCTCTTGGAAGTGGAGCCACCTTTTCATAATAAGGCTTTGCACTCCAACGCTTGCAAACCACACATTTATGCAAGACCTTTTTTACTACTTGTCTAATTTTGGGAATCCAAAATGTTGTATAATCTCTATTATCACTTCTCTAACTCCAGCATGTAACAGCTTATGATGAGTATCCAGGATCAAAAGGTCCACAAAGTGCCCCCCAGAAGGTAGCAAAATTGGATGTCTTTTCTCCTCTGGAAGCCCAGAAAACTGTAGTCTACCTCCTACTCTCAATAAATCCTGATCCAAAAACACATCCAAACCCTTGAGCGCAGAATGTGTTGGTAGAACCTGTAATGGATGGCTGGTGAGCAATTCCTCTCTTCACCAAATTTTTCCTTCTGCATATATACCACCCAGTATTTCCTGGCTTGCTGAATCTCATTACTGTTCAGAATTCCTTCCCTTCTTGTTTCTCCCTTAATGTTGTTGGTAAATCTATATACCCATGCTGTCACTCTTAACAATCTTTTCAGACTGCTAATGTCCTCAAGCCTCAATATGGGGTCCTGCTGCATAACTTGACAACTGTTCACAGCGCATTTTCTCACCTCACTCACCCATGCTTCTTCAGCCTGGCATTCTCCTACAATAGGCTGATTAGAAGGCCAGTTTTCACTTCCAAGTTTTAGCCACTCTGGCCCATTCCACCACAAACTTGACTGTGCAAGATCTTTCACTGAAATTCCTCGTGTTGGTAAATCAGCGGGGTTTTGGGTGCCTGGACAATGCTTCCATTGCTTGGGATCTGTGTGCGCTTGAATTTCCTCCACCCTATTGGCAACAAATGGTTTCCATTTCCTTGCCTGGCTTCTTAACCAGTGCCAAACTATAGTGGAGTCTGTCCAATAATAGCTCGGAATTTCAGAGAGGGCCAAAGACTTTTGCACTATAACTGCAAGCCGACTAGCAATAACTGCACCCATCAATTCCAACCTTGGAACAGAAAGCTTTTTCAAAGGTGCTACTCTGCTCTTTGCAGCAACCAACCTGCAGCTCCAAATTGTCTGGACTATTGTTCAACTCTCCAAAGTACCATCTTGGGATTTCAATGTCTCCAAGATGTGCCAATTCTTTGAACCAATATTTCCACCTTACCACCATATGATCAGGTAACTCTTGGTCCCAACCAAGTCCAATTTCCCAGAGGCTCTGAAACCAAATTTTTTACTTTATCACAAATGGAGCCAGGAATCCAAGAGGATCAAAGACCTTTGAAGCCAAACTAAGAGCTGTACGTTTTGTCCACCTTGTCTCATTCTCAGCCAGCTCTACTAAAGATTTCCCATTGAAGGTAAACAAATCATCATCTTGCTGCCAAACAATGCCTAGCACCTTTGCGTCTATTGCCCACAACTCCTTAATACCAGAATCCTCAATACTTTCTGCTGCATCAGGTACTACACAGGAATGACTCATAAACTCTTGTAATTGCGAATGATTGGTCTGCCATTTTCTAAGCTCCATGCCAGCCTCCCTCATTATAGCTCTAGCCTCCATGAATATCTGTTTAGCCATTTCTGTATTATCCACGGAACACAGCAAATCATCAACATAAAAATTTTTCCTTATGTGTTCAATAGTGTTAGGATAGACTTCAGAATATTTCTTAAAATGGTACTGCATAGTAGCTGCCAACAGAAATGGACTAGAGCTGAGGCCAAACAACACTGACTTCATTCTATATGCTTGAACCTTAGGTTCATTTTCCAACAAGTCTTTCGTATCCACCCACAGATACCTTACTGCATCTCTGTCCTCTGGTTTTAACTTTATCCGCAAAAAGGCTTGCTTCACATCTGCAGTCAATGCTACTCTACCAAACCTGAATCTCAGTAACAAGGAAAATAAATCTGCATTTAAATTTGGCCCAGCATCCAAACAGTCATTCAAGGACACACCACCTTTGTCCTTGGCTGAGCCATCAAAAACTACCCTCAGTTTGGTGGTAGTTTTGTCTCGCCGTACCACTGCATGGTGTGGCAGATAATGTGCCTCCTGGCTCACCAGCTCACCTTGCACCCTTTCAGCATAGCCCTCCCTTACATAACTTAGGATGGCCTCATTGTATTCAATTAACAACTCATTTTTTCTTAGCCTGTACAATGAAGTCTCCAACCTCCGATTAGCTAGCTGAAGGTTTGAACCGGGTTTGCAAGAATCCTTCCATGGTAGGCCAACTTCATAGCAACCATCTCTAAACCCAATCCCTTTTTCAAATTGCTCTAAAACATCATTGTTCACTGTACTTGCCTGTTTGTCCTTTATGCCAATAGATTCAAGTTCCCAAAACGCTTTCAAATGCCTTTCCAGACCATGGCTGTTCTCCTCAATCTTAACAAAAAGAGCCTTAACTTCCATTTCATTGCAATAACTACCATGTAGCATCCAGCCTAGCTTACTTTCAATAGCTACCGGGCCTTGAGATGTGCGGACAATATTACCAGTGATGAAGTCCCAATAATAGTCAGCTCCAATCAAAAGACTAATATCTTCTGTTCCTTCAAACTTATTATTGCCCAAATTAATTCCTTTAACTTGCAATTCTTGGACACATGCCATATCTAAACAAGTAGTGACTGGAGCACAAAGTTCCTCAATCTCTACAGCTTGGACCTTGATAGTGGGACTTTGCGGTAACAACCCTTTAACCAGAACTTCTACCTTCTTAAATTTGGTTCGGTTTTGAACGGAACCCCCAAACCCAGAAATTCTTAAATTTTCCCTCTTAAGTTCTTTAAACTTCAATTTTCTGGAAATTCTGGTCTTAATAAAACTACACTGGCTACCACTATCAAACAACACTCTTACAGTAGCTTCTCCCTCATTCCCAATTAATAAGGCTGCAGTTGTTTGCAATAATCCCCCTTTACTTTTACTCCCTTGCATAGCAGTGGCATGTGCCACTGATGTCTCTACTTCTGGGGTAGGCCTACTAGGAGTGTTTTCACACAATAATGGCTGATGCCTACCATGACATTTTTTGCACAAAATTTTAAACTTACAAAACCTTGCTCTATGACCTTTCAAAAAACATTTAAAACATGCTGTGGACTTAGTTACCCTGTCCTTTCTCTCCTCAAAGGGTAAGCCTCAGCCACCTCACATTTATATGACTTGTGGTTGCCTTCGCAAAATATGCATTCCTTGATTCCCTTTAATTTATTCTCAGAGGATGCATGTAGAGCTGACACTGTACCTGGGCTATTCCTTTTTGTGGAAACTTTGGTGCTGTGCCTGCCTTTGTCCCCTTGTTTACCATCCCACTGTGCAAACTCAACTCCCTCTCGTCTTGCTAATTCTGTGCCTAAAAGACTTAACATCTGCTGAAGGGGGATGTACACATGTTCTGCAGAGTGTCCCCTACTTAATTCAAGCAAAATTGAGCTAGGCAATTTAGACTCCAGTGTAGGAACCAACATTATACCATACCTTTCCATTCCTACACCCAAGTTGTCCAGGGACCTAGTTCTAATTTCAAATTCATCATATAACTGCCGTAACTCCTTGACACTATTAGGATTATTAACAGGAGGTATAGCTAAAAGTGCACGGAGGTGGCTTTTAATTAAGATCTCTGGCTTACCAAACCGTTTCTTTAATATATCCCAAGCCACATTATAATTAGCCTCTGTTAATGCTAATCCTGCTATAGTCTTTGCTGCCTCCCCTTCCAAGAGGGACCGCAAATAATTAAACTTCTCCACGGCACTTAACACTTGACTAGAATGAACTGCTGATTGAAAACTGTCTGCCCATCCTTGCCATTCCTGAATACTCCCAGAAAATGTTTTGAGTACAAGCCTCGGTAATTGAACTACAGATCTGTTAACCTTAACTTCACAAACATCATTTGTTGAGTGTTGTGTTTCATTATTAGACCTGGTCTCTAACTGTACTGAGCTGCTAAACTCTTTTGCTCGGAGGCCTACTTAATTATATCATCAATAATCTCTTCAAAGTAAATTATGTTATTTTCTATTTCATCCTCTTCTATAAGAGCCTCAATTTTAACATTTACCTCACTTAGAGCAACCTTTTTAGTTTCTAATATGGAAAGCTGCGCAGTCACTAAGCGTAAATCCTCTTGCTCTATGGCAGAATCTATAGTGGCAATGACCTTTGTAATTAGACCTTTGTAGGCGCTTCTCCTTTTTATAAATTTGTTCAATTCAGATGCACTCATCTTCAATGCAAACAACAATTGGGCTCAATGCCAAATGAGCTGAATTGGCAGAAATACTTAACCAAACTGATCAAACGCAAATTTTACTTTCAAATAAACTGAATTGCTGGTGGGGTACTAACCAAACCAGTATGGAATACCAAATTTTCCACCCCAAGACCTTAATTCAATAATAACCCAAAATTAACCAAACCGGTAAAATGTAGGCCAAAAACAACGACAGACGACTGGCCAAGTTTCGCAATTGGGCGACCAAACTTTCTACCCTAGGACCTTAATTCAATAATAACCCAAAATTAACCAAACCGGTAAAATGTAGGCCAAAACAACGACAGACGACTGGCCAAGTTCCGCAATTGGGCGACCAAACTTTCTACCCTAGGACCTTAATTCAATAATAACCCAAAATTAACCAAACCGGTAAAATGTAGGCCAAAAACAACGACAGACGACTGGCCAAGTTTCGCAATTGGGCGACCAAACTTTCTACCCTGGGACCTTAATTCAATAATAACCCAAAATTAACCAAACCGGTAAAATGTAGGCCAAAAACGACGACAGATGACTGGCCAAGTTTCGCAATTGGGCGACCAAGCTTTCTACCCTGGGACCTTAATTCAATAATAACCCAAAATTAACCAAACCGGTAAAATGTAGGCCAAAAACAACGACAGACGACTGGCCAAGTTTCGCAATTGGGCGACCAAACTTTCTACCCTGGGACCTTAATTCAATAATAACCCAAAATTAACCAAACCGGTAAAATGTAGGCCAAAAACGACGACAGACGACTGGCCAAGTTTCGCAATTGGGCGACCAAGCTTTCTACCCTGGGACCTTAATTCAATAATAACCCAAAATTAACCAAACCGGTAAAATGTAGGCCAAAAACAACGACAGACGACTGGCCAAGTTTCGCAATTGGGCGACCAAGCTTTCTACCCTGGGACCTTAACTCAATAATACTCAACCCGTCTAGGCCTAACTTGGGCTACAATTTGCACAGAACTTTGCCGAAAAATAGTCACTGACTCAGTCTTGGGGTAGAATCCGGTTCGAAGGACCATGTTATTTTATTTATTTGTTGGGTTCAAAATCCCAGCTGAGCCGTGAACGGCCAAATTCTAAAGGGCCAGTTCTACCTACAGCCCAAGTTAAGCTAAAATTAAAACTTACGGATTTGAGATCCTATTAGGTCCTACCTCAGGGTTGCTGACTCGATGCGGGCCTACCTTAGACCTTAGTTACATGAATTTAATATAAAAACAAAAGGGGGTACTATTTATGGTCTTCTTTCTCAACCTTGCAACAACAACGCAACCTGGACTATTGCACGATGCAACAATCTTGTATCTAAACAACCAAACTGAATTGCAAGAGAGCTCTCTATCACACCACACCCTGTACGTACGACATCCCACAAACGAGTAGAAAAGACGCGCAGCGCCCCAAAATGATGCCACCAGAGTCCCAAACACTGATGCCACAAGAGCCCAAAAATGCTAGCTCTAAATTAAGTGAATTTTTCACTAACCTTACAATTATGAGATGGATATATATACACCTTAACTTAATATATACAAGCAATGCTGCATCAATCAGCTTAGTCATCATATCGCCTTGGGACAACAATGGTTCTTCCTCTTCTAGATTTTGTAACACCTGTCTAATAGGCTCATTAGGTCTGCCAGGCCTAGAAGATTTAAAGCTATTTACGGTTGGGCTTTACTACTGTGATTTCCAAAAGCTCTAACATCTTTAGCAGCTGCTTCTCTAGCCGTAGCTATTTCTACAGCCTGACTAAAAGTTAGGTCCTGTATGGCTAATAGGGCTCTCTGGGTAGACTCCTCTTTGAGACCCATTACAAACCTATCTCTTAGCATTTCATCTAATTTGTCCCCAAATTTACACGTACGGCTATGGCTTTTTATTCCTGCAACAAACTCTGCAATGCTTTCATTTCCCGTCTGATGCCTTGAATAAAATTTGAAACGTTCATAGATGAGAACTACACGGGGTTTGTAGTGATCGGTTAGGGCCTGTACCAATTCATTATAGGTGCAGGTTTCCGGTGCTTTAGGAGAAACTAGGTCCATAACTAAACCAAACGTTTTAGGGCCTATTATAGTTAAAAAGGTCATGATTGTCAGAGAATGGATGACGAAGTTTCTGGGGTTCATTTTTGTCTTTTGTATTTAGAGGTATTGAGGTGATTTCTGACAATAGTTTGAACAATAATAATTCTTAAATTATACAAACAGTTACTATGTATGGGCGCTTTTATATTTATACTGTACAATTTTGTTTAGCGTTTCATGACTTTTTTTTTTTATCTTCTTTGCTGTAACTGCCATAAGTGACCTTATTGGTAGCTAGATTTGATTACATTTTTGCGAATTTTTTAATATTTTTTCCGTGAATTTGGCCAGAGCAAATGTGTAGTTAGTATTTCGAAGTGAATTGTCGAAAGAATTTGATAAATTAAATATGAAATGATAAGCAGTACAGAAACACGTTTAGAATAAACTTTTTTTTCAAAATTGCAAGACTCAGTTTGGGGTCAACCAAGTTGAATCCGAGTTCCATCAAGTGAGTTTAGTCGACCGGATAGGTGATCGATCACCAATGAGAGAGAGAGAAGAGAAACCAGAATGCGCATGGACTTGGCGCAGGATGGTTTCGGAAGAGAAGAGAGAAGAGAGGAACCGAATGCGCAGGGACTTGGCGCAGGACAGTTCCGGAAGAGAAGAGAAATTTACGTGTGCAGGGACTTGGTACACGAAAGTTTCGATCGAAGATGGTCTACTGGTATTTTTCGGGCAGTAGCTGGTCACGTTGCTCGAATGCTTCGCTAAATATGTGTCACAAAGCGCGCGGTAGACAAGCCACGAGAGCCTTGAACGGGCGCCTACGACTGTACTGTCCATACAGACATACAGTAGGTTCGTTGGGAAACGGCCTACGGCGGAGTCATCGTTTGATTGTTGCCAGTAGAAGAGTCTTTCAGCTGGACGTAGGAAGAGCAGCGTTCACCGACAAAAGTGGAGATGAGACAAGGCGAGTTTCTTCATCGACTTCTAGAATTGCAAATTCCGTCCAATTCCAGCGCGTGGTCCCGCTTTCAGATATCTCCCCCCCTGATCCTTTTAGAGTTGGACGTCTCTTGTTTTTTTTTTCGCCATTGGAGAGAGAGCGGAACCATTATAGCGTGCTGCCCTGTTGCATATTGATTGATGCAATCCCTTGCATTCTAGCGAAGTGAGTAGGAGAGCTGCGATTGAAAATTGAAATCCGTTGTCAGCGTGCGGAGTGTCATCTAAACAACGTCCAGCAAACAAATGTACTGATTATTATCTAATGAAATTATAAGTGAAAAGGGTGCGATTATTGCCCATATTTGTTGTGTTTTTCGTGAAATAGTATGTGCGCTCTTGGTCAGTATTTTATGTAAACTTTTTCTTATTTTTTTTCTATGTTGCCCTGATAGTAACTGTATAACTATACAAATAATTGTTTCGAATGTAAAGCGATCGTTGATGAGAAATCGTGGGAATAGATTGTGAACTTGGGATTTGTGTAGCCACTGTAAGAAAATTTTCTGTTATTTTTTTTGGCATGTATAGATTAGTTACAGGTTGTAATTTACTTATTAGAGTGAAATGTTATTTTATGCAAATGTGAAAAATTATAAAGTTTTCGGTTTTTATAATGATACAATATATGTATGGGAATTGTCATTCTATTATTTCTTGTCTATTCTAAACTTTGAATAAGTGTTAAAGAAAAAAAAAAAAAAAAAAAAAAAAAAATTGCAAAATATATAAGTTTGTTGAATAAATTTATTGACATTGTTAAACGATATTAATAAGTTTTCCTAATGGAAAAACTTATTTTCAAGGGGGTGATGCGAGTGTAGTAATGCTTAGTTAAGAATATTAAATTTTGTTTAATTAAATAAGATAATGTTTAATGTAAATCATTTACTAATAATTATGAAACAAATTGTTTAAAATGGGTAGGGTTGGTAATACTGAATAGGCTTTGAGAGTGGACTATACCTATAACGGTTTTTCAGTCTTGAGGCAGAACGCGTTACGCGTAGTTGGGCAAAATGTAACGTAGAATAAATAAGTTGTGTGTGTCCCTCTCCGACCTAAATATATTTAGTAATATTTCATACTCGCATATCCCCTAATTAACTAAACCATTTTCGAAATTAATAAAACGTAATGAGTGTTAAATAAGAGTATTAATATCCCCCCCTTCCCCATTGGCTTTGTAACGGTCTTTTAGAGTCAGAACTCGGCGTCGCTACCATGATATATACGATACGGCAAAAAGAGTGTAGAGAAACAAAGCGATAAATGAAATAAAGAGCAATAGAGATATAGTAAAGTAGGAAGAAGCGTAAGTAAAGTAATAATGAACAAAAGATATAATAATAAAAGCGTTCACTACAAAAAGGTAGGTACTTTCTTAGCATCAGGAATGGAATTTGCCTCGAAAAACAACCTCACCCTAGTGGCATAAGCTTCGAAGTCCTCCCCAGAGTCTTCGTAGGGGCTTATATGGCCAATCACCGACATGCTAGAGCAAAACCGAATTAGGCCAAATCACGTGAAGTAGGTTAGATTTGGTTTAAATTTGATCTAGTTACTCCCGTTAGGGGTGAATAGTGAATTGTATTAGAGTTAGGGCTGAGTAGGAATTAGTTTTCGAGTTAGGGCTGAGTAGGAATTAGTTTTCGAGTTAGGGCTGAGTAGGAATTAGTTTTCGAGTTAGGGCTGAGTAGGAATTAGTTTTCGAGTTAGGGCTGAGTAGGAATTAGTTTTCGAGTTAGGGCTGAGTAGGAATTAGTTTTCGAGTTAGGGCTGAGTAGGAATTAGTTTTCGAGTTAGGGCTGAGTAGGAATTAGTTTTCGAGTTAGGGCTGAGTAGGAATTAGTTTTCGAGTTAGGGCTGAGTAGGAATTAGTTTTCGAGTTAGGGCTGAGTAGGAATTAGTTTTCGAGTTAGGGCTGAGTAGGAATTAGTTTTCGAGTTAGGGCTGAGTAGGAATTAGTTTTCGAGTTAGGGCTGAGTAGGAATTAGTTTTCGAGTTAGGGCTGAGTAGGAATTAGTTTTCGAGTTAGGGCTGAGTAGGAATTAGTTTTCGAGTTAGGGCTGAGTAGGAATTAGTTTTCGAGTTAGGGCTGAGTAGGAATTAGTTTTCGAGTTAGGGCTGAGTAGGAATTAGTTTTCGAGTTAGGGCTGAGTAGGAATTAGTTTTCGAGTTAGGGCTGAGAAGGAATTAGTTTTCGAGTTAGGGCTGAGTAGGAATTAGTTTTCGAGTTAGGGCTGAGTAGGAATTAGTTTTCGAGTTAGGGCTGAGTAGGAATTAGTTTTCGAGTTAGGGCTGAGTAGGAATTAGTTTTCGAGTTAGGGCTGAGTAGGAATTAGTTTTCGAGTTAGGGCTGAGTAGGAATTAGTTTTCGAGTTAGGGCTGAGTAGGAATTAGTTTTCGAGTTAGGGCTGAGTAGGAATTAGTTTTCGAGTTAGGGCTGAGTAGGAATTAGTTTTCGAGTTAGGGCTGAGTAGGAATTAGTTTTCGAGTTAGGGCTGAGTAGGAATTAGTTTTCGAGTTAGGGCTGAGTAGGAATTAGTTTTCGAGTTAGGGCTGAGTAGGAATTAGTTTTCGAGTTAGGGCTGAGTAGGAATTAGTTTTCGAGTTAGGGCTGAGTAGGAATTAGTTTTCGAGTTAGGGCTGAGTAGGAATTAGTTTTCGAGTTAGGGCTGAGTAGGAATTAGTTTTCGAGTTAGGGCTGAGTAGGAATTAGTTTTCGAGTTAGGGCTGAGTAGGAATTAGTTTTCGAGTTAGGGCTGAGTAGGAATTAGTTTTCGAGTTAGGGCTGAGTAGGAATTAGTTTTCGAGTTAGGGCTGAGTAGGAATTAGTTTTCGAGTTAGGGCTGAGTAGGAATTAGTTTTCGAGTTAGGGCTGAGTAGGAATTAGTTTTCGAGTTAGGGCTGAGTAGGAATTAGTTTTCGAGTTAGGGCTGAGTAGGAATTAGTTTTCGAGTTAGGGCTGAGTAGGAATTAGTTTTCGAGTTAGGGCTGAGTAGGAATTAGTTTTCGAGTTAGGGCTGAGTAGGAATTAGTTTTCGAGTTAGGGCTGAGTAGGAATTAGTTTTCGAGTTAGGGCTGAGTAGGAATTAGTTTTCGAGTTAGGGCTGAGTAGGAATTAGTTTTCGAGTTAGGGCTGAGTAGGAATTAGTTTTCGAGTTAGGGCTGAGTAGGAATTAGTTTTCGAGTTAGGGCTGAGTAGGAATTAGTTTTCGAGTTAGGGCTGAGTAGGAATTAGTTTTCGAGTTAGGGCTGAGTAGGAATTAGTTTTCGAGTTAGGGCTGAGTAGGAATTAGTTTTCGAGTTAGGGCTGAGTAGGAATTAGTTTTCGAGTTAGGGCTGAGTAGGAATTAGTTTTCGAGTTAGGGCTGAGTAGGAATTAGTTTTCGAGTTAGGGCTGAGTAGGAATTAGTTTTCGAGTTAGGGCTGAGTAGGAATTAGTTTTCGAGTTAGGGCTGAGTAGGAATTAGTTTTCGAGTTAGGGCTGAGTAGGAATTAGTTTTCGAGTTAGGGCTGAGTAGGAATTAGTTTTCGAGTTAGGGCTGAGTAGGAATTAGTTTTCGAGTTAGGGCTGAGTAGGAATTAGTTTTCGAGTTAGGGCTGAGTAGGAATTAGTTTTCGAGTTAGGGCTGAGTAGGAATTAGTTTTCGAGTTAGGGCTGAGTAGGAATTAGTTTTCGAGTTAGGGCTGAGTAGGAATTAGTTTTCGAGTTAGGGCTGAGTAGGAATTAGTTTTAGAGTTAGGGCTGAGTAGGAATTAGTTTTAGAGTTAGGGCTGAGTAGGAATTAGTTTTAGAGTTAGGGCTGAGTAGGAATTAGTTTTAGAGTTAGGGCTGAGTAGGAATTAGTTTTAGAGTTAGGGCTGAGTAGGAATTAGTTTTAGAGTTAGGGCTGAGTAGGAATTAGTTTTAGAGTTAGGGCTGAGTAGGAATTAGTTTTAGAGTTAGGGCTGAGTAGGAATTAGTTTTAGAGTTAGGGCTGAGTAGGAATTAGTTTTCGAGTTAGGGCTGAGTAGGAATTAGTTTTCGAGTTAGGGCTGAGTAGGAATTAGTTTTCGAGTTAGGGCTGAGTAGGAATTAGTTTTCGAGTTAGGGCTGAGTAGGAATTAGTTTTCGAGTTAGGGCTGAGTAGGAATTAGTTTTCGAGTTAGGGCTGAGTAGGAATTAGTTTTCGAGTTAGGGCTGAGTAGGAATTAGTTTTCGAGTTAGGGCTGAGTAGGAATTAGTTTTCGAGTTAGGGCTGAGTAGGAATTAGTTTTCGAGTTAGGGCTGAGTAGGAATTAGTTTTCGAGTTAGGGCTGAGTAGGAATTAGTTTTCGAGTTAGGGCTGAGTAGGAATTAGTTTTCGAGTTAGGGCTGAGTAGGAATTAGTTTTCGAGTTAGGGCTGAGTAGGAATTAGTTTTCGAGTTAGGGCTGAGTAGGAATTAGTTTTCGAGTTAGGGCTGAGTAGGAATTAGTTTTCGAGTTAGGGCTGAGTAGGAATTAGTTTTCGAGTTAGGGCTGAGTAGGAATTAGTTTTCGAGTTAGGGCTGAGTAGGAATTAGTTTTCGAGTTAGGGCTGAGTAGGAATTAGTTTTCGAGTTAGGGCTGAGTAGGAATTAGTTTCGAGTTAGGGCTGAGTAGGAATTAGTTTTCGAGTTAGGGCTGAGTAGGAATTAGTTTTCGAGTTAGGGCTGAGTAGGAATTAGTTTTCGAGTTAGGGCTGAGTAGGAATTAGTTTTCGAGTTAGGGCTGAGTAGGAATTAGTTTTCGAGTTAGGGCTGAGTAGGAATTAGTTTTCGAGTTAGGGCTGAGTAGGAATTAGTTTTCGAGTTAGGGCTGAGTAGGAATTAGTTTTCGAGTTAGGGCTGAGTAGGAATTAGTTTTCGAGTTAGGGCTGAGTCGGAATTAGTTTCGAGTTAGGGCTGAGTCGGAATTAGTTTTCGAGTTAGGGCTGAGTCGGAATTAGTTTTCGAGTTAGGGCTGAGTCGGAATTAGTTTTCGAGTTAGGGCTGAGTAGGAATTAGTTTTCGAGTTAGGGCTGAGTAGGAATTAGTTTTCGAGTTAGGGCTGAGTAGGAATTAGTTTTCGAGTTAGGGCTGAGTAGGAATTAGTTTTCGAGTTAGGGCTGAGTAGGAATTAGTTTTCGAGTTAGGGCTGAGTAGGAATTAGTTTTCGAGTTAGGGCTGAGTAGGAATTAGTTTTCGAGTTAGGGCTGAGTAGGAATTAGTTTCGAGTTAGGGCTGAGTAGGAATTAGTTTTCGAGTTAGGGCTGAGTAGGAATTAGTTTTCGAGTTAGGGCTGAGTAGGAATTAGTTTTCGAGTTAGGGCTGAGTAGGAATTAGTTTTAGAGTTAGGGCTGAGTAGGAATTAGTTTTAGAGTTAGGGCTGAGTAGGAATTAGTTTTAGAGTTAGGGCTGAGTAGGAATTAGTTTTAGAGTTAGGGCTGAGTAGGAATTAGTTTTAGAGTTAGGGCTGAGTAGGAATTAGTTTTAGAGTTAGGGCTGAGTAGGAATTAGTTTTAGAGTTAGGGCTGAGTAGGAATTAGTTTTAGAGTTAGGGCTGAGTAGGAATTAGTTTTAGAGTTAGGGCTGAGTAGGAATTAGAGAGTTAGTTTTAGAGAGTTAGGGCTGAGTAGGAATTAGTTTTAGAGTTAGGCCGGCGGGACTTACGCTATAGTACGGTAGCTTACCCACACAAACAAACCAAATCGGACGACCCACTAAGCTACATCCAATTTTCCAAACAACCACTTGAACCCAATAAACCAATGAGCCAAATTTAACCCAATGAACAAAATTTAATCAAATGAGCCAAATTTAATCCAATGAGCTTAATCGAATCCCATGAGCTTAATTGAATCCCATGAGCTTAATTGAATCCCATGAGCTTAATTGAATCCCATCCTCGTCGCCAAATGTGATAGCGTGGGGTAGACACCCCAGTTAGGTTACTTAGGTTCTAGCAAACAATCAAAAGCACTTACCGGTGCGTTGAATTAGATATTCCTTTGGGAGCCTACCATTAGATTCCTGTGTCCCACAAACGGCCTACCTAACTCTCTCTTACATTACCAATTTAGAAGCTGTAGACATTACCCCTAACTATACTTAAGTACGGACAACTTCCTACCCCATTTGTCACCTTAGAAACACAACCTAATTACACTCAGCACCAACGATTAGGTCAGATAGGAAAAAACATCTCTAGGCTAGCCCAAAACAATACGAACAGCCGTTGGTTCGTTTATCACTGGCTGTTGCCATTCAGCTTAGATTTAGTGATATTTCCCCTTTAGTGACTTTTAGACTATATACATATATATATACACACACACACGTCACCTCCGATGTTATTAACGATTTTGAAAACTTTAATAAGCTCCCCCCCTTAATCTCCTAGTTTCGAGTGAATGCAAGTCTAACCCTTTTATCCTATCTTCATAAGGCTTGTTGCGCAATGACGGAATTAGTTTCGTGGCCCGACGCTGAACCCTTTCTAACTTATCAATATCCTCACGCAAATACGGGCACCAAAACTGAACGGCATATTCTAAATGAGGCCTGACTAGGGACTTGTAAAGGGACAATATAATATCCTTCGATTTAACATCCTATTAGCTTTTGCGCAAGACTCCAGGCACTGGTTCCTAACTTTTAAATCCTTAGATACGCGTACGCCTAAATCTACTTCCTCGTCAACGCTCGCTAACTCTCTATCATCCATCGTGTACGTGTAATTATTGTTACGAGAACCTATATGCAAAACTTTACATTTGTCTACGTTAAATTGCATCTGCCACTTATCCGTCCACTCCATAATCCTATTTACATCGTCTTGGAGCCTATTTCCAACCTTACCGCCTATTTTAGTATCGTCCGCGAATTTTGACACGTTACTAGTCAATCCTACATCTATGTCGTTAATGTAAATTACGAATAGCAATGGGCCTAACACTGAACCCTGTGGGACACCGCTACCTACATCCAACCATCCCGATTCACTACCATTAACAACGACCCTCTGTCTCCTAGCACGAAGCCATTCCTCTAACCAGTTAGCTACCTGACCGCGTATACCATGCGGAACTGTATCGAACGCCTTTTTAAAATCTAAATAAATAACGTCAGCCGCTCTATGCCTATCGTATTCGCGCACTATTTCATTATAAAATTTTAACAAATTAGTTAAACAAGATCTATGGCGTCGAAACCCATGCTGACTACAATTAATCAAATCTCGACTTTCTAAGCGATCGATGATACGATTCCTAACTATGGATTCCAAAAGTTTACCGACAGTTGACGTTAAGCTAATGGGCCTATAATTGCTAGCTACCGTGCGGTCGCCTTTTTTAAACATAGGCATGACGTTGGCTAATTTGAAGTCTTCAGGAATAATCCCCGTTTCGAGTGACTGATTAAAAATCTTCGTTAAGGGGCCTACGATAACGTCTTTCAAATATCTGGGATAAAAAGCGTCAGGGCCTGGAGCCTTGCTAACTTTTAGCCTATCGATATAATGCGCAATCTCACCCTCGTAAACAGTTATTTCATCCAAAATAGTCTCGCTACTAAATGGAACGATATCGTCCACGTCGGGGACATTATTTACGTCTTCTACGGTAAAAACTGTCGCAAAAAAGTTATTGAAAATACCCGCCATCGCCTGAGCGTCAGAAGCCAAAACGCCGTTAACATCCACTAGAGGGCCTATGTTATCCTTTTATCGGCTTACGATTATTGACGTATTCAAAAAACTTTTTCGGATTATGTTTACTATCCGCAGCTATAAGTATCTCTAAATTGCGTTTAGCATTCCTAACTGATCTTTTAACCTGACGTCTAAGCTCGATATATCTATTAAAGTTAGCTGCCGTGCCATTGCGCTTATTAAGTCTATACGCTCTGTTACGCTCGTTTATGAACTCGCCTATTTCCCTAGTCCACCACTTGGGCCTATCATGATTTCTAGCGCGCTTGGGCCTACGAGGAATAAACTCCCTTTCAATATTCATAAAACTTTCTTTAAACACCTCCCAATACAAATTTGTGTCATTACCCATAAATAAGTTATCCCAGTCCACTACTCTCATCCTATCCGCAAAACTATCAAAATTAGCCCTACGAAAATCAGGGACTTCTATTACGTTACTATCCTTAGTGTTTTCAATCAATAACTTAAACCTAAGAATTTGATGATCACTAACATCCTAAACTCTCGCCTACTTCTAGACTATCGACTATATTTTTGCCGTTCGTCATCACCAAATCTAAAATATTGTCACCGGGCGTTGGTTTGGTAACTATATGTCGTAAAAAATTATCCTCCATGAACTCAATCAATCTCAAACCCTCCTCATTACCAGTAAAAGTCTCGTAATTAACATTAGGGCAGTTAAAGTCTCCGACAATTATACTATTCCGATTGTCAATAAAGTTACCAAGAAGTGAGTAAAATCTAGTATCGGTATCGAAGGGTTGAACGGGAGGTCTATAAACAACAACAAAATTAAAACTAATACTACGCGCCCTAACTTCAACGCATATCGCATTAATTGCTGCCGGAAAATCTATCTTAACCTCGATAGCCCTAAGGGAATTACGAATGTACAGCAAAACGCCGCCACCAAACCTATGTAACCTATCGTTAGTAAAGAGTTTAAAACCCGGTATATGAAGTTCCCCCAACAAGTCCCGAGTCACGGTATTTAACCACGTTTCAGTGATAGCAACTATATCGTAGTTGCCGGAATAAATTATCGCCTTAAATTCATTTAATTTATTTCTAATACTACGCGCGTTACAATAAAAGACGTTTAAGTTATTTTTTACCACGGGCCGGCGTTTTAAACTACTTTTCACGTCGGGCCCGAGTTCCTCGGACCCACAACGTTTAAAGAAGGGTTCGACCTATACAGCTTTCGTACGTTATCGTCAATTAACCTACCTAACCTAGCATTACCTATTTCATTAAAATGCACCCCCATCTTATAGAAAAAGGCTAGGATCACTGAATTCGGACCACAGCTTTACGAAGGGTACATTTTCCTCAGCACAAATCTCTTCTAATTTATTATTAAAAAATATTGTTTTTGACGTAATCCTAAGACCCAAACCGTGTCTAGGGGTAATACCTAGAACTAAAGACCTATCTGACCTCGCCTTTAGGGACCTAGTTAACCCCCTATATCTCTCCAAAAGGTCAGGCACTCTCGTATCGGGCCTATACGAGTCGTTGCCTCCTACCATCGTCACCAACATCGAGTGACGGGAGGCAACGTCAATCCCATCCACTTCGTCTCTAACTCTGTCAACCCTGGCCCCTGGGAGACAGACCCTTCTCCTCTTGGTTGGATGCCGTTCAACGAACTCTTTGTCCATATGGCGCACTAAAGAGTCCCCAATTAAAATAGTTTCTCCATCATTCACGTCCCTTTCCAAATGGGCGAAAGGGTTCGAAACCTCGATAGGAGGGGATTCCTATCACCTACCGTACGCGGCCTAGCTCCACCCTTAACTTCTCTAAATCCCTCCCCATCTACTAATCTCGGACCAACATTAACCCCTTCCTCAACTCTATCCAACCTTCCCGACAAGCTACCTAAACTAGAAACTAGGTTACGCACCTCACCCTTCAAATTACTAACGTCTTCAACGTTAGTATTGGTTCGGCTCTCGTCAACCGTAGCCCTACCCCTGCCCTCATCAAGCGTTGCAAGTCTTTCCGTTACCTCACGTACACTGCGTTTTATGTCAACTATTTCCTCCATTAACTTGCAAAAGAAACAAACTGATCTCTCGGTAATCGCCATAGGACCGCCGTTATAATCTTTAAATTCTGAATACCACCGGTTTACCCCACACCTAACACACGACGCTTTCTGCGACGGCATCGCGCAGTTAAAAATTAGTTTATAACCGTCACAAGTTTAAGTTAAATTAAGCCGGCACGCTATGAAAACTTCTAAATCGCCAAAAACCACTTATATTCAATTACTTAACTATAACAATGTGAATATAAACGCAAATATATAAAATTCAAAACTTTCCAAAAGTAAAGTTATTAGCAATATGTAAAAGCAATATCAGAGAGCTCAGGAAATGCATCCGTTCAGTACAGAGTCTGGCTGACGAATAATAATAATAATGTAATAATGATAATAATGATAATAATAATGATAATAATAATAATTGTTATAATTGTAACGTTAATCAAATACATTCAAATAATCAGACCATTTAGGTTTTAACCAACAAAATTCACATTATCTGGAAAAGATGAGAAAAGAATTAATAAACTTGAAAACATAACGAAAATAATCCTAGGTTTTAAATTGTTACAAAATATCTTAATAATTAGTAATAAGTAAATTAATAAGAATAAAGTTATTAGTAGTTAGTGAGAATAAAGATAAATAATATAGAAATAAGATCTCACAATAGTTATTTACACATAACGACCAAAACGTTTCGTTTGTCTCCGTTTTATCACATTTGTCTCATACAAAAACTTTAATTAATACGACAATAATAATAATAATAATAATAACAATAATATTAATAATAACTAAAAGCACACTCTGCGGCAGGACCGGATAAATGGAATGCCACACTGATCAAAAACTGCAAGAATGCAATCGCTGAGCACCTATATTGGATATGGAGGCGATCACTAGACACGGCAGAAATACCGGGCATCCTGAAGAGTGCGAACATAGTCCCAATATAAAGGGTGATCCAGAGAAATGAGACCCAAAAGAAACCCCTGTAACTCTTAAAGTATAAGTCCTTTTATAAAATCATACGCATCATTCGAAAGAGGATAGTTACAAGTTTGTACAGGATTGTATAGGTTTTGACAATACAAGACAAAATAAGATACAAAACAAAATAAAAGTGTTAGTTAAAACTAACCCTTCAAGATGACTGCATGGACTGTGGAACAGCTGCGTTTCATAACTGAGCAATATTATGAGCATGGAAGAAGTGTAGTTTCAGCTCAAAGATCTTTCAAGACAAATTTTCAGATGTCAAAATCACCTTCTAAGAAAGTAATCCGTCGGTGTGTCAGAAATTTTTCCCTAACTGGCAGCATTGGAAAAAGAAAACCAACTGGAAGAGTGCGCACAGCAAGGATAGACGAGATCATTAACAGAACTCATGAAATTGTACAGGATAATCCTAACATAAGCATCAGACGTGCTTCTCAGCTGTTAGGAGTTGGATATGAAACAACACACCTTATATTCAAGCAAAATTTAATGCTCTTTCCATATAAAATTCAAACAGTGCAACAACTAAACGATGGAGATTTCGCACGAAGACGACAATTCTGTCAATGGATCCAACAGAAGGTAAATTGACACACCAATTTTCTAGCAACTTTGATTATGTCAGACGAAGCCCATTTTCACTTGAATGGAACTGTAAACAAACAAAATTGTCGTTTCTGGGCAACAGAAAATCCATTGAATATTACCGAAGTCCCGTTGCATAGTCAGCGTGTAACTGTTTGGTGTGGTCTTACTGCATCTCAGATCATAGGGCCGTACTTTTTCGAGGATTCCACCGGAAACACGGTCACTGTAAATGGTGATCGCTACGAAAAAATGTTGACCGATTTCCTTATTCCGAAATTAAGAGATCTTTGTCTAGAAAACCACTGGTTCCAACAAGACGGAGCTACCTGCCATACCACGAGGAACTGCATGGCAGTTTTGCGTCAAACGTTTCCAGGCGAGTTAATCTCAAGATTTGGAGACGTTGAATGGTCCGCAAGGTCTCCGGATTTTTCTCCCTTAGATTATTATCTCTGGGGATATTTAAAGAGTAGGGTCTACAGAAATAACCCAACGACCTTGCAAGAATTGAAGGCCGCCATCACAAATGAGATACAGGCCATACCACCGCACACTCATGCAAAAGTGATGCAGAACTTACAAGCGAGAACACTGGAATGCTTGGCAACTAATGGAGCACATTTGAAAGGAGTCATTTTAAAAAAATAAATATTTCATAATAAACTTGTAACTCTACTCTTTCGAATGATATATAGTTTTTATGAAAGGAATTAAATATTAAGAATATTTGGCTTTTTTTTTATGGGTCCCATTTATCTGGATCACCCGTATGAAGGAAATCGATCCAAGGGCAAAAACTACAGACCAGTGTCGCTTACATCTCATCTCACTAAAATATTTGAAAGAATAGTTAGACAGAAAATCTATGACTTTTTGGAAACTCAGAAAAAATTTAATGATAACCAACATGGGTTTCGGTCAGGTAGATCATGTCTATCACAACTATTGGAATACTACAACAACATTATTGATGCACTTGAAAGTAATGAAAACTATGATGTAATATACACAGACTTTGCCAAAGTGTTCGACAAGAGTGACCATGGAATCATAATACATAAACTGAAATATATGGGAATAACAGGAAAAGTAGGAAAATGGATATATAATTTCCTTAGTGAGCGGCGGCAAGTCGTTACAGTGCAAGGAGTATCTCCATCAGAATCAGAGGTTCTCAGCTCAGGACCACAAGGAACAGTATTAGCTTCACTACTCTTTATAATCATGCTAACTGACATAGATGAGGATGTTACCAGAGACAGCACAGTAACATCCTTTACCGATGACACAAAGATCAGTAGAAAAATAAGAAACCCAGAAGATATAGGATCTCTACAAACAGACATGAACAGAATCTACAAGTTGACGGAAGACAATAATATGAAGTTTAACACTGAGAAATTTCAGCTGTTATGGTACGGAAAAAAGAGAAGACCTAAAATCCATGGAATATTATACCCGAAATGGATAGGAAATTCAGAGAAATTCTAGAGCAAAAGATTTAGGGGTTGTAATGACTGACGATGCGAAATTTGAAACACAAAATAATATAGCAGTAAACAGAGCAAAGAGAATAACGGGACAGATATTGAGAACCTTTAAACGAAGGGATAGGAATGTAATGATTCCTCTACTGAAAACCCTGATCATATCCAAATTGGAATACTACTCAGTCCTAACATCCCCATATAAAAAAGAAGACATTAGACAGCTGGAAGGGATCCAAAGAAGCTTCACAGCCAAGATCAATGGGTGCAAAGAACTAAATTACTGGGAAAGGTCACGCGAACTAGACCTATATTCACTGGAAAGGAGAAGAGAGAGATACACCATTATTTACACTTGGAAAATAATGGAGAAACTAGTCCCTAATCTTACTCTGAACCCTATAACTCCCCAAACAATGGTGGAAGGTAGAAAAGGTAGACTGTGTTGTATTCCCAAACTGAAGGCGAGACAGGGAACATCCTTAACCCTGAAAGAAAATAGTTTTGTGGTGAGAGGCCCAAAACTGTTTAATCAGCTGCCCTAAGACCTAAGGAACACGAATGGTGTTGCAGTGGACATATTCAAAAGATTAGACGCCCGGCTCAGAACAATCCCCAATGAGCCGTGCGTACCTGGCTATGTGAGGTGGAGAGTACAAGAAACCAACTCACTACTTCACCAGGCCAATTCGAGAGGAAGGGCGACAAGCTTGACCTTCGTGAAATGAGAAATCGTCCCACGGAACCCTTGAAAGGTTAAAACGTAATATGCATACAATATATAATATGCGTCCTTCATATACATGTAGCGGAATATTTTGTTGCAACTTAGGTGTAGGTTTTTCCTTTACCGTTTCAGTAACTAAATCACAACGGTGTACAATCACAATGGATCTTCGGAAAACTTACTGGTTACACTTCAGCTGTCCACTAGGCGACCAAGATAAGGCGTGGGTGCCACATGTTATCTGCAGAGCTGGGCAATAAATACATTGAATGTATTTAAATACTAAATACATAGGAGAAATGTATTTAAATACTAAATACATAGGAGAAATGTATTTAAATACTAAATACTAAATACATTTTACGAATGTATTTAGATACTAAATACAAAATACATCAATTGTATTTAAACACATTTGTAAATGCATTTTAAATACATACAAATTTGCTTGTTGAAGCCATGGCACGCACACGATAAAGAAACCAACCGCTTTCGACTAAGAGTGGCACACAACTGATTGAACTGACACGTTGAAACATGAACCATGCTGTACTACACTGTCGACGCGTCGTACTGTGCTAGTACAGAACGTGTATTAAACCAGTAAAAGTATTTACATTTTTATATTTTGAGTATTTAAATACATTGTATTTAAATACTCATTAAAGTATTTAAATACTATATTTAAATACATGAAAAACAATGTATTTATAAATACAGTTCTAAATACACAAATGTATTTAAATATGTATTTAAATACTGCCCAGCTCTGGTTATCTGTACCGCTTGTTCGAATGGATTACATGACTGGTTGAACCAAAGGAAAAAGTCGATGCCGTTCGCTATACCATGATATGGAGGGAGCCGAGAGACCATCATGGCGATTGTTACTTGTAATGTTAATATAACTGGATTATCCGTGAAGAACAAGCCTAACATACTAAGCGTAATTTTGAGATACTTGTAGCTGCGGATAGTAAACATAATCCAAAAAGTTTTTTGACGTCGTCAATAATCGTAAGCCGATAAAAGATAACATAGGCCCTCTAGTGGACGCTAACGGCGCTTTGGCTTCCGACGGTCAGGCGATGGCGGGTATTTTTAACAACTTTTTTGCGAGTTTTTACCGTAGAAGACGTAAATAATGTCCCCAACGTGGACGACATCGTTCCATTTAGTAGCGAGACTATTTTGGATGAAATAACTGTTTACGAAGGTGAGATTGCGCATTATATGATAAGCTAAAAGTTAGCAAGGCTCCAGGCCCTGACGCGCTTTATCCTAGACATGTGAAAGATTTGAAAGACGTTATCGAGAGCCCCTTAACAAAAAATTTAACAAGTCATTGGAAGCGGGGATTATTCCTGAAGACTTCAAATTAGCTAACGTTACTCCCATTTTTAAAAAACGCAACCGCACAGTAGTTAGCAATTATAGGCCTATTAGCTTAACGACAACTGTCGGTAAACTTTTGGAATCCATAATTAGGGATCGTATCGTCGATCACTTAGAAAGTCGCGATTTGATTAATAGTAGTCAGCATGGGTTTCGACGCCATCAATCTTGTTTAACTAATTTGTTAGAGTTTTATAACAAAATAGTGCGCGAATACGATAGGCATAGAGCGGCTGACGTTATTTATTTAGACTAAAAAAGCGTTCGATACAGTTCCGCATAGAAGATTAAATGCGAAGGTTAAAGCGCACAGTATACGTGGTCAAGTAGCTAACTGGTTAGAGGAATGGCTTCGTGCCAGGAAACAGAGGGTCGTTGTTAATGGTAGGGAATCGGGATGGTTGGATATAGGTAGCGGTGTCCCTTCAGGGTTCAGTGTTAGGCCCATTGCTATTTGTAATCTACATTAACGACATAGATGTAAACTTGACCAGTAACGTGTCAAAATTCGCAGACGATACTAAAATAGGCGGTAAAGTTCCTAACGTAAACTATAGAAATAGGCTCCAAGCTGATGTAAATAGTATTATGGAGTGGACGGATAAGCGGCAGATGCAATTTAACGTAGACAAATGTAAAGTTTTGCATATAGGTTCTCGTAACAATAATTACACGTACACAATGGATGAGAGAGAGCGAGCGTTGACGAGGAAGTACATTTAGGCGTACGCGTATCTAAGGATTTAAAAGTTAGGAACCAGTGCCTCGAGTCTTGCGCAAAAGCTAATAGGATGTTAGGCTTCATACCGCGTAATTTTGAATTTAAATCGAAGATTATTATATTGCCCCTTTACAAGTCCCTAGTCAGACCTCGCTTAAAATATGCCGTTCAGATTTGGTGTCCGTATTTGCGTGAGGATATTGATAGGTTGGAAAGGTTTCAACGACGCGCCATGAAAGTAATTCCGTCACTACACAACAAGTCTTACGATGATAGGATTAAAGAGTTAGACCAGGGTTGCCAGATGCAAACCTAAGTGATAAGCCAAACTATGCACGAAAAAAAGCCAAATAATTTTAAGTATAGATCACACACTCACATTACATGAAAAGCTCCAGATCCTCTTCAGCAGTGTCCTCCACATTAGAATAAGTAGCCTCGACACCATATACTTTTCGTGATTTGAGAGGTTACTCATTCGTGGAGCAATATTGCAATGACAAAGTTTGCAATAAGCTGAATCTGAGCCATCAACAGACTTTTTCACCCAAACAAACGTTTCTTCCCACTTACTATTGTATTTACGGCTGCTGTCGTACGATAGCTTCCACTTCTTTGATGACATGGTTGTAGAACAAAAACAAAATTTACATAAACTAGAACTTGAACCAAACTGGTTCACTCGAATGATAGCCAAGTTTTACCGCCTACACACGCACGACGCACAGTACCGATCCGCACCGATGCTAAGTGTTGACTGCTTTCGCCCGCGCCCCGCGTCCCCGGCATCCGTTCCGTTTGAACAAGTATCAAACGTGTATGAATCTCGAATGTAACGCCACGGACAATCAAACTGATACTATAAAACCAAGCAAGTTGAAAAAAGCCAATAAAAAGCCAAAAAAGCCAAATTGATATTATAAAGCCAAGCAAGTTGAAAAAGAGCCAAATTTATGGAATTTGGCTTTAAAAAAGCCAATCTGGCAACCCTGAGTTAGACTTGCATTCACTCGAAACTAGGAGATTAAGGGTAGGAGCTTATTGAAGTTTTCAAAATCGTGAATAAAATCGATAACGTAAATTTTGACATTGTTCATTTTCGATAATAGCAATACTCATAATAACGGATTTAAATTACGTGGCAGACGTTTCATTAACATCGCTAAATTTTTTTTTACATTTAAAGTAATTGATGAATGGAATAATCTTCCCGCGTCCGTCGTGAAGTCTACTAGCGTTAATGTTTAAAAACCGTTTAGATAGGCATTTTAAAAATATTAACGTCGTTTGAAATCATAAAACAATTAGCAACAGGAGCTCTGGGGTAATGGTTGAGGTTCGAGTCTGTTGACGATTAATCCCAACTTGTGATATGCCAGCAACAGGGGCGTACCTAAGTATTTGGAACCCGGGGCGGATCCTTCCTTTGGCACCCCCCATAAATAATTTTAAAATTTAAACACACACAAAAATATATTATGTTTGCAAGTAGATGTTTAAACAGTGCAGTACTGTCATAAGCAAATTGGAAATAAGAAAAATGCAGGACATTAAAAATTCAGTGAATAGGTAATACTGCATTTTATTTTATACAAAAAACACAGGAAATCCTGTCTCAACGCTCAGCCTATTCTTCAAAGGTAAATAGAGAGGATTCACACTCTCTGCTTTCGAGCCTTAATTTCTGCAAATTGATCAATGACCTCATCAAAATTCACCTTCTTTGCATATTCATGTTCAATTGAAAGTAAAACCAGATTTGTCAATCTTGTCTGACTCATGGTCGAGCGAAAGAAATTTTTTATCAATTTCAATTTGGAAAAACTTTCACATGAAGCAATAGCACAACAGTCAAAAAGAATCTCAACACAGTGACAAGCTTGGCAAAGATTCACAAAAATCCCATTTCACAATAACTCCAGAAACTGCAATGCTGTCCATTTCTTTGCCTCTCCACGCTGATTTTGGCAGCTTCCAAATGCCTCCGAAGTCGTTCAATTTCCACACTGATATCTTCATCAGAGAATTCATCGAAAATCTGAGTCAAATTTGGAATATACTTTCGAAGTTCTTCTTCTGTTGCAACAACCAAAGTGTTTGGCTGAATAACAGCGAAGATTGACAGAATTTGATCCATTGCCTTAAAACGAATCTCCAATTCTTGATGAAAGCGATCAAGACATTCAAACATAGCCCTTTTTACTTCCTTTGGCAATGTGAGACCAGCATCCTTTGCCATCTCTCCTAGCATCCTTTTTCGGAGCTTTACTCTCCCTCTTCTCTCCATAGAAATGTCCATTTCCTCACACTTTGTAGTTGCATAATGAATGGCCCTCTCCACAATTTCATTGCGCTGATCTTCAAGAAACAGTTTTAGAGCTTGGAGCTTCACAATGCACTTTTCAAGGCTGATTCCAACTGTTTGCAAATACTTTTGAGAGAGATTAATTTCTTCCAGGACTTCACACCAAAAAGAAAGGCAACTCAAAAAAGAGAAATCACATACAGCAGACAGCAAAATCTGAGCTGATCCTCTTGTGTCCACATTTTCTTTGGGATCGCACAGTACTTCAAGGGTTGAGGTCAGCTTTTCAAAATTTGCCTTCACTGGTTTCACAGCGTCATAATGAGCACTCCATCTTGTCTGGGAAAGTCTTTTTCCAACCAGATACCCATTGAGTTATCAGATTATCAACCCAGACAAGCAGACACAATTAATTATCATTATTATTATTAATTATCATTAATTATCATTTATGAACACTTAAACATCACTATGATACCACATTGTCAAAAATTACTGGACACTGGTATATGTACCATGATATTGTTATAAACACCACTTTATGCTTTATCATAATTATTTAATAAAACATACCTCATGTATGTGGAATCACAGTGTCAAGTGAACAAGACTTGGAATGTCAACAAACTAAAACGTCAACAAACGTTCGCCTTTCGATGTAATTTTTATCAAATATTTAATTATTCGTTTGTAAATTTTGTATTGCCAATAAAAATAAAAATTTATTTTATAGTGGAAATTAACATTAAGCTGTTGTAATAGTTTGGACATTTTTAAATTTTATTCTTACTTTGGCGAATTTTTCATTTGGCTTGAAAACTTGTACTGGTATTTCAGCTCTCCCTATGGCATCCCCCTCTTGGCTGTCACCCGGGGCGGACCGCCCCCCTCGCCAGCAATAAAATTATATATATATATATATATATATATATATATATATATATATATATATATATATACTACTAAAAAGAAGTTAAGGGTCAAAAATATTTGTGCATATAAATATAAGCTAACGAGCTAAAATGGTGACGACTAATGACAAAATAATTCTTTGATGGCTCAAGAACAGAAAACACAAAACAAAAATTTTGATGAGACACTAGTTTATTACCCTGATGAAAAAAAGTCATGCACCCCCCAAAATGATGTTCACACAAGTCGCAGAAGCTTCAGTAACTGGTGTAGCCACCGTTAGCATTCACACATTCTTGACAACGTTGGCGCATGCTGTTCATCAGGCGTTGGAAATAACGTTGAGGGATCGCTTGCCATTCTGCGACTAATCGCTGAGCCAGTTGCCGGAGGTTGACGGCAGGGACGTGGTGATCGAACTCGCCGCCCTAGTTCATCCCACGCATGCTCAATGGGTGACAAGTCGGGTGAATATGCAGGCCAATCCATGTGCTGAACGTTCTGCTCCTGCAGGAAGTCGGTCACCACCCTGGCACGATGAGGTCTTGCGTTGTCGTCCTGGAACCAAGCTCCTGGTCCAATCCGCTGCAGAAGTGGAATTACCAGAGGTTGAACAATCTCGTTGAGATAACGCTGACCAGTCAAATTTCCGTTGACGACGGACAGAGGGGTTCTGTGGTTCATGGATATCCCCGCCCACACCATCACACTTCCTCCTCCAAATGGTAGACGTTGAGCAACGTTGACATCAGCAGATCTCTCTCCTTGACGACGATAAACACGAGCCCGGCCATCATTGAACTGGAGCGAGAAGCGTGACTTATCTGTGAACATTGCCCACTGACCACGGTTCCACCGGATATGACGTCTGCACCAATCTCGGCGAACCCTTCTGTGACGGTCAAGTAGCGGTGGTCGGACTGCAGGACGCCGGCATCGCAAACCTCGGTCTCGCAGACGATTCCTAATGGTCTGGTCGGACACGTTGGTGCCTCTGGCAGCTCTGAGTTGATCCCGAAGATGCCGTGCGGTCACAAAGCGCTGTCGCAACGCCGTTATCATCAGGAAGCGGTCTTCTCGTGCTGTTGTTGATCGGGGTCTTCCAGAACGGGGGCGATTCTGAACAGCATTAGTTGTCCTGAACCTCAGCCAGTCTGCCGATAACGCTTTGGCTTACATTTAGACGCTGAGCCACAGTTCTCTGAGTTTGTCCATCTTGTAGCCAGCCAATGGCCCTTCCCCTGTCTTGGATGCTGAGTTGTCGTCGAACCATCTTCAAATTTCAAGTGATGATGAATGGAAAATGCTCAGCCCTTTTATTGCTAAAATTGGCATGCATGGAATGACACTCATGCAAAACACGTGCAAATGGTGCATGAGGTGTCACAATGGGTGTTTCGAGGCAGTTTGTCAGTTTAGTCTGACTAAGTTCGTGCTTCAAATCTATGAAAAGGAAATCTGGGTTAACTTAAAAAGTTTCTAAAGATAAGTGGAATGATTGCATGTCCCATAATAACGTGATGTCTAGAGTCCAAATGACAACCCAAAGGGGGATATTCTAACCCTATCTGGCTTAAAAAGACACTTACAAAAATGATCAAAAAATTTCCTTTGACCCTTAAATTCTTTTTAGTAGTATATATATATATATAAAAAGACTAACACGAACTTAGATGTAGCTCGTAGCGTAAACTAACACACTTTTTGTTATACTCTTCATACTTTTTTTTTTTGTTCTTTTCTTATCCTCTCTTTATTTGCATGTCTGTCGTTTGCATGGTATGACAGTGTTTGAGTTAAGATTGTGTTTACATAATTAGTAAGCGTTCTTATTTCACTTTTCACCCCATTCCTATTTTCTTCGACTATTTTTCCGACTTGTCGGCAGTGGCTGGCGAATGATGATGGCGAGTGTCTCTCTTTTTCTGAATGAATGTTAACCCACGAATGACAGGTTTTGCTACTTATTTAACCCTTTATTCTCTTCTTTTAACCCCCTACTCTCTTCTCTCTCTCGGGCTAACCTTAGAGTGGATCTTAGGGTCTTTGTTAGTCTTAGCTTATGTAGATCTGTAGAATATCGTTTATCCGAACGTAGACTCCGCGATCAGACCGATCCCTCACGATGATACGATGCCGATTCCGGTACCTCCACAGCATGGACTCGATTCTTTAGAAGACGAAAGGGAATCCGACGAAGGTGCGATTGGCGGAGATGTGGGACCTTCGGTCGATCTTGACTATACACCTGACAAAGAGCAATCGGAGCCGGAGAGGCTTACACAAAACGAGTTGAATGACCTCATTAGAGACCTAGCCCTCTCCAGAGAAAACAGAACGTCTCTCCTCGAGACTCAAGCAGAAACACTTGCTTGATAAGCACGTCCGAGTGAGTCACTATCGAAAACGAAACCATGATTTGGCGACATTCTTTACAGTAGAAGGTCTGGTCCGGTCCGCTCTGCTATTGCCATGATATAATGGACTTTTCGAGAACTTGTCACATGTACACACGCCATCTTAGTGACGCCTCTTCATTGATTCCTCAGTGAAGCTTGAAAGCGGTTCTCCTGCATAACGAACTTAAAGCCGTCCATCCCGATCGCACACTCCGTTCATCTAAAGGAGACGTACGATAACATGAATAATTGAATATACTACTCGAAGCAATCCAATACAGCCCTCAGCAATGGAATATCTGTGGTGATCTCAAACTCATTGGTATGTTAATGGGTATGCAAGGAGGGTTCACGAAATACTGTTCTTTCTTATGCCTCTGGGACAGCCGTGCTACCGCGGATCATTACATCAAACGTGACTGCCCGTTCCTGGCTCGTATGTATTTCTTTGATGCCAGTGTCCAGTGTGTTCCTATAGTTGATCCAATGATGATTTTCCTGTCACCCCTCCACATTAAGCTCGGCTTAATGAAATATTTTGTGAAAGCGATGGGTAAGGCGAATTCGAGAGGGTTTCGATACCTTGTCGAGAAATTTGCAAACGTCAGTGCCGCGAAATTGGAGGGGGGAATCTTTGTGGAGCCCAAAATCTGGGAGGTTCTGCAGGATGAAGGCTTTGAAGAAAGCCTCAATGCCTTAGAACTAAAAGCATGGCGGGCGGGCTTTCAAATGGGTTTGTGGAAACTCCTTGGGTCAACTTCATCTGCACCTCGTACCTCTTTGGCTGAAAACGCATGCTAAATACTTGAAAGACTATCACCCCCAGTGTTTCACCATTTACATGACGATCCGATCCGATCCGTATCTCTCTATCTCTCTATCTATCTATCTATCTCTCTATCTATCTATCTATCTCTCTCTCTCTCTCTCTCTCTCTATATCTCTCTCTCTTGAAACTCGGAGGCTGCGCGGTCAACTAATCGAGGTTTTCAAGCTCTTACGAGGGTTCAACGATGTCGATTTTAGAAGTATGTTTAGTTTAAATGATAACCCAACTCGCAACAATGGTTGGAAGTTGGATTTGAAACGGTTTAGAACTAGTGTGTGTGGGAATTACGTTACGTATAAGATCTGTGACACATGGAACAGGTTACCTTCGGAAGTAGTGAACAGTTCCTCTGTGGATCAGTTCAAGAAAAGGTTAGACCAAATTTTGCACACTATTTGAGTGTGTAAAGACATTTAGGACCTCAGTCTGCGGAAATTTCTTTTCCTATAAAATAGTTAATATCTGGAACCAACTTCCCTCAGAGGTTGTTTCCAGTCAAAGTGTAAATCTGTTTAAAAATAGGCTAGACAAAGTACTGAACACACTCATAGTTTAAGATTAAAACCTCAGAAAACTCTGCAGGAGTTCGCTTGCTCGGTCTCTGTGAGCAAGCTAAATATAGAGCTATTTATATATTCTCCACTTTCCTGTAAAATTTCCTTGGCTACTTTTCCAGGGTCAAGGTATTTTCTTCAACCTTTTTCCGTACCTGCCTCTGGCAGGGAGGGAGCGGAGGGTGGGGAGAGAGCCTTCTACTTTTCTATCCAGTTTTCTACTACTGCTAGGATAGTTGAAAGAAAAATAAACTTTTACCCGATGCCATTGGTACCTCCTCGGTATGGGCCGCAAGGCCTTTTGAGGTACTTCTTTTCCTTGTAACTCTCTCTCTCTCTATATCTCTCTATCTCAACCTTTTTCCGTACCTGCCTCTGGCAGGGAGGGAGCGGAGGGTGGGGAGAGAGCCTTCTACTTTTCTATCCAGTTTTCTACTACTGCTAGCATAGTTGAAAGACAAAATTTTCCCTGGCACCCGTTGCCATTGGTACCTCCTCGGTATGGGCCGCAAGGCCCTTTGAGGTACTTCTTTTCCTTGTAACTCCTTGTAACTCTCTCTCTCTCTCTTTTCGGAACAAGAAGATTGTGCGAGCTCTACAATTTCCTGGTTCGGCCGCACCTGGAGTATGCTGTGCAGTTCTGGTCGCCCACCCTCAGGAAAGATATTGAGGCTGGAGCGAGTCCAGGAGAGAGGGCCACAAAGTTAATCCCTTCCCTTAGGCATATGGGCTACAATCGACGCTTACGCACCCTGAATTTGTTTTCGCTGGAAACTCTGAGGCTGCGCGGTCAACTCACCGAGGTTTTCAAGCTCTTACATGGGTTCAACGATGTCGCTTTTAGAAGCATGTTTTGTTTAAATGATAACCCAACTCGCAACAATGGTTGGAAGTTGGATTTGAAACGGTTTAGCACTACTGTGTGGGGGAATTACTTTACGTATAAGATCTGTGACACGTGCAACAAGCTACCTTCAGAAGTTGTGAACAGTTCCTCTGTGGATCAGTTCAAGAAAAGGTTAGACCGAATCTTGCACACTATTTAAGGGTATAGGAATTTTTCCTTGGCACCCGCTGCCATTAGTACCTCCTCAGTATGGGCCGCAAGGCATTTTGAGGTACTTCTTTTCCTTGTAACTCCTTGTAACTCTCTCAAAACCTGCCACAGTGCTTCTATATTCACACTATCATACACTTTCTCAAGATCCATAAAAGCCATGTACACTTTGCAATCCCTTTAGCATGCTTTCTCAATCACTCTTCTCACTGCGAATATTTGATCCATACAGCCTCTTCCACGTCGGAAACTTCCTTACTGATCACTCTAACGGTCTAACCAAACATTCTGTAATACCACGAATTCTTTGTATTACTATCCTGCCATACACCTTCACCACCTAACTCAGCAATCTTAAACGTAATTCCTACAAATCTTAATTTTTTATCACATGAAAACGATTGGTATGGATAAAAAAAAAATTAAAGATGTATTACTCCAAGTTGACTGTTAATATATAAGACTGGTAACCTATATTAATGAAGTTTGTTGGTGTCTGAAATAACCAATGTTTTTAACTAAAAAATATATTTTTAGATATTCAAAAAAGTTAATTGTTAAGAGTAAAATAAAAAATACTTTTAAAAACTGTCACATTTTATTTTCACATTTAAAAAAAATTACATTTATCAAATATAAATGCTACTTTTCTGTTTAATACTCTCAACACAGTTTTGACAGTGTTTATATAGTGTTAAAAAAATATTAACAATCGAAATAAATTAATTGCAGTACAATACACCTCTGGTGAGGGCTTCAAAATTTTGCCGCCCTTGCAGTGAGAGAAAATAATAATAAAATTTACATCAATTAACTAGTTCTTTGTAGTTCTTTCGGTAGTTTTCCTTCGCCGAATAACAAAAGACAAATTCGATCAACGGCAAGCGATAGACCGAAGTCCGCAATCAGTACTTGAACCAAAATAGTTCGAAACTGAAAAGGAAAGTGTAACCGAGCTCAGCACAAGGGTATGAAAGTTTGAAAAACTGTAGAATGAGTACAGACAGAGCTGGGCAATAAATACATTGAATGTATTTAAATACTAAATACTAAATACATGGGAGAAATGTATTTAAATACTAAATACTAAATACATTTTACGAATGTATTTAGATACTAAATACAAAATACATCAATTGTATTTAAATACATTTGTAAATACATTTTAAATACATACAAATTTTAACATATGCATTCACTAATTCATGTTTTGAGAAATTTCTACTTTAGGGGACACGGTGAATTTCGAAATAAATACACCACTCGATAGATCAGACGATTTTAAAAGCTTTTTCATCAATGAATTTTCCATCGCAAATTGGATTGAGTGCAACGAGTTAGTTACACAGGCCCACTTAAGGCAGAGCCGTTTTGTACGATTATTCGGTCAATTTCAAGATATTTTTTGATGTCTAAAAAAACACTTACCTTCAGATGAGTGTACAGATTCGTTGTAGCATTGCTTGCAGCAGAGACTTCGTGTTTACACAGCAAGCAGGTGCACTTTACCTTATTACCATCTTTAGATTTAATTTTAAAGTATTTTCCATCAAACAGAGGGTGCACTAAATTGTTATCTGCAGATATATCACTGTTTGATTCACCGGATTTGCTTGTTGAAGCCATGACACGCACACGATAAAGAAATCAACCGCTTTCGACTGAGTGGCACACAACTGATTGAACTGACACGTTGAAACATGAACCATGTTGTACTACACTGTCGACGCGTCGTACTGTGCTAATACAGAACGTGTATTAAACCAGTAAAAGTATTTACATTTTTATATTTTGAGTATTTAAATACTCATTAAAGTATTTAAATACTATATTTAAATACATGAAAAACAATGTATTTATAAATACAGTTCTAAATACACAAATGTATTTAAATACGTATTTAAATACAAATGTATTTAAATACTGCCCAGCTCTGAGTACAGAAAAGATTTTGAGCATAAATTTCTAATTGTGGAAAATTTATCTAAAAACATGGATTCAGTTCCTCACCTCAGAAGGGAAATCAATTATTTCAAACTGTTGAGCAAAATCTGGAATGATTCCGAGGACAAGTGCGAAAACAACTCCTCCCGACCCAAATAAACTGTATAACAGAGCACGGTTCTCTCTCAAGCTTTCCATATACGGATGACCCTAAAGAAACGGGGGGGGGGTCAATATGACTTACCTATAGCAATTTTTTAAACTCGATACCCTCGATCACTATCATCACAATTTACTTAAATTATTTTTACAGGAAAATTAGACGGTTGCAAACCAATCTTAGATCTGTAAAAAATATTAGTTTTCCCTTGGTCGCGAGTATACTTCGTAGTTTCGAAAAAAATTCCAGAAACGTTTAAAAAACAAAAATTGGTAACTTTTTCTTTGGATATTTTCTTTTTAGCGACGGTAATAATTTTTTTTAAAAAACTCGGTCATTATATACTGATTAACGATATTTTTTATACTTTTTAGAAAGTGTTTCTAAGCGAACTTCCCGAATCTGTACACTGTGTAACACTGAGTGAATGAGTAGTTATGTCCGAGGCATAACTGAAACGTAATCATCATCACACCGCTTTACAGTGTGATCTGTGCTACGTCATGGCCAGTGTCGTAAAACCTCTTCCCGTCGATCAGCGAAGTTAAGCGACAGTAGGTCTGGAGAGTAGCTGGATGGGTGACCATCCTCCGCGTCCAGATTATGCAGCGACCAGTGGTTCGAATCCCACGTAAACCTGTAGGTCCCCTCCTTCATATTATCTTGTATGTTGCGAAGAAAGTTAACACATTACGAGAAATTTAATATTTTTTGCAGATAGATTCCTCTGGCTTTCAATCGTCCAATTAAGACGACGTTTTGAGTTAGTCGTCTTTCTAAAGTTCCTTTAAACCACTGAAACGATAAACACTGATCTATTTCCGTTAACATTCAGAACTTTCAAGGACTGATTTGTATCTCATAACTTACCCTGTAATTAATAGCGAATGTTGAGATCTGGAGAGTCATACTAATGATGTAAACGGTGCTATTAACAATATTCGGCTCAAATTCTTTATCTAAGTCAACTTTCTTCTCCCTTTAAGTATAATTAAAAAGATTAGCGAAAGGATCTTTGATTCACAAAAACAAAATGTATATATTTATTTAATTTGTCATCTTTATAATATGACTTGTATAACTTCTAATAACTACTGTTCATATTAACATGACGCAAGTGATTGTTTTTTAGCCCTGTTATACCATACCCACTCTTAACTACCTATTTTGGTGGAAATAATATGAATACAGACTAATTTATTTAAATTTCCATGAACACCATTTAAAGAACGAGACACTTACTTGGGAATGGACCAAGCATTAGCTTTCTTAACTAGAAATATGAGGCAAGTGAAATGAACTGCGAACTGAAGGAGAACAGTCATAACAGTGTAAACATTGAAGATATTCGGCAAGGGACGTTCGCGACTTAAAGTTTTCAGCGGCTGCAAATCAACAATTTTAAAAAGTTTACTTTGATGTGTAACAACCAGTAGCTACCTAATTTATTTTTAGGCTTGTATATACTATACATTATTTTAAGTTAAATACATACATCAGACATACATTAACTCGCTTACCTTAGAGCGCGAAATAAATAAGAAGCACGCTGCTAAAAGAAGGCCTTGTAGCGTCGCTTGGTAATCTGAGAACTTAATGCCATCTAAATAGAGCACAGACTGAGAATAGGCGAGAATTAAAGCATTCAGAGCGAGAATTTTGAACATCTGAAGAGTTGTAACCAGAGTGCAACGTCCCTGCTTGATAATATGGTTAACTGAAACAAAATTCAAATTTATGTAGTTGTTTAGGGAGTACTTAGGCTGCATTCGATATGGTTTAAGCAGTCAAGTATTTAAATTTTGTTCTTACGAAGCTCATAAAGAGGCGAAAAACGTAGAGCTCCTAATTTCAGTAACTGGATAAAATTAATAAATACCATTATGCTAAACAAGGCACAAACGCGCACAAATCCTAAATAGTATTTTATTAGTGATAAAGAGAACTTGGTATGAAATGGCCCATACTTTAAAATGCCAGAAACTAACAAATGAATCAATCAGTTGGCATAAGAATGGACGTGTTTATACAAGATGGGCACATACGTGAGGTTTAAAGAGCACTTTGGCGAACCAGTTTATATACCGGGGAGAAGCCACTGAATTAGAGAAAAAGTACGGCAGGAATTGGCAAGACATGTAGTGAAATGATTACATGTAGAGGTAGAATGGTGCTTCAATGGCTGCGGAAGATATGTCAGAGAGCGTGGAAAAGTGGGCATGTTCCAACGATTAAGTCTGTATTTGTACCACCGTATAAAAATAAAGAAAAAAATTTAAAAATTATGGTTCCATGTATATTCCCCCCATGAAAATTCCACCCACGAAAATTCCCCCCAGTAAATTCCACCCAAGGAAAATTGCACCCACCCAAAGAAAATTAGTTTAAGTTTAAAATGTGTATTATTATTTATAAATTTATTAAAAATTTATTACAGTAAAAAGTAAAAGATTTATTTCAAATTTATTACAGTAAAAAGTAAAAGATTTATTTCAAATTTATTACAGTAAAAAGTAAAAGATTTATTTCAAATTTATTACAGTAAAAAGTAAAAGATTTATTTCAAATTTATTACAGTAAAAAGTAAAAGATTTATTTCAAATTTATTACAGTAAAAAGTAAAAGATTTATTTCAAATTTATTACAGTAAAAAGTAAAAGATTTATAAGTAAAAGATATATTAAAAAACAATTATTCGACGTTTAATGAAGATTGTATGCAATGCTCTTGAGGAACTCTAAACTATCTGTATTATTATAGCGCTCCACTAGTCTCTTCAATCTTTCATTTATGATCTGATAGGTTTTTCGTGCGGGTCGCGGGTAGTAAAAATTAACCAAACTATCACGACTTAACCTAACCAATCGTCAAGGGCGTACAATTAACCTAAAAAAAATAAATAAAAAACAATAAATTTTTTTTTATTTATTTATTTTTATATATTAAGAGAAGAGGATTCTTTATACTGTACGGCATTGACGATTGGTTAAACTAATTTTCTTTGGGTGGAATTTTCTGTGGGTGGAATTTTCCTTGTGTGGAATTTACTGGGGGGAATTTTCGGTACACCAAAATTATAGAGATACAAGTCTAAAGCATAGGTAGGAAAGTAATAATAGGTGAAGAAACAAGGATTATGGCTCAGTTTGTTGGATATGACCGAGGCGGCTTTCGAAAAAGCATGGGATGTATTTAGGAAGTATTTGCAGGGAGAGCGCCGATTGTCTGGTAGTAATGTGTAAAAAATGTATGGTGTTGGCGGTAAGTTGTGTTAAATACAGTGAAGTTTATATGTGCATAGTAGTGCTGATGCACGAGATAAGAGCAAGTCGAGTGACTGGCTCAGTGTTGTTACGATAGGGCTGTCGGGTGTTGCCATGGATCCTTAACGTGTATAAATTAGGGGGGGGGGGGGGGGGGGGTCGAAATATATCAAAAATCGAGTTTCTCCAATTCCACAGTATGCACGTAGTTGGAAATAATGATAACATCTTTTAAAAAAAAAAGGTATATGCGACCCCCCTTACCCCTTCCATAGCATCCCCCCCCCCCATTTTACTCTCCACAGATATAAACCCCAAATGTGACAATCATGCATTATATTAAGTCTTATTAAGTAGATTAGATTAATTTGGATAGATTATTTAGATAGAGTTTTAGATAGATTGAATAGATTACATAGATTAATTTAGATAGATTAGATGAATTATATAAATTATTGTCACGTTTTTTTGTTTAGTTTCAGATTGTTTTATGATTGAATGGGTTATATTAAATTCAGATTGACTGATTCAATTGCTAGAATTTAACAATTAGTTTCTTGTTATGCTACTAGGCCTAAATAAGTGAAATCATGGCGACATGAAACAAAACGCACAATTCAACATTTGGTCACCCTGCAGAATTTCCACCTTCAATAACTCCTTCAAAGGCTGACGTATTTAGGCATTATTTATTGGTAAGAAAACGAGAAGAACTGATTTCGAAAGGTTCTAGAACAGCAAAAAAATATTACAGAATTGTCACTAAAGATGTGGATTGTGGAAGCCATTTGGGAGAAGTTTTCCTTTCCACATATAGGATTTGAAGGAATAGTTATAAAAGTTGAACGATTGATAGAATCTGCAGCAAAGCTAAATAAAGTACCATTAAAACAAAGAAACAACAGTTTTCAGCAGAAGGTGGAGACATTCGATGAAATGTTTGATATTTGCACTTGTACTTGTACTTGTACTTGTACTTGTTACAATAAAAAAATAAGTCGAACGGATTGCAGATGTGATATTAGAGTTCCAATGATTGAGTGGGAGTCTTTTGTGGGGCAAAAACAAAGAAAAAACCAACTAGGACCAATCGACAGAGTAACGACTTCCGCAACAAAAAGGACTCACGATAGAGTTAAAGAATTAGAAAGAAGAGCCAAGATAAGCCTAGATATGAATGTCGCCTCAACCAGCAAACTTGACCCTTTACATATTATGGAAGATGAAAGCATGGAAATTGATGATGACAGCGACGATATTGACTTTGTTCCGGATTTTGAGCTGAGAGAAAACCATCACGACAGAATTATTTATGATAACTTAACAATAACAGCAGATAAGATACCGTGTAAGTTACAGAGCTACTGAAGCTATAGTAAATTCAGCTTTGAAGGATATGGGAATATAAGACGAAACCAATATGTTGGATAGGAAAAAAGTGGAAAGCGAAAAAATACGTGTGGGTAAAAAGAACATAATCAAAGTGAAATCAGAGAGAACACAGATTGAAGGCATCGGATTTGATGGTAGAAAAGATCAAACTAAGACAAAGAAGGGAATGGAGTACGAAGAACATTATGTAATAGTCAAAGAACCTGGTGATGTTTACATAGATCATATAGCTCCAGATAACGAAACTGCTTGTTGTATTGCAGATGAAATAATAACTTTTATAGTTGATTCTAATAGCAAAGAATCCCTCAAAGCTTTGCTATGCGATGGCACCCCAGTGAACACTGGCAGGATTGGTGGAGTGCTAAAATTGATTGAATTATATCTGGACATGCCGGTACAATGGCTAATTTGCCTTTTGCATGCAAACGAACTGCCCTTCAGGCACGTATTTGAATCAATTGATTGATGGAAAAACTTCGGGACCAAACACCTTCAAAGGTTCTCTTGGAAATAAACTCCGAGAGGATTTGACCAAACTGGATATAGTTGATTATACCCCTGTAGAGGGCAACATTAAAGAAGTTTCGGCCGATATTGTTAAAAGTTTCAGCAGTGACCAAAAATATATGTATGAAATGTGCATTAGCATACAATCTGGACGCATCTCACAAGCGTTAGCCACCAGATCCTCAGGTGCCCTCCATCATACAAGATGGCTAACACGAGCAAACAGGATCCTGCGCTTATATGTCTACACGGAATCCAGACAAAAACATCAAAGACCTAGTAAAAATTATAATGCTGGTTTACGCTCCAGGCTGGTTTTGGATAAAGTCTCATCCAAAGGCAAAATGAGGGAGCTTCTAATTTTTGGTATATCATGCACTTGCTTAAAGGCTTAGATAAAAAGCATCGGATGATTATGGAGCGTGTCCTCAGAAATAACGCCTATTTTGCCCACCCAGAGAATATCGTACTCTCAATTATAACAGACACAAGAAAAGATGTCAGAGAGCTGGCTCTTCAGCACATCATTCGAGCAAGAACTAGGAGCACCAATGCGAGAAATTTTGAGCTGCCAAAAACACTGAACTTTGAAGCAGACGATCATCCTAACATGATCGACTGGGAAAACGAAACCATCACCCCTCCACCTATTTCACAGAATTTGACAAATGATGGTGATCTTAAAGTTCGAAATGAACCACTTCAGCTTATTCCTTTTCCCTGTCACAGTCAGGGAGTAGAACACGCTGTAAATGTGGTAACAGAAGCATCACAAGATAGAATTGGTTACGAAAACAGACAAATTTATTTTGAATGTACTGAAGTCGAGAAGAAAGCTACCTGTGTTCCAATGGAAAGGCCAGTGGTGTCAGTAATTTACGTTTTAAATTTCTTAAGGTGAATATTTTGATTTTAGTATGCTTCAATTGATTCTTTAAGTAATATACAGAGATTTCTTCTTTTAATATAAATATATATAAATATATATATATATATTTTTTTTTGTATTGGGGCGTTTACCGCCACTTCCCGCTATATGGTAGCGGATATCATGGCGAGGCGGAATACGAGAAAGAGAAACGGAGACGGAGAAAAGGCACTAGAAAAGGGAGAACAGCGGACTACAACCTAAAGCTCAGATAGGATGCGAGATTGGGAGAGGAAGAGGAAAAGACGGTCAAGCGAGAAGAGAGGGCTCTCAGCGAGCATAAGGCGTAAACGTTCGGGGAGGGGGAAATCAGAAAGGAACGGGAAGGCGCGACGACGTACTGACGACAGGGTGGGGCATTCCACAAGGATGTGAGAGACGGTGAGGGGCGACTGGCAGGAGGCGCAACGAGGAGCCTCCTGCCGGAACATAAGATAGCCGTGCGTGAGGCGCGTATGGCCGATGCGAAGCCGCGCAAGGACGACCTCTTTGTGTCTGGAGCGGTGGAAAGAGGACACCCAATATGACAGACGGGGGCGGATGGACCAGAGTTTATTTCCGGTGGCATCGTCCCAGGACTGTTGCCACATGCGGTCGTAAAAGGAACGAAAGACCTGCACATAGTCTGAGAAGGGGAGCGGGCGGGGGAGGGGAGGCAGCGAGGCGGCGGACCGGGCTATGCGGTCCGCCGCCTCATTACCGGAAACACCAACATGGGCGGGAACCCAGCAGAAGGTGACCCGGATCCGGTGAACGGTGTGCAGGACATGGTACTCCTGTTGAATAAGGCGTACGAGGGGGTCCGGGGAATCATAGCGCTCGAGCGCCTGAAGGGCGCTCAGCGAGTCCGAAAAAATGGTACAGGAGGACCGCGAACAACCCGATACCAGACGGAGGGCTTCCAGAAGGGCAAAGAGCTCCGCGGAAAAGATGGAGGCCTGAACCGGCAGGGGGATACCCCGGGAGGTAGGTGACAATGACGGAGAGAAGACGGCGGCCGCGACACCTGCAGGGGAGCGCGAGCCGTCGGTGTAGACGGGAACGTCGTCCGAATGGACGGGAAGATGGGCCAGAAAAGAAGACCGGAGGACGGCAGGAAGAGACTCCTTACGCAGGCCACGGAGCGCCTGGCAACGGCAGATAGGGGTGGTCCGCCAGGGGGGCGACAGATCGAAGGAGAACGGCAGAATAGAGGGTGGGGGGATCCCCAGGGACGAGAAAATCTCGGCCAGAGAGGCAGCGAAATGCCACGTGTCAGGCCGGGGTAGCGCCTGGGAGATCGCGGAGAAGAGTAGGGACATCGGAAGGCGGCAGATGCGAAGGTAACACTTCGCCATGAGAAGGCCCCGGCGAAGGGGCAGGGGGGGTGTCCACAGTCCACCTGAAGACTAGCGACAGGGGACGAGCGGAAGGCACCCGACGCCAGGCGAAGGCCACGGTGGAGAAGAGGATCCAGCATACGGAGTGCCGGAGAGGAGGCGGAGCTGTAGACCACACAGCCGTAGTCGACACGGGATTGCACCAGGGAGGTGTACAGGCGCAGCAGAGTACGCCTGTCCGCCCCCCAGGTCGTGTGGGACAGATGACCCAAAAGGGAGAGGGTGCGGCGAGATGTTTGCCGCAACCGCCTAAGGTGTGGAACCCAACCGAAAAATCCGTCGAGGGTCATACCCAGGAATCTAACGGATGGGACGAGGGGAAGAGGAGTGCCGGCAAGGGTAAGGGCGAAGGTATGCGACAGACGGAGGCGCCGAGGACGGAAAAGCATACTGGAAGACTTAGAGGGTGAGAAAGCATAGCCAACCGAGGACGCCCAGCGAACCACCGCGTTGATGGCTAGCTGGAGCCGACGTTCAGCCAAAGACGGGAGGCGGCCAGAGCAATAGATAGCCAGGTCATCGGCATAGAGGGAGCTACGAACGGATGTAGGCAGGACCGTAGCGACTGTGTTCATCACGAGTGAGAAACACAAGACGCTAAGGACACTACCCTGAGGGACACCCTCCTCCAACGGAAAGCGGTCAGAGAGGGCAGAACCGATGCGGACAAGAAGTTATAAATAAAGGAAGGGAGAAAGCCTACGAAACCCAGGGAGCGTAAGCAGTCGAAGACCGCGCTCCGCCGGGTAGTATCGTAGGCCTTCTGGAGGTCGAAAAAGACGGCGAGTACAAATTGACGCCGGGAGAAAGCCTCCTGCACGTCATGGCTAAGGAGGAGGAGGGGGTCGGTGGTAGACCGGAAGCGCCGGAAACCAGCCTGGGTAGCAGGGTACTGGTCACTCGCCTCCAAGGTAAAGGACAGCCGCGAGGCGACCATCGCCTCCATCACCTTGCAGGCACAGCATGTTAGGGAAATGGGGCGATAGTTCGACGGGAGTGAGGGGTCTTTATCGGGCTTCGGGATGGGGACGACGATGGACTCACGCCATCGGTCCGGAAATGAACCCTCCAACCAAATCCGGTTATAGAGGTCCAGTAGAAAGCTGAGAGCAGAGGGGTGGAGGTGCCGTAACAAGTCATAGGGGATATTATCGGGGCCGGGGGCGGAGGAGCGTCGGGGGCGGAGGGCCTCCCGAAGCTCTGTCATGTGGAAGAGGTGATTATAGGGGTCATCCCTATGAGGTGGAAATTCCGGTGGGTCGCGGCGGGAGTGGGGGGAATCGGAACTGGAGATGGCTGCGAAGTGCGCCGCGAGTGCGTTCGCGACGGCCTCCGGATCGGACACGAACTCGTCGTCCCCGACCCGAAGCACCGGGGGTCGAGGGGGGACACGGGTCCCCTCAAAGCTACGCACCTTGCGCCAAACAGTCGAGGGGGCGGTCGAGGAGGAGATCCCGGACACGTAACTCCGCCAGGAGGTACGCCGGGCTAGTTTCAAGACCCGACGGGCCACTGCCTTCAGGCGCTGAAACGCCATCTTATGCTCCGGCTGGCGGGTCCGGTAGAAGCGACGGCCAGCACGGCGCCGCTCCTGAACGGCACGGGAGCACTCTGGGGTCCACCATGGGACGCTGCGCGGCCTGGGGGAGCCTGAGGTACGGGGGATGCAACTGGTGGCAGCCGAGAGGATCTTGCTTTCGAGAAAGGCGAGGGCCTCACTAACGGAGGGAAAGGCAGGAATGGACGGCGAGATCGCCGTGCACCTCGTGTATGAGGCCCATTTCGCTCGGGCGAACAGCCAGCGCGGGCGGACAGAGGTGGGGGGGAGGAGACGGGTTGGGGTAAGACACACAGGGAAATGGTCACTGCCGGAAGAATCCGGCAGGACCTCCCAGGTGAACTCCGTCACGATATCGAGGGAAACCAGGGAAAGATCAATACAGGTGAAACTGTCATGGGCCGAGTGGAGGCAGGTTGGGGAGCCATCGTTCAGAAAGGTGAACTCTAGCTCGTCCATAAGGGAGAGAAGGGTCCCGGAGAGAAAGGTGGAGCAAACGTCCCCCCAGGCCGGGTCCCGACTGTTGAAGTCCCCGAGAAGCAGGAAAGGGCGGGGAAGCTGCAGAATTAGGTCACGGAGAGAATCGGGTGGAGGGCGTACGTTAGGGGAGAGGTAAAGAGAGCAGACCGTGAGCTGACGCCACAAAGAAAGGCGCACGGCCACAGCTTGCAAGACAGTACGGAGCGGGAGGGGACGGAGCGGTGCACGAAGACCGCGGAGCCCCCCCTACCCGCCCCATCGAGAGGCGGGGAAGGGAGCCCGCAGTAGCCGGACACTCGAGGGAGGGAACGGGAGCCCAGTATCGTCTCCTGAAGGCAGAAACACGCCGGACACCTGGAGGCCAGGAGAGAAGAGAGACTCTCGAGGCCTACCAGGAGCCCGCGGATGTTCCACTGTAGGAGCGAAGTATATGGAGGGGTAGGAAAGTCTGCGAAACGGATGGTTATGGGGTGGGCGGGCCGATCGGGCGGCCCGAGATTAACAAGGGGATTGGAAAGCCCCGGGGCCTAACGGGGGACGCCGAACGTGGGCGAAGGCGAGGGTCACCCCGACGGGGGGGCGGGGGACGTGCTCATCCCATCCACGCCGACCAGGCGGGCGAGTTCCCCCTCCAGTGGGTCCATCGACCGAACCGGTGAGGGATGTATCTCCGCCCCCCACCACGAGGGTCGTCGGGGACCCCAGGGGGGAGCGTCCATAACGGTTGCGCAGCGGGGACGGTGAGGACACCGGGATGGTAGGGCGAAGGGGGCGTTTGTGTCTGGGAGAGGAAGGTGATGCGAGGCCTTTGGCCTCGAACCTTTCGGGATCACTATTGGCGCGGAGCTTGCGGCCCGTTCCCCTCCGTCGTGCGGCCCGCATGGGCGACGGCGGGTCACGGTCCGGAATGGGGGTGGCCGAAAGCGCCGGTGGAGAGGGCGTAGAAGGGGCAGGGGGGGATGCCGACGAAGCATCGGCGTTCGCGGAGGGAGCACGTGGGGACGCGCTGGTAGTACAGGGAGCCGCGGCGGGAGTCCGCTGGGCGGCAGAGGATAGACAGGGAGTAGCGGACACGGTGAGTGGAGGCGCGTCGGGAACCGCCGGTGAGGACGGGGTCTGGGCCGGCGGCGGCCGGGGACGGAGAGCCTCGGCGTACGAGGTACCACGCCGGGCCTCGCGGCCACGCAACCGGTCCCGCGCCTCCCGAGCGCTGAGAAATTCTGATGAACAGAGGGCCCGAACCTCCCTCTCAAAGAGGAAGGACGGGCAAGAGCGGGATGAAGCAGGGTGCGGTCCATGACGGTTGGTGCAGGAAGGCGGAGCAGTACAGGGCAAGGGGTGGGGAGGGCCGCCGCAGCGGACACACAACGGGGCCGGCTGACGGCAGGAACTGCTCACGTGGCCAAACCTATTGCACTGAAAACAGCGCGTAGGATCTGGCACGTATGGCCGAACCGAGAATTCGCATGCTCGTCTCTCACGAAAGCCCCAGAATACCGAAACGGGGGGCACCAGTGAGTCAAAAGTAAGAAGGCGAGGAGAAGGGACGGCTGGGGATCGCGATCTGTGGGAAAACGGTATATTCTCACCACACCCTGGGATGGGTAGAAGACGAGCAGCGTAGATCGTGCCCTGGCACTGATTGAGGCGGGGGTGGGGAGTCACCGTGATCCCGCAGCCCAGGACATCGGGGATAGCGAGCAGAGATGAGGTTTCGGCAGAGGAACGCGACCTTATCAAAATGGAGCCATCCCTCTGAGGCCGAAGGTCAAAACGCGCCGTCCCCGTCTTCCCATGGATCGCTCGAAAGAGGCGTTCGTGGTTAGTGGGGAGGGGCTTGGAGGAGGAGGGGCGGAGGACGAGGAACTTGTCCATCGTCCTAAGGCCGAGTGAAGCCGTCTGGCCAAACACCACCGGAACTTCGAGGGGGCGAGAAGACGAGAAAGGCGGACGGCGACGTCGGGTCCCACGTCCCCCAGGGGCCGAGGGGGGATGAGGCCCGACCGGAGTGGGAGGCGACCGGGGCCGCGGGCCTCCCACCTGAGGGCGAAAAAGCAGGTGGGTCCCTATCGGGACGTGGAATATGGGGGGATCCAGGGGTCGGGGGTCCACTGCAGGTCCATCCGCTACTGGCGGGGGTCGGGCAGCGGCGCCACGAGCCTGGGGAAGAGAGGGAGAGGAGGTGTCGGCAGGAAGAGCAGACGGGGTGGGCGAGGGCTGCCGACTGCCCTTACCAGACCCACGGTCCAAAGAGGTAGTCAGAGGGAGGTCAGATGCACAAGCCGGGTCGTCAACGAGGTCATTAGTTTGTAAGTGTTTCCATAGAAAATTTTTATTGTTGTTTCGCGCCCGGGGCCGCGGGGAACCGATTACCCGGGCCCAAGGGGACCAAGCGCACGCCGGCGGGGGATGGGTGCCTCGTCCCATGTAGGTACCCCCGTTTCAAAAGGGGCCCTTGCAGCGTCGAAAGTTCTCCCCCGCCGGCAGCAAAGACCAAGGCCCCTCAGGGTCCCAGGCCTGGGCACCCTACCAGCCAACTTAGTCCGGCCCCGGCCATGGGAGCGAGACCCCAGCCCGGCAGCCCACGGGGCGCGCGAAGTGAACAGAGAAAGCAGAAAAAACAGAGGGGGCAAGGAAGAGGGTAAAGAGGGGAAGACAGGAAAGAGGGGGCTGTAGGATAGCAGGGTATGCTAAAAGTCCACTTCGCAACCGGCGGGGACCCGGCAGGGCCCCCAGCCGCGGCTGACCCCCCTCGCCACATGGAGGCAGGAGCCCGCGGGCGATCCACCCCAGAAAGACCGCCCGCGGGGAGGGGGATATATATATATATATATATATATATATATATATATATATATATATATATATATATACATATATATACATATACATATATATATACAGGGTGGGCCGTAAGTTTCCATACATAGGAAAAATAAACATTTTTTATGGACAACCATTTTATTTATATAATATGCTCTACATGGTTGCCATTGTTTTGAAAACACATTTCAATACGTGTTCCCCACTGTTGATGAACACGCATTAGCACAGTTGACGTTATGCTTGTAATGGCGTTGGTGATACGTTCCTTTAGATGATTTATGTCTCGTATCTTTTCCTGATACACCATGGCCTTCAAGTGCCCCCAAAGATAGAAATCAAGGGGGGTGAGATCTGGGGATCTGGGAGGCCACTCCACAGGACCACGCCGACCAATCCAAGCATCCGGAAACTGCTGATCCAAATACCGACGCACGTGAAGACCATAATGAGGTGGAGCTCCATCTTGCTGGAAGTAAACTGGGAAGTTACCTTCCTCGTTTAGGAGGGATGGGAAAATCTCTTCTTGCAACATGTTAAGATACCTTTCGGCATTAAGATTTCCACTGACAAAAATTGGTCCAATAATTCTGTCACCCCATATCCCGGCCCACACCATCACTTTACCGGCACCTTGCATCTTCGTCGGACTCAGCCAGTTAGGGTTAGCATTACTCCAATAACGTATGTTTTGCCGATTAACCTCTCCATTGACGTAAAAATTTGCTTCATCAGTAAACAAGATCTTACGTCAACGCATATTCTTAGGGTATCTGAAACATAAAAACAAACGTTTAATTTTTCCTATGTATGGAAACTTACGACCACCCTGTATATAATATATATATATATATATATATATATATATATATATATATACATACATACAGGGTAGGCCCTAAGTTTCCATACATAGGAAAAATTAAACGTTTGTTTTATGTTTCAGATACCCTAAGAATATGCGTTTGACGTAAGATCTTGTTTACTGATGAAGCAAATTTTTACGTCAATGGAGAGGTTAATCGGCAAAACATACGTTATTGGAGTAATGCTAACCCTAACTGGCTGAGTCCGACGAAGATGCAAGGTGCCGGTAAAGTGATGGTGTGGGCCGGGATATGGGGTGACAGAATTATTGGACCAATTTTTGTCAGTGGAAATCTTAATGCCGAAAGGTATCTTAACATGTTGCAAGAAGAGATTTTCCCATCCCTCCTAAACGAGGAAGGTAACTTCCCAGTTTACTTCCAGCAAGATGGAGCTCCACCTCATTATGGTCTTCACGTGCGTCGGTATTTGGATCAGCAGTTTCCGGATGCTTGGATTGGTCGGCGTGGTCCTGTGGAGTGGCCTCCCAGATCCCAGATCTCACCCCCCTTGATTTCTATCTTTGGGGGCACTTGAAGGCCATGGTGTATCAGGAAAAGATACGAGACATAAATCATCTAAAGGAACGTATCACCAACGCCATTACAAGCATAACGTCAACTGTGCTAATGCGTGTTCATCAACAGTGGGGAACACGTATTGAAATGTGTTTTCAAAACAATGGCAACCATGTAGAGCATATTATATAAATAAAAATGGTTGTCCATAACAAAATGTTTATTTTTCCTATGTATGGAAACTTACGGCCCACCCTGTATATATATATATATATATAATATATATATATAATATATATATATATATATATATATATAATAATATATATATATATAAACTTACTTTAACTTTACTTATATTATTTACTTTAATCTTTGTCATTTACCAGGTTTTTTAATTCAAAGAATTGGTTTCAATTTCATTTCAATTTAAAAAAAGGGGGGGCATAGTGGTGTAATTACAGTATGTTGTTTAGGGGCCCAAAGGAAACTCCGAGCAGTGTGTAGAATAAGAATACAAAATTTCGACCCCCCCCCCCCCCCACAGTGTATATGGATGGAGCAATACGTTAAATTAAAGCAAGAATGCTAGAAAAAGTAAATATGAATTTGGAAGAGAATGGGTGGCTGTTGTCGCACATGATGTATACTAATGTGGTAGCGCTTCTTAGTGAACTAGAGAAAGAATTAAGGAGCAGCAGCGACTTTTGTTGAGGTTATGTAAAAGTTTCTGTCGCCGAGAGGACAGTTATCACGTTGTGTTGTAGTGAATGGAGAAAACTTCAGGGGAAGTATACGAAGTTCAACGTACCATGAAACAGGACAAGCAAGTCATGGTCAGGATAAAAGCCACAGTAGGAAGGAATACTCGAGTGTAGATGCAACAAGAGGTTTTTAAGACGTATTGGTGACAACACTGATGTAGTACCATGATAGATATAAAACGAACTGACTGTATGAGAAATGAGTATGGTCGGAAAGGGCGTAAAGTAAGTCATTGAAGATGAGAATACAGAAAAGCATGTGGTCATGTGGAGAATAAATAAGCCTATTGATAGGATTGTGGGAGAAAAAGTGCATAGGTGTGACAAGAGGAAGACAGCGTAAAAGATAGGATATAATTAGTCAGCACGTGTGAATAAGCGTGGCACAAGAGTTAACAGGACACAGAGTGGTGGAAGCGGTTTGGAAGAGGTGTATAAATGGAGACTAAGCTCGCTTGGCATAACACTGGAGGCAAGACCCCATCTTATGAAAACCGAATATTAGATCCCTGTGGTTGGGTGTAAACGTCATGACCACCTCATAGAGAAGGAGAAATTGGTACTTATATTATATTTATGTACGAGTGAATAATTATAAAACAGTGATGTGGTTCATGCAAATTTATGCAAAGAAAACTTTAATCCTACGAACCACATTGAATAGAAGAGAGTTTGGACGTAAATGGAGCAGCAATGGAAGCATCTCCGAGCTTCACAACTTGATTCTGTTCTTCCTCTATCTCCTGAAGAAGTTTTTGCAGTTGGTCTTGAGCTTTCATTTTATTCAACTGAAAATTTTTTTTGTGTAATTTCAATCTCGCCTCAAATGTCGTTCTTAAGAAATGTTGAAAAAATTTCCGTTAATAGGAACTGGACTAGTTTCAAACCTTCATTATTCATAAACATTCATTCTACCTATTACTTTACGGTTTATTAAGCCACTGGTTCTATTTAATATTGATTGGAGGTCCGGAGCTAGTGTCTCCGAGCAACTGATACAATGAGCAAACCAACCAACCAACATACACGAATCCTGTTAGGATTTAGTGTATTGAAAATTCAAATATATAACTCCGAAGCTACTGAAACCCAGTGTTGGGCACTAAAGCGTTAATCCGATAACAGTTAATTAACGAAGTTAACTTTTTTTAACGGACTATTAACGGAAGTTAATTTCCATTTATCGTTATCGGACCAGTTAACTTCCGATAACTCGATATTTAGTCTGTTAAAGTCCGTTAACACGTTAACTGCGAGGAGTCATTCACGGAAGATCACGGCTCCGCGAATGAATTCAAACCGCCATAACTTCAGTCTGCCAATTCCGTCCTCTGCCCCAGTGGAACGGCTCTTCTCTCTCGGCAAGGACATCCTGAGGCCCAAGAGGTCAAGACTGGCAGTTGGGCCTAACTTTGAGAAGTTGGTCTTTCTGAAGGGCAACCAGCACATTGTCATAGTCTTTAATAAATGTGCCTAAAATTTAATTTTACCTTTCAGTTCCCGCCATAATAATTCTCTGGTAAATAAAAATTTAGTTAATGGTTAGTGGTTACAAGGGTTTCAAAACATGTAATCAGTACATTTTTTATTAAAAATAAAAAAAAAGTTAAGCAAAAAAGTTGCAAAACTTGATAAAAATAGTTAAATACCTATTTATTGTTGGATTTTGCATAAATAAACATTTTCTATGGGTTTTAAAACTTTTTTCCTTGATTTTTTAAATGTTAGTAAAGAAATAGTTATCGTTAACGGATTATCGTTAACTTCCGTTAACTTTGTAGTAAAATTATCGGATTATCGTTATCGGAGTTAAAAATTGGGTTAACGGATTATCGTTATCGAAGTTAACTTTTTGGTTAACGGTGCCCACCACTGCTGAAACCTAAAGGATATCGTAGTTAGCTGAAACTTATTTCCTGAGTTTAGGATTCTTATTGGTCTAAATTATACGTTGTACCAGTGCGAACTAGAGAGCAGGAATTCGCTATTAAAAGAGCTCGATCAAGACATTTTCGAAGTTGAAGTTCAACGGTATGAAGATGTCAAAATTCCCATTTCTAAATCATTTCAGTTAATATCTAAGAATTGAACCAAAATCTGAATTACGTCTTACCTGCTGCGACCTCATATTAGAGGATGCATCATTACTCTGTCTCCCTCTTTCAATTCTCTCCCTCCGCCCTCCCTTCCTCTCTGGTTTTGAGAGTACTCCGCCCTCATTCGCCTCCTTCTCCTTAGTGTGTTTAGGCTGTGGTGGGCGGTCAGGCGCGTGCGATAAAATTGCCACTCCTGGAAAATCAAATTTTGCCATCAAAGGCTGAGAAACTATCATTCAATGTGGAAAAGGCTAGTGTATAGTCTTCTTGCTATCTTTTACGCTACCAACGAACCTACCGCAATGGGCATGCTTTAACGCTCCTACGTCGTTCGTGCCATCCCCGCACATTAATGTTGTGAAACCCAAACTCTTGTAGGTGGTGATAATCAATTCCTTTTGCTTGGGAGCAAATCTGGCAAAAACTTTGACTTGAGGTAAAAGTTTCCTGAAGAATTTGACATTCTCTTCCATCAAATACGTCAAACCCTGAAACAAAGTTTATTTTATCGAATTCATTAAATGGAAGCCATCAACACGGGGAGCCGCCGGGTATGAGGGCAGCACATTATAAATACTTTAATCAAATAATATATACTTAAGTTTTCACATACTTTACTGATCTATAATATACCTACACAATAAAGGTAACTGATTTTTAAATTATTTTGCAAAGTAGCTATGCATTACATAAGCTTTTAGGCATACAAGAACTAGAACAGATGACGTATTTAGCACAATTTTACTTGGTTTAGGAGGACAACGACGACACCGTAAAATGTAAAATATGACAGTGCTCCTCGACTTTCAGTCGGCTCACAAAATATATATATAAACAAGGAAAGTGGATGCTCGTACGTACGTCTCCCGTAAGGCAGAAATCATATTTTGAAAAGAATGTTGTGGGAAGGTCTTTGATGGGATCATTTGGAATGGGATCGAGGCAAAGGCTTTGATCAATACTCTTCCAAGTCCATCTGTTTCGGTCTTTCTACAAAAAAAGTGGAAAAAAATGTTAGCGCGATGGCCGTCCAGACTCAATTTTAATAATAATAAACAAATAAAAAATAAAATTATTACAATAATTAGACTGATACGTTTCCAATTTAAGGAATTAAAGCGAGATGGCTCGCTTCGATCTTCCGGTCCGTGAACTAAAAAGATTATTTTCAATGCCATTCCTACAAAAACACAGGTGCACTTTAACCCTAAAAGGACGCTGCTACATATTGGTAACCTTTCAAATACACGCATTCATAACTTAACCCTACAAATAATTCCGGGGTTAAAGGGTTAAACAAAAGACTAATTGTCAAGACTAGTCTACAATTTCTTTACCTCCAATATTAGCATGGTCTTCTTATGAGTGAACTTCAACTCTTTGGCCACGTGGCAAGCAGTCAATGAGTTGTCCCCGGTGATCATCACAGCCTGAAAAAACGACTCAAAATTACTTGCTTGAAAACCCCAAGTCAATTTGGGGGAGGAAAAAAAAAGTAATACGTACGGCGTGAGAGGAGGCCAAGACTTCTTTTATAACGTCCTTAGAGTCTCTTTTCAGAGGACACGAGATAATGATGAAGCCCATGAAGGTCAGAGCTTTTTCCAAGTCCTCTCGATTAAGAGCTCTCACCTGAGGGAGTCGAGATTAACAAACCATTAGTTCAACACTATTCTTACTGAAATGACAAAGTAAACTATCATTAAATTTTAGGGAGATGATTAGGAACTGAACACCTTTCACAATTTTCACTTATGACAAGAGCAGACAGACCTATACAACTTAATAAATTTAACCAAACCTTACCTTAATTATATCCCCTTTTTTCATAAAACATAGCATTTACAGGGATAAACCAGTGATACTGCTAATGTCGTAATACGCATGTTCGTGTCCCGATTCCGTAGGGGGGATACACACACACTGGTTAGCTTCCGCCCGAATTGTTCATTCTGACGAAGGTCAAGCTTTTCACTCTACCTTAGACCTACAGTTTAACGTGGAATCCGAACCACGCTCCACCAGCAGTCCAGCGTCTTAATCACTAGGCCACCCAGAGTACCCATTTAATTACCAACCACTTTCCTTATTGTGTGGAAAGATGAACAGCTGGGTTTAGCTGCGCGCCGGCTGCCGTCACCAGAGAGAGAGAGAGAGAGAGAGAGAGAGAGAGAGAGAGAGAGAGTTACAAGGAAAAGAAGTACCTCAAAAGGCCTTGCGGCCCATACCGAGGAGGTACCAATGGCAACGGGTGCAAGGGAAAATTTTGTCTTTCAACTATGCTAGCAGTAGTAGAAAACTGGATAGAAAAGTAGAAGGCTCTCTCCCCACCCACCGCTCCCTCCCTGCCAGAGGCAGGTACGGAAAAAGGTTGAAGAAAATACCTTGACCCTGGAAAAGTAGCCAAGGAAATTTTACAGGAAAGTGGAGAATATATAAATAGCTCTATATTTAGCTTGCTCACAGAGACCGAGCAAGCGAACTCCTGCAGAGTTTTCTGAGGTTTTAATCTTAAACTATCAACGTGTTAAAGTAATTCCCACATATACTAGTCGTTTCTAATCCAACTTCTAACCATTGTTGCGAGTTGGGTTATCATTTGAACTAAACATGCTTCTAAAATCGACATCTTTGAACCGCGTCACGTAAGCGTCGATTGTAGCCCATATGCCTAACGAAAGGGATTAACTTTGTGGCATTTTTCGCCAGTTTCCAATCCACCTACCTACTTCCCCACCAATACCCAGCGCGCGCACTTCGGCCATTAGCCGAGAGAGATAGAGAGAGAGAGAGAGAGAGAGAGAGAGAGAAGAGTTACAAGGAAAAGAAGTACCTCAAAAGGCCTTGCGGCCCATACCGAGGAGGTACCAATGGCAACGGGTGCCAGGGAAAATTTTAAAGATTTTTCTTTCAACTATGCTAGCAGTAGTAGAAAACTGGATAGAAAAGTAGAAGGCTCTCTCCCCACCCTCCGCTCCCTCCCTGCCAGAGGCAGGTACGGAAAAAGGTTGAAGAAAATACCTTGACCCTGGAAAAGTAGCCAAGGAAATTTTACAGGAAAGTGGAGAATATATAAATAGCTCTATATTTAGCTTGCTCACAGAGACACCGAGCAAGCGAACTCCTGCAGAGTTTTCTGAGGTTTTAATCTTAAACTATGAGTGTGTTCAGTACTTTGTCTAGCCTATTTTTAAACAGATTTACACTTTGACTGGAAAAACCTCTGAGGGAAGTTGGTTCCAGATATTAACTATTTTATAGGAAAAGAAATTTCCGCAGACTGAGGTCCTAAATGTCTTTACACACTCAAATAGTGTGCAAGATTTCGTCTAACCTTTTCTTGAACTGATCCACAGAGGAACTGTTCACAACTTCCGAAGGTAACCTGTTCCATGTGTCACAGATCTTATACGTAACGTAATTCCCACACACACTAGTCCTAAACCGTTTCAAATCCAACTTCCAACCATTGTTGCGAGTTGGGTTATCATTTAAACTAAACATACTTCTAAAATCGACATCGTTGAACCCTCGTAAGAGCTTGAAAACCTCGATCAGTTGACCGCGCAGCCTCCGAGTTTCAAGCGAAAACAAGTTCAGGGCGCGTAACCGTCGATTGTAGCCCATATGCCTAACGGAAGGGATAACTTTGTGGCCCTCGCCTGCACTCGCTCCAGCCTCTCAATATCTTTCCTGAGGGTGGGCGACCAGAACTGCACAGCATACTCCAGGTACGGCCGAACAAGGGAATTGTACAGTGAGAGCACAATCTCCTTGTTCCGAAACTGAAATTGCCTCCTGATATAACCCAATAGTTTCTGGGCTTTCTTTTCCATCTCTACACACTGTTTCGTAAACTTAAGGTCGCTGCTAATTAGCACACCCAAGTCCTTTTCTAAATCAGTCACCTCGATATTACTGCCCAACATCGAGTAGTCCGACTTGGGATTGGCGTAGCCAATGTGCATCACTTTGCATTTACCCAAGTTAAACGGCATTTGCCATTTTTCGGACCACTCTCCTATCCTACCTAGGTCCGCACGCAGTTCATCGATCGCTTCGGGCGTCCCAACATTGGCCCCAAGCTTGGTGTCATCAGCGAATTTGGCGATCCGACTGACGATGCCACCGTCGATATCATTTATGTAAATGGTAAACAACAGTGGCCCCAAAACGGAACCCTGAGGAACCCCACTAGTGACCGAGGCCCAACCCGAACTAGCCCCTTTAATTACCACCCTCTGCCGCCTATTCCTTAGCCAGTTTTCAATCCACCTACCTATTTCCCCACCGATACCCAGCGCGCGCACTTTCGCCATTAGCCGGCGGTGAGGTACCTTATCAAAGGCTTTCTGAAAGTCGAGATAAAGTATATCAATCGCCCTACTCTTATCGTACTCACTCAACATGACGTGGAAAAACTCGAGCAAGTTGGTGAGACACGACCTATGCCGTCTAAACCCATGTTGGGAGTCCCCAAGCAGCTTGTAGGAATCCAAATGGTCAACGATTCTATCAGCTATTATCCTTTCTAATAATTTACCTACAACTGAAGTGAGACTAATAGGACGATAGTTCCCTGGACTTTCGTGATCCCCTTTCTTAAAGATAGGGGTCACGTTGGCCTCTCTCCAGTCACCAGGCACCTGGCCCATCTCCAACGATTTGTTGAAGACTGTAGCCAGGTGGGGAGCCACCTGGTCGCGCACTTCTCGCAAAACACTGGGGAGAAACTGGTCTGGCCCAGGAGCCTTAAACGCGCTCAGTTTGTCTATTCTATGAGCAACGACTGTCGCGGTACATCTAACACTATCCAGGTCAGCACCTTCGTGCCTCACAGCTGGCTCGGGGATGACGCGGGTATCCTCCCTGGTGAACACTCCCGCAAAGTACTCATTAAGCACCTTAGCGATGTCCGCGTCGGAGGTCCGCAGAACGCCGCTTCCGTCCTTTAAAGGACCTATCATGCTTCTAATAGGCTTTCTACTATTAACATAACTGAAGAACTCCTTAGGGTTCCTCTTGCAGAGGCTTGCCACCCGTAGTTCTTCGTTACGTTTCGCTAGCCTAACCTTCGCCTTCACTTCCCTACACAGGCGGACATACGCTTCAGTGTTCTCGTGGGAACGATTGGCCTTCGCCCTCCTATACACTACTTTCCTATTTCGGATAGCCGAAGCGATGCCACGATTGAACCACTTAGGCTGCGTTGAAGCAGGGGTGACCAGTTTTGAGGGTATGGCAGCAGACTGCAGCACCATAAACTCATCCCGGAATGCACTCCACACTCCCTCAACATCGCCGCCAACCTCTAACCCCATCTCTGCTACGCTATCCCTGAGGCTAACAAAGTTCGCCCGCCGGAGATCGAGCTTACTGCCTCTCGAGTTACTACGCTTCACCCGAGGGACGCACACACGGAACCTAATAATACCGTGATCACTCCCGCCCAACGATTCGTCAACGGTGAGGCCAGTGACGAGGTTGTCTTCGGTCGTGAATACTAAGTCTAGAACGCTTTCGCCTCGTGTAGGCTCGTTGACCCACTGAGTGAGGAAGTTCTCATCAGCAAAGTCAACTAGCCTCCTCCCTTCAGCATCGGCAGTCCTGTTTTCCCACTTTATGCCGCGACAGTTGAAGTCTCCTAAAACTACACACACCCTATCCCCTAGCAGGCTACTGAGTTCGGTGTACAGGGCTGTATCCTCCTCGAGGAGGAGATGCGGAGGTCTGTACACCAAGATTAACCTATAGTTCGTCCCTCCCACGTTCAGATCGACGCCAAGCAGCTCCCGTTCCGACCGGAACTGGCAGTCAACCGGACTCAACGTGTCTCTGACGTATATTAGTACCCCACCCCCCTCCCCACGGGTGCGGTCTTTGCGAAACATTCTATACCCGGGAATTTCGAACTCCCAACGTAGTCCCTACGATCAGTATGAATCCAGGACTCGGTGATAGCAACGATATCCTGGTATTCTGATGCTAAGAGCGCCCGTAGCTCGCGAAACTTGTTCCTAATTGACCTAGCATTAAAAAGCATTGCACGGAGGGAGCCTTCCCTATTCTGACCGCCCCCTAGCACGACCCGTTTCCCGAACAGCCAAGGCTGTCGGGAGTTGAAGAGCCCTCACTAACGAGAGAGAGAGAGAGAGAGAGAGAGAGAGAGAGAGATACAAGGAGTTACAAGGAAAGAAGTACCTCAAAAGGCCTTGCGGCCCATACCGAGGAGGTACCAATGGCAACGGGTGCCAGGGAAAATTTGTAAAAAATTTATTTGTCTTTCAACTATCCTAGCAGTAGTAGAAAACTGGATAGAAAAGTAGAAGGCTCTCTCCCCACCCTCCCTGCCAGAGACAGGTACGGAAAAAGGTTGAAGAAAATACCTTGACCCTGGAAAAGTAGCCAAGGAAATTTTACAGGAAAGTGGAGAATATATAAATAGCTCTATATTTAGCTTGCTCACAGAGACACCGAGCAAACGAACTCCTGCAGAGTTTTCTGAGGTTTTAATCTTAAACTATGAGTGTGTTCAGTACTTTGTCTAGCCTATTTTTAAAACAGATTTACACTTTGACTGGAAACAACCTCTGAGGGAAGTTGGTTCCAGATATCAACCATTCTATAGGAAAAGAAACCTCCGCAGACTGAGGTCCTAAATGTCTTTACACACTCAAATAGTGTGCAAGATTTCGTCTAACCTTTTCTTGAAACTGATCCACAGAGGAAACTGTTCACAACTTCCGAAGGTAACCTGTTCCATGTGTCACAGATCTTATACGTAAAGTAATTCCCACACACACTAGTCCTAAACCGTTTCAAATCCAACTTCCAACCATTGTTGCGAGTTGGGTTATCATTTAAACTAAACATACTTCTAAAATCGACATCGTTGAACCCTCGTAAGAGCTGAAAACCTCGATCAGTTGACCGCGCAGCCTCCGAGTTTCAAGCGAAAACAAGTTCAGGGCGCGTAACCGTCGATTGTAGCCCATATGCCTAACCGAAGGGATTAACTTTGTGGCCCTCGCCTGCACTCGCTCCAGCCTCTCAATATCTTTCCTGAGGGTGGGCGACCAGAACTGCACAGCATACTCCAGGTACGGCCGAACAAGGGAATTGTACAGTGAGAGCACAATCTCCTTGTTCCGAAACTGAAATTGCCTCCTGATATAACCCAATAGTTTCTGGGCTTTCTTTTCCACCTCTACACACTGTTTCGTAAACTTAAGGTCGCTGCTAATTAGCAGAGAGAGAGAGAGAGGGAAGAGAGAGAGAGAGAGAGAGAGAGAGAGAGAGAGAGAGAGAGAGAGAGAGAGAGAGAGGGAGGGAGGGAGGGAGGGAGGAGGGGAGGGAGGGAGGGAGGGAGGGAGGGAGAGAGAGAGAGAGAGAGAGAGAGAGAGAGAGGGAGAGAGAGAGAGAGAGAGGAGAGAGAGGAGAGAGAGAGAGAGAGAGAGAGTTACAAGGAGTTACAAGGAAAAGAAGTACCTCAAAAGGCCTTGCGGCCCATACCGAGGAGGTACCAATGGCAACGGGTGCCACGGAAAATTTTCTACACACTCAAAGAGTGTGCAAAATTTGGTCTAACCTTTTCTTGAACTGATCCACAGAGGAACTGTTCACAACTTCCGAAGGTAACCTGTTCCATGTGTCACAGATCTTATACGTAAAGTAATTCCCACACACACTAGTCCTAAACCGTTTCAAATCTAACTTCCAACCATTGTTGCGAGTTGGGTTATCATTTAAACTAAACATACTTCTAAAATCGACATCGTTGAACCCGCGTAAGAGCTTGAAAACCTCGATCAGTTGACCGCGCAGCCTCCGAGTTTCAAGCGAAAACAAGTTCAGGGCGCGTAACCGTCGATTGTAGCCCATATGCCTAACGGAAGGGATTAACTTTGTGGCCCTCGCCTGCACTCGCTCCAGCCTCTCAATATCTTTCCTGAGGGTGGGCGACCAGAACTGCACAGCATACTCCAGGTACGGCCGAACAAGGGAATTGTACAGTGAGAGCACAATCTCCTTGTTCCGAAACTGAAATTGCCTCCTGATATAACCCAATAGTTTCTGGGCTTTTTTTCCACCTCTACACACTGTTTCGTAAACTTAAGGTCGCTGCTAATTAGCACACCCAAGTCCTTTTCTAAATCAGTCAGAGAGAGAGAGAGAGAGAGAGAGAGAGAGGAGAGAGAGAGAGAGAGAGAGAGAGAGAGAGAGAGTGTTACAAGGAAAAGAAGTACCTCAAAAGGCCTTGCGGCCCATACCGAGGAGGTACCAATGGCAACGGGTGCCAGGGAAAATTTTGTCTTTCAACTATGCTAGCAGTAGTAGAAAACTGGATAGAAAAGTAGAAGGCTCTCTCCCCACCTCCGCTCCCTCCCTGCCAGAGGCAGGTACGGAAAAAGGTTGAAGAAAATACCTTGACCCTGGAAAAGTAGCCAAGGAAATTTTACAGGAAAGTGGAGAATATATAAATAGCTCTATATTTAGCTTGCTCACAGAGACACCGAGCAAGCAAACTCCTAAATGTCTTTACACACTCAAATAGTGTGCAAGATTTCGTCTAACCTTTTCTTGAACTGATCCACAGAGGAACTGTTCACAACTTCCGAAGGTAACCTGTTCCATGTGTCACAGATCTTATACGTAACGTAATTCCCACACACACTAGTCCTAAACCGTTTCAAATCCAACTTCCAACCATTGTTGCGAGTTGGGTTATCATTTAAACTAAACATACTTCTAAAATCGACATCGTTGAACCCTCGTAAGAGCTTGAAAACCTCGATCAGTTGACCGCGCAGCCTCCGAGTTTCAAGCGAAAACAAGTTCAGGGCGCGTAACCGTCGATTGTAGCCCATATGCCTAACGGAAGGGATTAACTTTGTGGCCCTCGCCTGCACTCGCTCCAGCCTCTCAATATCTTTCCTGAGGGTGGGCGACCAGAACTGCACAGCATACTCCAGGTACGGCCGAACAAGGGAATTGTACAGTGAGAGCACAATCTCCTTGTTCCGAAACTGAAATTGCCTCCTGATATAACCCAATAGTTTCTGGGCTTTCTTTTCCACCTCTACACACTGTTTCGTAAACTTAAGGTCGCTGCTAATTAGCACACCCAAGTCCTTTTCTAAATCAGTCACCTCGATATTACTGCCCAACATCGAGTAGTCCGACTTGGGATTGGCGTAGCCAATGTACATCACTTTGCATTTACCCAAGTTAAACGGCATTTGCCATTTTTCGGACCACTCTCCTATCCTACTTAGGTCCGCACGCAGTTCCTCGATCGCTTCGGGCGTCCCAACATTGGCCCCAAGCTTGGTGTCATCAGCGAATTTGGCGATCCGACTGACGATGCCACCGTCGATATCATTTATGTAAATGGTAAACAACAGTGGCCCCAAAACGGAACCCTGAGGAACCCCACTAGTGACCGAGGCCCAACCCGAACTAGCCCCTTTAATTACCACCCTCTGCCGCCTATTCCTCAGCCAGTTTTCAATCCACCTACCTATTTCCCCACCGATACCCAGCGCGCGCACTTTCGCCATTAGCCGGCGGTGAGGTACCTTATCAAAGGCTTTCTCAAAGTCGAGATAAAGTATATCAATCGCCCTACTCTTATCGTACTCACTCAACATGACGTGGAAAAACTCGAGCAAGTTGGTGAGACACGACCTATGCCGTCTAAACCCATGTTGGGAGTCACCAAGCAGCTTGTAGGAATCCAAATGGTCAACGATTCTATCAGCTATTATCCTTTCTAATAATTTACCTACAACTGAAGTGAGACTAATAGGACGATAGTTCCCTGGACTTTCGTGATCCCCTTTCTTAAAGATAGGGGTCACGTTGGACCTCCCTCCAGTCACCAGGCACCTGGCCCATCACCAACGATTTGTTGAAGACTGTAGCCAGGTGGGGAGCCACCTGGTCGCGCACTTCTCGCAAAACACTGGGGAGAAACTGGTCTGGCCCAGGAGCCTTAAACGCGCTCAGTTTGTCTATTCTATGAGCAACGACTGTCGCAGTACATCTAACACTATCCAGGCCAGCACCTTCGTGCCTCACAGCTGGCTCGGGGATGACGCGGGTATCCTCCCTGGTGAACACTCCCGCAAAGTACTCATTAAGCACATTAGCGATGTCCGCGTCGGAGGTCCGCAGAACGCCGCTTCCGTCCTTTAAAGGACCTATCATGCTTCTAATGGGCTTTCTACTATTAACATAACTGAAGAACTCCTTAGGGTTCCCCTTGCAGAGGCTTGCCACCCGTAGTTCTTCGTTACGTTTCGCTAGCCTAACCTTCGCTTTCACTTCCCTACAGAGAGAGAGAGAGAGAGAGAGAGAGAGAGAGAGAGAGAGAGAGTTACAAGGAGTTACAAGGAAAAGAAGTACCTCAAAAGGCCTTGCGGCCCATACCGAGGAGGTACCAATGGCAACGGGTGCCAGGGAAAATTGTCTTTCAACTATCCTAGCAGTAGTAGAAAACTGGATAGAAAAGTAGAAGGCGCTCTCCCCACCCTCCGCTCCCTCCCTGCCAGAGGCAGGTACGGAAAAAGGTTGAAGAAAATACCTTGACCCTGGAAAAGTAGCCAAGGAAATTTTACAGGAAAGTGGAGAATATATAAATAGCTCTATATTTAGCTTGCTCACAGAGACACCGAGCAAGCGAACTCCTGCAGAGTTTTCTGAGGTTTTAATCTTAAACTATGAGTGTGTTCAGTACTTTGTCTAACCTATTTTTAAACAGATTTACACTGACTGGAAACAACCTCTGAGGGAAGTTGGTTCCAGATATTAACTATTTTATAGGAAAAGAAATTTCCGCAGACTGAGGTCCTAAATGTCTTTACACACTCAAATAGTGTGCAAGATTTCGTCTACCCTTTTCTTGAACTGATCCACAGAGGAACTGTTCACAACTTCCGAAGGTAACCTGTTCCATGTGTCACAGATCTTATACGTAAAGTAATTCCCACACACACTAGTCCTAAACCGTTTCAAATCTAACTTCCAACCATTGTTGCGAGTTGGGTTATCATTTAAACTAAACATACTTCTAAAATCGACATCGTTGAACCCGCGTAAGAGCTTGAAAACCTCGATCAGTTGACCGCGCAGCCTCCGAGTTTCAAGCGAAAACAAGTTCAGGGCGCGTAACCGTCGATTGTAGCCCATATGCCTAACGGAAGGGATTAACTTTGTGGCCCTCGCCTGCACTCGCTCCAGCCTCTCAATATCTTTCCTGAGGGTGGGCGACCAGAACTGCACAGCATACTCCGGGTGCGGCCGAACAAGGGAATTGTACAGTGAGAGCACAATCTCCTTGTTCCGAAACTGAAATTGCCTCCTGATATAACGCAATAGTTTCTGGGCTTTCTTTTCCACCTCTACGCAATGTTTCGTAAACTTAAGGTCGCTGCTAATTAGCACACCCAAGTCCTTTTCTAAATCAGTCACCTCGATATTACTACCCAACATCGAGTAGTCCGACTTGGGATTGGCGTAGCCAATGTGCATCACTTTGCATTTACCCAAGTTAAACGGCATTTGCCATTTTTCGGACCACTCTCCTATCCTACCTAGGTCCGCACGCAGTTCCTCGATCGCTTCGGGCGTCCCAACCTTGGCCCCAAGCTTCGTGTCGTCAGCGAATTTGGCGATCCTACTGACGATGCCACCGTCGATATCATTTATGCAAGTGATAAACAACAGTGGCTCCAAAACGAAACCCTGAGGAACCCCGCTTGTGACCGAGGCCCAACCCGAACTAACCCCTTTAATTACAACCCTCTGCCGCCTATTCTTCAGCCAGTTCTCAATCCACCTACCTACTTCCTCACCGATACCCAGCGAGCGCACTTTGACCATTAGCCGGCGGTGAGGTACCTTATCAAAGGCTTTCTCAAAGTCGAGATGAAGTATATCAATCGCCCTACTCTTATCATACTCACTCAACATGACGTGGAAAAACTCGAGCAAGTTGGTGAGACACGACCTATGCCGCCTAAACCCATGTTGGGAATCCCCAAGCAGCTTATAGGAATCCAAATAGTCAACGATCCTATCCGCTATTATCCCCTCTAATAACTTACCTACGACCGAAGTGAGACTAATGGGACGATAGTTCCCTGAACTTTCGTGACCCCCTTTCTTAAAGATAGGGGTCACGTTGGCTTCCCTCCAATCACCAGGCACCTGGCCCGTCTCCAACGATTTGTTGAAGACTGTAGCCAGGGAGGGAGGGAGGGAGACCTTTCCTCGTCGTTCGCAAACATTTGGGAATCATCAGAGACTGAAAAACACGTGGGTTTCAAGGAGAAACAAATTGTGCTGGTTTTTTCCCAAAAAGGCCCGCGAAAAGCTACGCGTCTTCCGAGCCTATTAAAGCCAGAGTTCACTAAAAATCGCCCTCACTCTGGCCCTGGCTTCACTCATCCTACACCACAATTCGATCGGCGCCCTTTGAAT
>JAJOZX010002945.1:127500-237500 GCA_023014485.1 Bathynomus jamesi | reverse complement strand
TATGTCGTTTATTAAGATAATCAAGAAAAAGTTTTACGTGTGAAGGATGGTTAAATATTAAGAGTGTCATCCACGTATCTTCTGTAATATATGGGTTTAAAACTACTAGGACAATTTTCCAACCAAATTTCTTCGTAATGGCAAAGAAATGCATTTGCTAGTGTTGGGGTCGCGCGTCTTAAGGTACCTAAGCGCCACCACAGGCGAAAATGTGTTTTTGATGGATATCACTATTTTCACCCTTCCTCCATCGCGTGGTTTGGGTGATAATGACCTTACGACACTAGAAGTATGGTTGAAAACCTTATGAAGCGAACTACTTTTTTCACCTCTATCGCCAGCCAAAAGTTCACCCAAAGTTCGGCATAATAAGAAAATCAAAAAATTAAAAAATATACATAAAATATAAAAATCTATTCTTCATTAGCATACTTAGAACTCTAATTTAGCCAAAAATGAACGTTCTAGCTTAATTAATAACAGAGATACTATTGCGAGAATATTGCTGAACTTAGGCGATGATTTCTGGCGAATTTTAATTTTGGCGCTTAGGTACCTTAAGACGCGGGACCCCTCACACACACACACACACACACACACACAGTTCTTTACGTTAATTATACTAATGACATCCTGAGGATGTCATTAGACGAAAACGCTTGAGCACCACTGTGTTTCTTTTCCCTTCGTGGTTTTATTCATCATAAATATTTTTCACGTGTCACTTTCGTGAAATATATATATATATATATATATATATATATATATATATATATATATATATATATATATATATATATATATACACACACACACACACACATATATATATATATATATATACCAGTCAAAAGTTTAAGTACACCTACTATTTCCAATGTTTTGCTGCTAAGCTCATGACAAACTTCAAATGTAAACTTAACAGGTACAAGAGATGAATTTGCTTACCTGGCTTTCATATTGTATGCTTCAGTGCATCTGCCCTATGCAGTGTGTTTAACACAGAAGCTTCTTCAAAATAGCCTTCAAAATGTGTCAATTTACGTCTAGCATGAACCTAAAATTAATGCTATTAGCTCTGCACAAAGGTCCAAAAACAGTTTAAAAGTCTTTACTGGGGTAGTGTGTTTCTTCAGGAGTATGTTAATACATGTGTTCAGTTATTAACGTGCGCTGCAGGTCTTTACATATAAAATCCTTGCAGAGGAGCTAACTGTGTAGTTTGAGGTATATTTCTGTTTCAAAAAGCAGAAATGTGTGCCAAAGCTCAGTTAACAACAGAAAAAAGACAGTCGATTGTAACTGAGAAATGAGGGCCAATCACTGAGGCAAATTGCAAAAAAAAAAAAAAAAGTTTCAGTGAATGCGGTGGCTTGTATCATTAAATGGTACGAAGAAACTGGTCAAAATAAGGACAGAAAAAGGTCAAGGCGACCAAGAACCACAACAGACTCAGAGGACAAGTATATCCGAGTCGCGTGTCTGCGCAACAGACGCCTCACAACCGTGAAATCAAAGCCCAGCTGAACAACTTCAGAAGTACAACAGTTTCAACATCAACTGTTCAATGATGATTAAGAGAGGCAGGATTAAAAGGACGAACTGCAGCAAAGAAACCAATGCCGACTCCAAAAGAAAAAGAAAAGGCTAGCCTGAGCTAAAAACCACCAAAAATGGACTGAGCAGTGGAAATTTGTCCTTTGGACTGACGAATCAAAGTTCGAAGTTTTTGGATCCAAACGCAGAGTATTTGTGCGGCGCAGTACGGGTGAAAGAATGACACAGCAGTGTGTTGTGCCAACAGGGAAGCACGGTAGAGAAAGTGTGATGGTCTGGGGATGTTTTGCAGGGGAGCAGGTTGGAGATCTCCACAAAGTCACTGGAATACTGAACCAACGTGGCTATCACAGCATTCTACAGCGGCATGCCATCCCATCTGGACTGCGACTAGTTGCCCAACAGTTCATAATGCAGCAAGACAACGATCCTAAACACACTTACAAGCTGTCAAAATTACCTGAAGTAGAAAGAATGGCAACGTCAGCTCACAGTTATGGAATGGCCAGCACAGTCCCCGGATCTGAACCCCATCGAGCTAGTGTGGGATGAACTGGATGGACGAGTGAAAGCCAAGCAGCTATCCAGTGCTCAGAATCTCTGGGAACTCTTACAAGAGTGCTGGCAGCAGCTTTCACCAGACTATCTTCTTCCTCTTGTGGAGCGCATGCCTCGAATTTGTTCTGCTGTAATTGCTGCTGGAGGAGGCTATTTTGATGAATCTAAAATTTAGACTTTGCTTTCGGTAAATTGTCCCGATTTGTTGTTATTTAAGTTCCCATGTTTGTACTTATGAACTTGTCATATGATAACTTAGTTAACAAATAAAAAACTTTAAACAAAATTTGAAATTTATGAATATTTCAGGGTGTACTTAAACTTTCGACTGGTAATACATATTTATACACACACACACACACACAGGGTGTTTCAGGAGGAAATGTCAATACTTCGGGAGGTGATAGTATCGGTCATTGTGAGAAAAAAAGTTCATATGAACACGTGTCTAATTCTGAATGGTTACGGAGTAGAGCTGTTTGAATCTACAAATACAAAAGCATTGTTAATGGTAATCAAGAAAGAGAAACCAATTACTGTTTCTAACATTTAATGTTTAAACATTGGCATTTTGAATGGTATCAGATACAGAAATGACAAATTTGTTAGTTTACAATACGTTTTCGAAAATCCCACCGTCAACCTCAATGCACTTTGCAACTCGTGTGCGAAGATCGCGTGTTGTTCGTCTGAGTTGAGCTTCACGTTCCTTTATGCGGGCAGCAGCATCCAAAATGCGCGCGAGCAATTCGTCTCGTGTATCCACCTTTCTTTTGTAAACTTGACTTTTCATCCATCCCCACAAACAATAATTTAACGGAGAGAGGTCTGGAGACCTTGGTGGCCATTGAATGGGACCACCGCGGCCGATCCATCGACCAGGGAAAGTTTGATTTAGGTATTGCATCACCAGACGGGTAGAATGTGGAGCAGCTCCGTCATGCTGAAAGTACATACCAGCGCGTGTAGCCAAAGGAACATCCTCCAATAGTCCTGGCAATTCGTTTTGCAGAAATTCTAGATAACTTTGTCCTGTAAGACGATTCTCTAAAGTAACAGGGCCAATCAGCTGATCATCGATGATACCTCACCACACATTGGCAGAGAAACGATGTTGAAAATTTGTTTCTACAGTGGTATTTGGATTTTCGTCTGACCACCGATGAGGGTTACGAGTGTTGTTGATACCGTCACGGGTGAAAGTAGCTTCACCGGTGAACAGTATTAATCGAAGCAATCGGCGATTAGCATTTACCCAATGACAAAATTCCAGTCGCATGGCAGCGTCTCCTGGTTGAAGGTGTTGTACACGCTGTGCATATATGGATGCAAGCCTTCCTCACGTAATGTTCGCCATATTCTTGTGTGCGGTACACCGAGACGTGTAGAAATTATTCGTGAGCTAGTAGTAGGACTACGCTCTACCAACTGAAGAACGTTTTCACTTCATCCACATCTTGTTGACCTACAAGTTCAGATGAAACATGAGCGCTGGGAAGTGTACCAATCTCACGCAATGTGTTGAAATCTCCGGAACCATTCAGAATTAGACACATGTTCATATGAACTTTTTTTCTCACAATGAACGATACTCTCACCTCCCGAAGTATTGACCTTTCCTCCTGAAACACCCTGTATAATAATACATACATACATACATATACACATATATATATAATGTTATAATGTTTGAGACCAACAAAGACCCTAGGATCCACTCATGGCTGGTCTACCTAACTGAGTTCGTAATTGTGTATTGTGCATGTCCTCCGTGGTGGCGGAGAGGACCTACAATTTTACGTGGGTTCCAAACCACAAAGCCTTAATTTTACTACCTTAAACTATACCCAGTCTATCAACATATGCGTCTAATCGATTTTTAAACATGTTTATAGACGTGCTACTAATTACTCCTATCGGCAAACTATTCCACCTATTTACTATTCTATGCGTAAAAAAGGTTTTGGCAACTGCTGTCTCGAACCTTCTACTTGTCAACTTACACCCGTTATTTCTAGTCCTATTATATTGAGATATTTCGAAAAAGCTATCTCTATCTACGTTATCGAACCCATTCATAATTTTGAAAACCTGGATTAGATCACCCCTTAGACTCCTAGTCTCGAGTGTAGTCAATTTTAACTACTTAAGCCTATCCTCGTACGACTTCGACTTCAGCGACGGAATCATCTCGGTTGCTCGTCTTTGAACTCTTTCGATTTTCTCTATATCTTTTCGCATATGCGGATTCCAAAATTGGATCGCGTACTCCAAATGCGGTCTAACTAATGATTTATAAAGAGGAACTATAATATCGTGCGATTTGCACTCAAAACTCCAAGCTATAAAACCTAACACTTTGTTCGCTTTATTGACCTCTGCTGTACTTTGTTTCGCTACTTTTAAATCACCAGTGACTAACTCCTAAATCTTTTTCCTGCTCTACGCTTGCTAACTCCTTTCCTGACATACTATACGCAAAATTACCGTTACGCGAACCTATATGTAAAATTTTGCACTTATCGACGTTAAATCTCATTTGCCATGTGACTGACCAATCAACGATTTTATTCAGATCTTCCTGGATTTTAACCTCTATCTTCGTGTCATCCGCAAACTTTGAAACTGCACTGACTAGGCCGACATCTAAATCGTCAATATATATATAAGAAAAAGCAAGGGGCCCAGTACAGAACCCTGAGGAACGCCGCTCGCTACATTAGCCCAACACGACTCCGCTCCATCAACGACCACCCTGTTTCCTACCTCGCAACCACTCTTCTAGCCAATTTGTTACTACACCCCAGTCCATGAGCCTTAGTTTTTTCAATAAGTCTTTTGTGCGGTACGGTGTCAAATGCTTTTTGAAAATCTAAATACACTACATCAACCGCCCGATGACTATCGTAAACTTCAACCACGCTTTGAAAAAAATCAAAGATTAGTTAAGCAAGATTTGTTTCGCCTAAAACAGTGCTGCGTATTTCTAACCAAGTTATGCAATTCTAAGTGTTCAACTATACGTTCCGTAATTATTGATTCCAGTAGCTTACCTACAACAGACGATAAACTGATTGGCCTATAATTTCCCGCCGCACCTTTATCGCCTTCCTTAAAGATAGGTGATACATTTGCTAACTTGAAATTACCTGGTACGCACCCGACAGAAATAGACGCATTAAAAATCTGTTAGCGGCACAACAATGCTTTCTTTTAATTCTTTTAGTTGTATGGGGTATATGGAATCCGGCCCCGGTGATTTTAGCATTTTCATTTTACCAATATAGCGCATTACCTCCCCTACACTAACCACAATATTACCATTATCAAAATGTATTATGTCTATGACCGTAGGGATATTCGTTACAGCTTCTCTAGTAAAAACTGACGTAAAAAATTCGTTTAGCAAGGTAGCTATTTCCTTGTTTTCAGAAACAAGCTCTCCATTAAAATTTTTCAATGGCATACACACACTTTTTACTGGATTCCTACTGTTGTCGTATTGAAAGAATCGCTTGGGGTTTTCTTTACCATCACGAGCTATGGAGATTTCAAATTCGCGCTTGGACTTTTTTATTACACTTTTCGCTTCACGCCTTAGAGATATGTAGTTGTTTCGTAACCACAAATTGCCTTTATCGCACTTATGTAGCCTATAAGCCCTATCTCTACTCTTTATAATATCTCCTACTCTAGAAACCACAAGGGCTTGTTGTTTACTTTCGCACGCTTAATTTTGTACGGCACACACACCTCATTTATAGTCCTAAATACTGTTTCAAACGATTCCCACATTACTTTTGCATTGGAGATCCCCATTACGTTTTCCCAATTGACGTGTGACAATTTATTTCGAAATTTACAAAAGTCTGCGTGCTGGAAGTTAGGAATTTTAGTCGAGTTAGCTGGTTTCGAGTGACTTACTGAGAGGACAAACTCTACCATATTGTGATCGCTATTGCTTAACGGTTCTATTACTTGAAGATCCGTGATTAGCCTATCATCCGTAGTTATTACTAAATCTAAAATAGTCCAACCTCGTAGGTTCCCCAACCTTTTCAATAAGAAAACTATCCTCGAGAAAATTAACTAAACTATTACCTTCGGCGTCTCCCTGGATTGTATCGTAATTCACGTTGGCGCAATTAAAGTCACCCATAACTAAGGCCTGCTCACTACCTAATAAATTTTAGGCCGGGTCGAAATCTAGTCAAAATGATTTTTTTTAGATGGGCACTATGTTGGGTTTATGAAATGATATCCTGACCAACATACTCCAAAAGAAAGTTTATGCTCCCCTCCGTACCACTAGCATACTCACTCTTATTTTTGGCTCCGCCCCCAAATTAAAAATAGTATCATAAATCAAAATGGAGATCATTTAGAGCATTTTTTTTATAGAGATGACCCCCCTTAAAATTGCATAATATACCTCGTGTGCAATTTTCAGGCAATTATCCAAGAAATTTCAAATCCTTGAAAAATTGCCGCATCCCCAAAAAGTGTTATCAGTATATAGAAAAGGGTGGCATGAACTTTAGTTTGGAGTACTGATTGCCTAGGAGACCAATTCATGAACCTCATATAAGCCTAGTATATTTGTCTGAAAAGAAGACAATTAGTCTATTATACCATTTATTACACAAAACATCTTTGAAGTAAAAACAAAATTTAATTTAAAAATTACCTTCACAATTCACTAATTACTTGTGGATGTGCCTTGGCCCCATTGGCTTTTCCATTCAAACTGTGGCAGTCTTTTTCTTGATTCCAGTTGATTGAGGATAAATTTGTGCCGATTGCCGTAGCCAATCCTTTGTTCTGATGTTTTTGTCACTGTTTTTGACTGTGGCATGAAAAGGCAGCAATTTTCAAGGGTTCTGTTCTTGTATGCTGAAATTCCTTATCAAAGGTGGAGGATTGATAGCTTCCTTTCTCCAGTCAATCATCTCATAGTAGTCTTTGGAATCGAAATTTAGAGATTTAGGAAGCTCAAAATTTCGTGTGCCACTGAAACGTGTCCGACTGAGAAGTATCTTCTGAAGAGCATCTTCTCTGACATGTTGTCTGCCATCAATAAGGATTGACAGTAGGATAGCTTCGGGATTGGCAAAATAGGCATTATTACGGAACACCAGTTCCATAATAATGCAATGTTTTTCTTCCAATCCTCGCATCAAGACAATCAAATGAAAAAAAATTCCGTGCTCCGTCAGTAGCTTTAGGATGGGATTTGATATGAAACCATCCAGGAGGATATGATTTCATGACGATGGTTACCAGTTCTTTCAAATTTTGTTCGGGATGCAAAGTCGATACATATAAACGAAGAATCCGGTTTGCTCGGGTAATCCAGCGAGCATGATGAATGGCACCTGGAGACCTGCAGGCTAGACTTTCAGATATCCATCCAGATTGCACTGCTAGGCACATATCATAGAGATACTTTTGATTACTGCTCAACTCTTTCACGACATTCGGTGGTATATCTTGGACGTTGCCCTGAACTGGTGAAAATGCCACTAAGTCTAAAATGGTTAAATCACATTTCAATTTGGCTCCAATTGAACCTTTAAAGGTATTTGGCCCTGATGTTTTTCCGTCTATGGTTTCAAATGTGTGTCTGAAGAGGAGTTCATTCATGTGTAAACGAGACACGAGCCATTGAACTGATCTACGCAAAAAAATTTCAATCAATTTTATGGTACCAGCAATTCTACCAGTATTGACAGCAGTACCGTCGCATAGCAGAGCATTGTGTGTGTCAATGCTCGCTGAATCAAATTAAGAACGTTATAATTTCATCAGCTATACACCGAGCATTTCCTGCGTCAGGGCAGAGGTGGTCTACATAGATACCTCCAGGGTCTTTGATCAGCACATAATGTTGTTCTTTCTCTTTTCCATGCTTGGTTAACGTATCATCCTTTCTTCCATCAAACCCTATACATTCAATATTCACATTTTCACATCTAGATCTAACTATTTTTCTTGCCTACACGAATTCTCTCTCTTTCTATTTTCTTCCTATCAAGCATGTTAGATTGATCGATTATTCCCATATCTTCCAATGCAGCATTAATAATAGCTGCTGTAGCTCTCGAACTCACACGGTTAACGGTCTGCCACCAATGGTAATTCATTGTATGAATACCTATTTTGATCATTTTCAATCAATTCCACATCGGGCACGAATTCTAGCTCATTGTCACTGTCTTCTATATCTTCGCTAAAGTCATCTACTGAAGAAGACTGTACAACTTCCATAGCCTCTGCCATTTCCACTTGTGACCTTTGTTGCTTCTCTTGTTCTTGAGGGGGATCGTCTCCGGACAGCGGCAGCTTCACGATCAAATGGCCCTAATTTATTTATTCTTTGCTTTTGGCCTACAAATGACTCCCACTCTACCATTGGGATTTTACCTCGCATCGACAAAACGGCCTTTCTATTCCTTTATCATAACATTTGCAAATACAAATGTCAAACATTTCATCATATGAAGCAAGTTTTTTAGCAAAATTTTCATTCCTTTGACGTAGAGGAATCTTGTTCAAGGAAAGAGCTGATCTGATTAATCTTTCCACTGCAGAAGAAATAGATCTTTCTTGAATGACAGGGAAAGAGAACATGGCCCAAATATCTTTAAGATCTTTGGTAACTAGATTGTAGCAATCGTTCGCAGTTGCTGATCCCCTTGACTTGATTTTTTTTCTCTCTCTTTTGAATGAAGAAATAGTGTCTGACAACGTCTGCCTTTGTAGGAATCAGTGATCGGCGGAATTCAGTGGCAAAACCAAAAGCTGCATTCGAAAATTTGTTTCTGGTTGACATTTTTTCAACCTTTTTAAAAAATTAAAAATCCAGCTTTTATAGAATCATGCATGGATCATAAGTAAATCTAAAGAGCATAAATTCTTATAATTCCTGTAAAAATATATGATAATTAGAACATTAAATTTATTGGTATTGAATTTGAAATTCAACACACAGCTCAGTAAACTGATTACACATAAACGATGTTTATGTGTAATCAGTTTTCTGATACAGCAAATATTTTGAGAAAATATGCATGGTGAAAATTTTGAGAAATCCAAATGTTTGAGGTAATTGCCTGAAAATTGCACACGAGATATACGGGGTGTCCGAGAATTATCTGTACAATTTTTGGCTATTATTAAAAGTCAACCATGAAGTGTAGAAATTCCAGTGTTGTCCCATTTTACAGAGAGTCTCATTAAGTTTTTTCTGATACCACGTTTTGACAAGTTTTTTAGAAATGTACGGGGGTGACAAACATTGATGATTTAAAAGCAAGAATCACAGCTGCTATTGAGCAAATTGATGTGGATATGCTGCAGCGTACATGGCAACATTTGGAGTATCGATTGGATGTTTTGCGAATCACTAATGGTGCACATATCGAATGTTTGTAACAACGTTACTTTAATAAAAGAAACTTTTGAAAATACAGATTCTAAATAATCTTGTTTAAGAATTTTACGTGTGTTATCAAGAATTTTATTAAAAGATGAAATTGTACAGATAATGTTCGGACACACTGGAATTTCTAAAAAACTTGTCAAAGCTTGGTATCAGAAAAAACTTAATGAGATTCTCTGTAAAATGGGACAACACTGGAATTTCTACACTTCATGGTTGACTTTTAATAACAGCCAAAAATTGTACAGATAATTCTCGGACACCCTGTATTATACAATTTTAGGTGGGGGTCATCTCTATGAGAAGATGCTCTAAATGGTCTCCATTTTTATTTATGAGACTATTTTCATTTTTGGGGCGGAGCCAAAAATAGGAGGGAGTATGCTAGTGGTGCGGGGGAGAGCATAAACTTTCTTTTGGAGTATGTTGGTCAGGACCCCAATTCATAAGGCCCACATAGTGCCCGATCTGCCCCCAGAAATTCGACCCGGCCTAATATATATATATATATATATATACACACACACACGGGATGAATTTCACAATAAAACACGTGAAATGAATGAATGCTGCAAACCCACAAGGAAAAAGAAAAATGATTCCAAGGCCTTTCGTGTATTCAGAGCTACACCTCGTCAGGGAATGAAGATAAAAGGCGAGATACCCATAGATATATACAACGTACAGGAAAAACAAAACAATTAGCACATACTTAACAAGGGTTAATGAGGCAAAAGAAATTTTAACATGATATTGTCAATTTTATACATTCCCGCACTGTTATTGAAATTGTTTTTAAAATGAATAAATGCACATTCTAGAATATTTCTTTCTATTATATATCTGTTTTTAACAAGTGCTTTAGAACTATCCCACTTGATGCTATGGTTACATCTATACATATGGTTAAATAAAGCATTGGAATTATTAGCTGTTCTACAAGCATATTTATGCTGTTTTACCCTAATATCTAACGTTTTACCAGTTTGGCCTATATATACTGAGTTACATTGTGTACATCCTATCGAATACACAACCAACAACATTATCAGGGCTATTCTTTATTAGGCGTGATTTAACAGTATTATTATACTTAAAGATTACATTAATGCCAATTGCTTTAAGTAAAGTTGGAAGGTATTGAAAATTAATTCTTAAGACAGTTATCTAAAAATGAAATAGGATAACATAATTTAGTACCAATATTCATGATATTGCATAACTCGGAATATAAAAATTCAGTTCTGACAACTCTCAATGCTCGAAGAAACATAGCAGAGAAAATAGAGGATTTAATCAAAGGATGATGGTCAGAATAAAAATGCACATAAGAGTTATTATTAGTAGGCTTATGGTAGACTTCACATTTGAACTGATTAGAGCATCTCCAAATTGGTAAACTTCGATGTATGCTCGCTATTCACAAAAGTCCCTGTTGATGACCTACTTGATTTTTTAAAAGATAAGATCTCTGAATATTCTTTCCCTGTTCAACACAACTCTCTTATTGAGTTAATTAAGCTTTGTGTCAAAGATTGTAAATTTCAGTTTGAAAATAAGTTTTATGCTATGTCGTTTGGATTGGCTATGGGAAATCCCCCTTCACCTGTACTAGCTAATTTATATATGGAATTTTTTTTAAATATAATTTTGCATACGATTGTTAATTTTAACCTGGTTTGGTACAGGTATATAGATGATATTTTATGCCTTTGGCCTAATAATTTGGATGTTGACTTACTTCTTGGTAGGCTCAACAATTTAGTCCCATCTATTAAGTTCACAGTTGAGAAAGAAAATGATGGAAGCCTATCTTTTCTTGATCTAAAAATTTGGAGATGCTCTAATCAGTTCAAATATGAAGTCTACCGTAAGCCTACTAATAACAACTCTTATGTGCATTTTTATTCTGACCATCATCCTTTGATTAAATCCTCTATTTTCTCTGCTATGTTTCTTCGAGCATTGTCAGTCCTGAATTTTAAGATTCCGAGTTATGCAATATCATGAATATTGGTACTAAATTATGTTATCCTATTTCATTTTTAGATAACTGTCTTAAGAAAGCCAAGAATAGGTATTATAATAATGTAATTGTAAAGGAATTTCAGCTTAAAAATATCCTTAGCCTACCTTACCATGTTAATTTTCAATACCTTCCAACTTTACTTAAAGCAATTGGCATTAATGTAATCTTTAAGTATAATAATACTGTTAAATCATGCCTAATAAAGAATAGCCCTGATAATGTTGTTGGTTGTGTGTATTCGATAGGATGTACAAAATGTAACTCAGTATATATAGGCCAAACGGTAAAACGTTAGATATTAGGGTAAAACAGCATAAATATGCTTGTAGAACAGCTAATAATTCCAATGCTTTATTTAACCACCATATGTATAGATGTAACCAGAGCATCAAGTGGGATAGTTCTAAAGCGCTTGTTAAAAACAGATATATAATAGAAAGAAATATTCTAGAATGTGCATTTATTCATTTTAAAAACAATTTCAATAACAGTGCGGGAATGTATAAAATTGACAATATGTTAAAATTTCTTTTGCCTCTCATTAACCCTTGTTAAGTATGTGCTAATTGTTTTGTTTTTCCTGTACGTTGTATATATCTATGGGCATCTCGCCTTTTATCTTCATTCCCTGACGAGGTGTAGCTCTGAATACACGAAAGCCCTTGGAATCGTTTTTCTTTTTCCTTGTGGGTTTGCAGTATATATATATATATATATATATATATATATATATATATATATATATATATATATATACACACAGACCGTGCATGGAACAAGGAACTCTTCTGGGATAATTAAATCCACTATAGTCCGAATAAGTAATGGTAAATGACAAATACCATACTTTTTCTTTTTCATGATGCTAGCCCGACGTGGGCAACGGGTCACTCGCAAAGAGGTCCCATAAATATAGCTTCCCTCACCAGCTATCTGCAAAGCAGACAGGATCCAGCTTTGGGACATGGATCTAGGGTTTAAAGCAGCCTAGCCCTGCTACATTTAGAACCTCAATATAAGCAAAAGACTCGCTGCCTTCACGTCAGATTGAATACATCAAAGAAAAACTATGGTATTTGTCATTTACCATTACTTATTCGGACTATAGTGGATTTAATTATCCCAGAAGAGTTCCTTGTTCCATGCACGGTCTGTGTGTATCATAAAAAACTCAGGGTACCATTCTGAGTTCATTCCCATATATATATATATATATATTATTCTCTTTAGTTCACGATATAACGCTTCGTCCGTATCAGCTGTTTGATTAGTGGGCCTATATATAACGGCAAGAAGAAGTTTGAAATCGTTCAAATAAATAAATAAATAAAATAAATAAATAAAATAAATAAATATATATATATATATATATATATATATATACAGGGCGTCCCAAAAAAATGTATACACACTTTAAATAATTATAAAGGCAGTGTTTATTAAAATACATTTCATTTTCAAAATGTAATAGAATCTACAGACATTATTTAATTGTTTTGTCAACGCCTGTTTTCAAACTGACGTCCGTTCTGGTCCAGGCACTGCTGATAACGCGAAACATTTCGTTTGGTATTTGTGTGCATTCTCGTTCAATGGCTGCTCTCAATTCAGCGACTGTTGCAGGTTTTATAGCGTAGACTTTGTCTTTTAAGTATCCCCATAAAAAAATGTCTAGTGGTGTGAGGTCTGGTGAACGCGGAGGGTATTCTACGAAACCCCTTCGTCCAGTCCACATCCACATCGTGCCAAGTACCACTCGCAATACTCCACTCTTCGGTCCGGATCATCTTCATTAATAGCATGGACTAATCTTGGAATGTAACTTTTCCATTGACAGCGCTTCAAAATGCGTTGGACAGACGATTCTGAAATTCCTACCTCACGACTCGCTTGCCGCACAGATTTTCTTGGACTTTGGTGATACGTTTCCAGTACTCTTTCTTGCTTTGTGGGGCTTGTCGATGTCCGTGGTCTTCCGGAACGCTTGTTGTGGACATTCTGAACAGTTCCATCGGCTTCAAACTTTTATCTAATTCGAGTGATGGTAAGTCACGTTGGTGGATCTGTTTGAAACTCCCTCCTAAACTGTCTTTGCACTTCAACTGCGTTTTCACACTTCCAGTAGCATTTTAGAATGAATTTCCTTTGTTCAAAGCTTAGTCTGACTGCCATTATTAATTCTAATGGGTTTAACTTGGAAAGAAAGAAACATCAATTGAGCTATCAGCTGTTAAAGTGTGTATACATTTTTTTGGGACGCCCTGTATATATATATATATATATATAATATATATATATTATATATATATATATATATAGTGTACATAAAGTCAGGATCTATTTTTGTGAAATAATTATTTTTTTCTATTTTTCTTTTCAGAAGCCCTTAAAATGAATACAGAAGAGCGTGTGGCAATAGTAATTTGGCGAATCGAGGGAAAGAAATACAATGACATCAGAGAAGTTTAGAAGGAGATTTCATAAGCCAGGGCCAATAGACAAGACAATACGAAAATTGGTAAACAAATTAAAACGAATGGGATCTGTAAATGATGAAGCAAGATCAGGACGACCGTGTATGTCAGATCTTACCGTGAATGCAGTACGCGGAATTATCACTGAGGAGCCACGTACGTCCGTTCGTGCTGCATCACACAGACTCGGCCTCCCGACGTCATCTGTGCACAAAATTCTGAAAGTTAATTTGCAGAAGAAAAGCTATCATTTGCAGGTTTTACATGATTTACATGAGGAAGATTTCCCTCGACGAAGTGCTATGTGTGCTGATCTCGTAGAACAAATCTGGAGTGATAATTTAATGGACAACATTCTCTTTAGTGATGAAGCCACTTTCCATACGTGTGGAAAAGTAAATCGCCATAACTGTCGAATTTGGGCAGATGAAAGACCGAATGATTTCGTCCAAAATTGGGAAAGACTCGCCTAAAGTTAATGTCTGGATGGGTTTAACAAAATCTAAGGTTTATGGTCATTTTTTCTTTGCTGAAGCTACAGTTACGGGGCTTATTCATCTGGACATGTTGCAGCAATTCCTTGAACCTCAGCTGATTGGGGATAGGATTGTTAGTACCGTCGTCTATCAACATGATGGTGCTCCTTGTCACTATGCCAAAATTGTTCAGGATTATCTAAATGGACGTTTTCCAAATCGCTGGATCGGACGCGGAAGCAACAGACCTTGGCCAGCGAGATGACCAGATTTAACCCCTTTAGATCTCTTTGCATGGGGCTTTATCAAATCGCACGTCTATCAGACGAAGATTACGAGTCTTGAAAACTTACGTACACGAACTGCTGCAGATAACATAACCCCGCAAATGCTCCAGAATGTGTTTAGAAATGCTGCGGAACAATTTGAGCTGTGCAGGGATACTGATGGGCGTCACGTCGAATCCTACTCTTAATTATTTAATAAATGTTACCACTTTATCATTTTATGATTGAATTCCATATAATTTCCAAGTGCTTCACAAAAATAGATCCTGACTTTATGTACACCCTATATATATATACCTTATTATCAGAGCTCACCTGCGAGTGCGATAACCTTCCAAGTTCTTTCCTCCCGAGAGCTAAAACCCTGGCTCCTCGTCTTGTCAATTCTTGATGCATCCCATCGTAATTTTTTGGAATCGATGAAAACTAAAAACGTAAGAAACACTGAAATGAATTCTTAACTAACTACAATTGTAAAGACGTACAAAAATTAATTCAGTAACACGTGGTGACTAATGTGCTAATTTACCTCTTATAATTTACTAAAATTTTATTAAACACGCTCAAATGAAGTTGAATGAAAAAATAAAAAACCATACCCACAATGACAATTTAAGTTTAAAAAAGGCATTTTAAGAATGCTTGAAGGACTTTAATATGAAAAGAAATAAGACTATTTTAAGGCTTTGGAGTAAAATATGAAGTAAATTATTACATACATTATAATGAAAACAGATTTCTATTCTAAGTAGAGAGAGTCAACTTGGGACTAACGTAAATTTCATATATCAAACTTAATTTCTAAATTGTGACAGTTTAGTCAATCATTAATGAAACGACTACTCGTGTATAATAACCATGGACCGCAAAGTTTCTGGAGCTCCTTTAACAGTAGCAATGTAGCACACATCCGCGAAACCAGATTGAGTGTATCCCGTAATCACAGACATCCTCTTGAGCTGCGAAGAAAAATGGAAGCGGTGGAAGATCTTCATTCCAGGTGCCTTTCCTTTCTTTGGGATCACGGCCTCACCTAGTGGAATGACCATTAAGATTTTTATATTTTCTTGTATGCAACCAATATTAGTTCATAAAGAAAGCAAAGACTAGTTCTTATTTTTCAAGATAAACTATTTTAATGCTTCATAGACTACCTTTCGTAAGCGTCCAATCAATGGCGGACAATGTCGCTTTCTCTTGAGGGTCACCCACCAATCCATCATCAAGCAACACCAATGAGTGGCACGAGGCAATTACCTTACGCAGAAAAATTCATATCAGATTAACAATATATTCGATTTCTTGAACAAAGCTTGAAATTGCTTAAAACTTAGGCAAAAATATAAGTGAAAGATGCATTATCTTGAATGTTAACCAACTTTGTAGTACTTTATTTTCAAGTTTCAATTAAAAATATTCTGAACAATTTTCTTCAATTATTCGCTGCTTACCTGTACAGTCTCTAAAGGGGCTTCTTGAACCGGTATTACATTGCTCGTACCGCTGGAAAAAAATACAAATTAGAAAACCCTTGAATCTTTATCACACACTACATAAAAAGTAAAAATAATCTGACAATTCTCTTATATATATATAAAAGCAAGAATGTTTTAAATTTCATTTACTTTACTTCTGACTGATAATGGGGGAAAAAAAAAAAATAAATAAATAAAAAAAAAAAAAAATCACGAGTCCGAACATCTGTGCTATAAAATGTTCAAATAGCAAAACGATAAGTCATCCACAGTATTTTAAAAATAATCTGCAGATTTTCAAAATATGTTGCATAGTCTTTCCAAATATGAAAAACCTAGAATGGACGACCGGTAGCTCAGTGGTTACTGTGGCAGACTCTGAGCGGTGAAGCTCTAATTCGCTCCCGACTGAGATGTCCGCTTATCCTGTCATTGCTCGGGGTAAAAGCGACCCTTGGTGCACACTCACCCCAAAATCGTGAGGAAGTGGGCTTCCTAGTGGTTACCTTTTTTAAAAACCTAGACTGGAAGATGAAATATATAATACACTTTCTTCAGGAAAATTTCACAACGATGACAAAAATGACGACGTAAAACCTAACCGATCGTTCGCCTAGGTGTTGGGTCGGCTCTTTAAAAAAAAAAAAAATTCTTGACCTTAAAAATAAGAGAGCCAAATCATCTACCAAACACAGTAGGTTAATAATGCTTCATATATTTCATATCTATCTATCACACGGAACATTTGAAGTATGTATATATATCTATATATATACACACACACACAAAACCTTACAAAGATTCCGCGTGATTCCTCATTTCGCGAAGGTCAAGCTTGTCGCCCCTCCTCTCAAGTTGGCCTGGTGAAGTAGTGAGTTGGTTTCTTGTGCTCTCCACCTCACATAGCCAGGTACACCGGCTCATCGGGGATTGTTCTGAGCCAGGCGTCTATTCTTCTTTTGAAGATGTCCACTGCAACTCCCTTCGTGTTTCTTAGGTCTTTGGGCAACTGATTAAACAGCTTTGGTCCTCTCACCACAAAACTATTTTATTTCAGGGTTAAGGATGTTCCCTGTCTCTCCTTCAATTTGGGAATACGACACAGTCTACCATTTCTACTTTCCACCGTTGTTTGGAGAGTTATAGAGTTCAGAATAAGATTAGGGCCGAGTTTCTCCATTATTTTCCAAGTGTAAATAATGGTGCAGCTCTCTCTTCTCCTTTCCAGTGAATATAGGTCTAGTTCGCGTAAACCTTCCCAGTAATTTAGTTCTTTGCACCCCTTGATCTTGGCTGTGAAGCTTCTCTGGATCCCTTTCAGCTGTCTAATGTCTTCTTTTTTATATGGGGAAGTTAGGACCGAGCAGTATTCCAATCTGGGTATGGGCAGGGTTTTCAGTAGAGGAATCATTACATTCCTATCCCTTCGTTTAAAAGTTCTCAATATCTGTCCTATTATTCTTTGCTCTGTTTACTGCTTTCTTAGTTTGTTTCAAATTTCGCATCATCTGTCATTACAACCCCTAAATCTTTTGCTCTGGAATTTCTCTGAATTTCCTATCCATTTGAGGTATAATATTCCATGGATTTTAGGTCCTCTCTTTTTCCATACCGTAACAGTTGAAATTTCTCTGTGTTAAACTTCATATTATTGTCTTTCATCAACTTGTAGATTCTGTTCATGTCGGTTTGTAGAGATCCTATATCTTCTAGGTTTCTTATTTTTCTACTGACCTTTGTGTCATCAGCAAAGGACGTTACTGTGCTGTCTCTGGTAACGTCCTCATCCATGTCAGTTGGCATGATTATAAAGAGTAGTGGAGCTAATACTGTTCCTTGTGGTACTGAGCTGAGGACCTCTGATTCTTATGAAGATACTTCTTGTACTGTAACGACTTGCTGCCGCTCACTAAGAAAATTATATATCCATTTCCCTACTTTTCCCGTTATTCTCATATATTTCAGTTTATGTATTTATGATTCCATGGTTACATTTGTCGAAAGCTTTAGCAAAGTCTGTGTATAGTACATCATAGTTTTCATTACTTTCAAGTGCATCAATAATGTTGTTGTAGTGTTCCATTAGTTGTGATCGGCATGATCTGCCTCACCAAAACCAGTGTTGGTTATCATTGAATTTTTTCTGAGTTACCAAAATGTCATAGATTTTCTGTCTAACTATTCTTTCAAATATTTTAATGAGATGAGATGTAAGCGACACTGACCTATAGTGTTTGGCCTCGGATCGATCTCCTCCTTTATATATTGGGACTATGTTCGCGCTCTTCAGGATGCCCGGTATTTCTCCCGTGTCTAGTGATCGTCTCCATATCCAGTATAGGGGCTCAGCGATTGCATTCTTGCACTTTTTCATCAGTGTGGCATTCCATTTATCCGGTCCTGCCGCTGTGTGTGTTTTAAGTTTCCCTATGGCTTGTGTAATATCATCCGTCGTAAAGTCGAAATCCGTTATACTTTCCTCTTGTGGTTCTTCTTCAAAGAACGCGTTTCTATCGCCTATCAATTTGTCAGTTTTTGGGATATTGAATGATGATTCATACTGAGCTCTTAATATTTCAGATACTTCTGTTAGATCATCAGATAAAGCACTTTCTCGTTTTTCAAAGGTCCGATGGTCGCATGGTTATTCGACTTCCTTTTTGCAAAATTATAGAAGTACTTTGAGTTATCCTTTATCGCTTCTATTGCGTTGTAGTCTTCTTTTTCTGTATGCTTCTCAATTAGTTCCTGTATGACGACATTGATACTTTGCAGTTTATCATTTAATATTTTTCTGATGTTATCTTTACAGTTACTTAATTTTGCAGTCATTCTTTTTCGAAACAATGACCTCTTTTGTCTCTCGAACCCCCTTCTCTTTTCTCTCTCTACTTTTCGGACGTTTTTCCACAATTTCTAACATCTTCTCTAATGCCATTAGCATCTCCTCCGTTGTCTTGGCCTCGAAAATGGTTTTCCAATCTATTACTTCCATGCTGGATGTCACATCTTCCCAGTTTATAGCTTTGGAGTGAAAATTAAAAATTTCGAATTTGCTTCTTTCTGTTGTGCGTGTTCTTTCCTTTCCTGTTGTCTTTATATTAGTTGTTATTTCAATGATGTTGTGGTCCGACATCATAGTTGGGGATATTTCTACATTATCAACTTGATTACTGTTGTTTGTGAATACCAAATCTAGGCAGTTGTTTTTTCTTGCGCTAACAAATTCATCAGTTAGAGCTAGCAGCATTTTTACCTGCTCCTGGTCTTCTCGTGTGCCCCCTTGTCCTGGTGTACACACATATTTTTCCTATCCTTTTATATTTCATGAATGGGAAATTAAAATCACCACAGAGAAAAATATTTGGGGTTGGAGAGAGTAGATCTTTTACCCAGTTTCTTACTTCTGTAATGGAATCTGAAAATTTTGAGGTTGGCGTGTTTCGGGATCTGTACATTACAATTAGTACCATATTTAATTTTTCAACTTTTGCTGCTACACATTCTACGCAGCTGTTTGAGGTACTTATAGCCATTTCTGCCATGTGCCTTTCGTGTGTGTAAATAGCACATCCTCCTTTACGTCTCACTGTTCTGTCAGCTCAGAGGATGTTATAGTTGTCAATTTGTATTTCTTTTTTGTCAATACAGGACTCGCAATTTTCACAGTTCGCTTGGCAGTCCTTTAGACGAGTTTCCGTGAGGCATGCAAAGTCTGCTCCGGCTTCTTGCACAAGTCCTTTCAGGTATAAAACTTTGTTTGGGGAATGGTTTGATTTTGGGCCCTGAATGTTGGCTTGGATTATTTTTATTTTCTCTTTCATTTTCGCATACACGTGTTCCGATTTGTTTTCCAATGGGGTGCCAGTTTCGTTGCTTTGTAGTCCTCCGAGAATTTACCTCTTTTTATCTTTATCGGTACCTGTTGTCCCGATAACGCATGAAGTGCCTTTGTTCGTACCATCTGTCCGGCTCTCAGATTCCTATATTTGTCAGCTGGTTTTGTAATTGCTGGATAGTATTTAGCAGCTGAATTGTGTTGGCTGCGTCTAAAAAATTGGCACTCTTCTTTGATGTTCGTTTTTTCTGTTCACTCGTTGCATTCCTTTGAGTGTGGTGGTAACGGCATTTTTTTTCCGTATTTGCAACTCTATACATACATACATACATACATACATATATATATATATATATATATATTAGGGTGTCCCAGCCTCACATGTGAAAATAAAAATTTGCAAGAGTCAAATCGCACACCCTTTAATTAATTACACTTGAAGAAAGGAAACAATGGGCGAAATTTCATTGGCCTATTAGGAGGGGAAGGGTCCCCTCATTGACCTTGTTTATTCGACCCTATATGAACAAACGTAAATGCTCAGCATTAATCATTCTAGAGTGGAAGAATGAAATGTAAATTCTTTCTAATGACTAAATTAAAGGAAATGGAAATTCTTCCTAATGGCACATTTCATTTCGGGGGACAGAGGATCTTTTTGTCTACTGAGGGGAACTGCTGGCGGTGGTATTCGACGACTTGGTACACGAGCTGCCGTTCCTCCTCGTTTTTTGTCAGGCCCTCATTGAAATCTTCCGCCAGTTTCACCGCCCGTTCTGCCGCGTCATTCACAGACTTCAACGATGGTGCACATCCTTCGAGATCTTTGGGGGTTTTTAGAACCGGCAGCTTCAGGCAATGAAAAAGGTTTTGAGTCCTTTTCGTGACCAAGGTGCTCAAATCCGACCGTCTCACGGTCAAGACACTCTTTCCCTCCAGCTGACGCAGATCTTTTGGGTTTTCGGTCTTCTTGTGCAGTTTTGGAGCATGGCCGTCTTCTCTGCATCGGTGGTTTTGGGGAGAACATAGCGAGTCCGCTAAATCTTCGCTTAGGTACCAGAGGTGGCCCCGGAATTTCGTCAATGCGGCGGTACCTACATCATGATCCACCGCCTTGTACCGCTCTAGGTCCTCCAACAGCTCCAGGTCATTGACGGGCGCGTCCGCCGTCAATGGAGCCTCGAACCACCTCTGGAGGTAGATGGTGACGGCAAAGACGTTTATCCTGCGTAGTGACCGGACCTCGTGAGCGGTCAGGTGGAATTGGCTTCGGAAGATGAACATCTTAAGACAGTAAATGCCTTTGGCCATCCATCTGGCCTGGTGGTATGCTCCAGGACGATTGTACCGGAGATCGCGTTTGCCATGACCATCAAGGAAGACCAGAGCGAGGATCAGGAACTCCCGGTAATCGTCTCTTGGGTGGACAACTTCAAGCTGGTCTTCAATGAAGTGGACAATCTTCTCTTTTTTCAACGCCACCCATTCCGAAAGGATGTCGCTTGGGCCATCGCCGTTGAACGGAGAAGCCTGCTTCTGGTCGATGAACTCCCATTGGGATTTGAAGCGAGCGAACAGCGCAATTTCGGGGCCAGAAGACCTGAAGAACAGGTCAAAGACTGAGGTGATTACCAATTCCATCATGTGGTGTCTGCAAGCCAGGAAAAGAATGCGGCGGTCCATTTGGTCCTGGATAATCGTACAAGCGCCGCTGTGAATACCGGTATTCGCCGCTGTTGTGTCGAAGCAGAGACCGGCAATCCATGGTTGAACTTGCGGCCAATCGTCCAGCACCTTCAAAACACCTCCAGCCATCCACTGTCCCGTGCTGTCAGGGATTTTTGGGATCGCCAACAACTTCTCAAGATTCTTCCGGCTGACCAGCACTGGTATGCGATCCGATTTCCCTCCATCCGAATCAGGGAGGAGTTTGCCATCAAAGTGGACGACAAGCGGCGTATCAGGATTGAACTCGGTCTTGATTCCGGCTGCTAAGTTCTTCCTGGACTTCTGCCGTGAACGGTGAAGACTTGATTTGGACAAGGTGACCGAGGATAACTCAACTCCCGCGGCAGCGAGTGCTGGAGCCACAACGTGCATCGCTTGGCGTACTGAGGTTCCAGTTCGATCCAGGGCTGCAGCAAAATTGGGATATTGGATGATCCTCCTTGCCGACACTTGGCCGTCCTTGGGAGCGGATCGAGGAGCCGAAGGACAAGGAGAGGAATATTGGACATCATCATTGGATGCTTCGGCCATGGACTCCGAAGAAGAAGAAGACCCACTTTTCACCATTCCTTTTGCTTGCAGTGAGTCCATCTCTTCGCGGCTTTTCTTCTTCCTCTTCTCTTCAGCTGCTTGGCATTTCTCCCGCTCCACTGCCCTGCGAGCAAACTCCAGGTCCTCTCCTCCGATGTACATCTTCCGCACGGTTCGCTGGTCATTCAGAAAGTCTCGATCTTCGGGGACTTTGATGAGTTTCATGGCGTTGGCATGAGCTGTTTCGAACAGTGTATTCAGGTTGGCTTGGAATCCCTTTTCCCGCTCCAGTTGCTTCTCTCCCCCATGGTTTCAGTTTCTGGCAACCTTCTCGTAGTCCGTGGAGAGGGCCTTGATCCTCTCGACGCACTTGGGCTTGTGGGAGGTCGGAATAGATGTCCGAGCCCACACCGCCATAACCTCATCAGCTACCACATTGGCAGCTTCCGCCGTGGACATTTTTTTCTTCCGGGCCGGGTGAAGAACAACAGACGTCGAAGAACATCTCCCACTGTCGGGAGTTGACACAGCGTTTCCAGGGGTTCATTTCGCAACACCCCCACCAACCACACAGTCTCCTGCTTTCTTGTATCCATAACCTGAAAAGAAATATGCTACAATTAGTATAAGGTAGAGAGTAGCCGTTCAGCAATATGAACACATGGTTTGAGGGGACCCTTAAAATTAAAGAACACGAATGAAATTCATCTTGCTGGCATGTTTTCACGAGTGGAAGAAATTAGGGGGGTGTGCATGACAAACTTCAGGAACAAAAAAATTGGGACACTAATATATATACCTCGTTCAGGTTCCGTGTGTTGGCCTCTTCACGCGAAGGTCAAGCTGGTGGCCCAGCTGGTTAAAAAGTCTTGACCCCCCCTGACAACCAAGCTATTTTCCTTCAGTGTTGAGGAGGTCCCTTGTCGGGCCTTTAATTTGGGAACACTACACATTCTGCCTTCCCTATTTTCCAGTGTTGTTTGGATGGTAATTGGGTTTAGTTTGAGGTTTGGTACCAGTTTTTCGATCATTTTCCATACGTAGATCATGGTGTACCTCTCCTCTTCTTTCCAGGGAGTACAGATTTAATTTACATAATCTTTCCCGGTAGTTGAGTTCTTTGCAGCCATCAATCTTGGCTGTGAAATGTGTCTGCGTTTCCTTCTAGTTTATTAATTTCTTCCTTTTTATATGGGCACGTCAAAACTGAGCAGTATTCAAGTTTTGGTGTGATCAGTGTTCTCAGCAGGGGAATCATTACAGTCTTGTTTTTGTGTCTCAAATTTGGCATCATCAGTTATTATTAACCCCAAGTCGACCACTTTCGTGCTTCTCTGAATTTCATATCTATCTGGAGCATATGTAGTCTGCAAGTTCCTCATTTCTACCATATCTCAAGAGTTGAAATTTCTCGGTGTTAAATGCCACATTGTTGTCTTTTGACTATTTGTATATTTTGTTTCTCTCTCTCTCTCTGCAAAGCCTCTACTTCATTTGCATCCCTGATTTTTCTGCTGATCTTTGTATCGTCCGCAAAGGATGTTACTATACTGTTGCTGTTTACTCCACTGTCTACGTCTGTTAGCATGATAATGATCAGGAGTGGGGCCAGTACTGTACCTTGTGGTACCGAGCTGCGTACTTCTGGTTCTGATGATGATACACCTTGAATTTTGACGACCTGTAGACGTTCTCTGAGGAAGTTGTAGATCCATTTTCCCACTTTGCCTGTTATTCCCATAAGTTTCATTTTGTGCGCTATTATACCATAACTGTATTTGACGAAAGCTTTAGCAAAATCCGTGTATATGACATCATAGTTTTCACTGCCTTCAAGTGCATCTAGGAAATTGTTATAGTGCTCTATTAAATTGTGATAGGCATATATATATATATATATATATATATATATATATATATATATATATATATATATATATATATACTGTATATATATATATTCCCCGCAAGGGGGGTTCTAAGCTCGTGCTCTTTGTGCTCGTTTGTACGTGCTTGTTCCTGGAGGTTTCACGTGCGCCCTCCCGGCCCTAGCACCCAAGGATGATGGGGCTCGACCCTGCAGTCCTTGGTCTTTTTCCACTTCGACTGTCCCCTCCACCCTTTCTTTTTCCTCTGTCTTTCCTCTCACTTTTTCTTTGTTTTTCCGCCGAGATATGCCCTTTTAAATAGAGGCGAATCGGTTCTGCCCGAACTTAAAATATATATATATATATATATATATATATATATATCACACGATACACACAGACCGTGCATGGAACAAGGAACTCTTCTGGGATAATTAAATCCACTATAGTCCGAATAAGTAATGGTAAATGACAAATACCTTAAATTTACCGCCGATTCGTACCTAGGGAAAGTGCTACTCATCTTCGGCGAGACAGTTGGTGGGTGATGTCACCGAGTTGGGGATGGTTGACTAGGGGAGTGAGTAAGGTTCAGTTGCTGGAGAGGTGGCAGGAGTATGGACTTAGTTACGATGAAGCAGATGGGAATGAGTGAGGAAAAGGAAAGTCGCTTCCGCTGAAAAGTGGGGGCCTTCGGCGAGTATGGATTGCATACGCTCGGGTATGGAAATTCTGGACAAGAGAGGGAAACACCTGCGACGAAGAGCGGACAGGTTTGGGTATTCGACCAGATGTAGGACAATGATTGGGGTAAGGCAGGTAGGGCGGAGCAGGGCTGGCGATATAGTTATAAGGTGACCATGTGTAATACGTGTGTGGTCCAAGGCGGAGACTGGCTAAAATCGCTTCTTTATGGCAGGACTGGTGGAATGAGGAGGCCCAGTATCCTAATTGCGGTTTGATCTTGTGGAATTTGTTGTATGTGGCCTGGTCCCATTCCCGTTGCCAGATGGAAAGGAAGTGGGAGCGGAGAGTCGGGAAGAAGTCGGAGAAAGGGAGGGGGCGGGGGGAGGTCGGCACTAAGCAGGCCGTCTTTGCCGCGCGGTCCGCTTCCCCGTCACTCTGGATGCCAACATGGGCCGGGACCCAGCAGAAGGCGATTGTCTTGTGTCGGAAGGTTGTTAAAAACTGGAAGGTTTGCTGGATGGTACAGACGAGCGGGCGAGGGGGGTTAAATCTCTCGAGGGAGAGAAGGGCGCTTTGGGAATCTGAATAAATGACAAAGGAGCTGGCAGGGTTGGGACGCACGATGTCGAGGGCCTCCATAATCGCGAAGAGTTCTGCTGAGAAAACTGAGGCCTCGCGGGGCAGGCTGATGCCTCGAGAAAGCGGCTGGGCTAGTATCACCACTGCGGCGGCCGTACCAACCTCCAAGCGGGAACCATCTGTATAAATGGGGGCAGTATCCGGGTGGGTTACGTGTTCTCGGAAGTGACCTGTATACCGTAGCGATCGTGGTAGTCTTTGGTAGGGCACACAGGTCCCTGCAAAACTTGATAGGGGTGAGGAGCCAGAGAGGGTGGATGTTGTAAGAGATGGGGATAACTGAGGGGGCGGGCATGTTGGAAAGGTCCAGGAAAGAGCGGACCGCTTCAGTGAAGTGTCAGCTTCGTCCTTGGGGTAAGAGGTCAGAAATCGCCGGGCATAGAAGCGAAGAGGGTAGTCTCTGCCACGAAGGTATGTCCTCATAAGGAGCAAACCCCGTCGGAGGGCATTCCTTTCCACCAGATAGATGGCGAGCTGAACTTGCTGTTGAACGACGGACGGCTCCCGCCCCCGCGAAGTAGATCGCGAGGTCATCCACGTAGATGGAAGAACGGATGGTGGGTAGAAGGAATTTTGAGACTGCGTTCATTACTATGAAAAAGCGTAGTACACTGATGATGCTTTCCTATGGGACCCCGTCCTCCTGCACGAAGCTGTCAGAGCACTGGGCCCACCCGAACTTTAAAGGTTCGGGAGGAGAGGAAACCCGCGGTGAAGGTCGGCAGGGCTCCGACGAGACCTAGATTTTGGAGCTGACCGAGTATTATTTTCCGACGGGTGGTGTCATAGACATTCTACATGTCAAAAACAATTGATAGGACAAACTGTCCACTGTCGAAGGCTATCTGTATGTCTCGGCTGAGGAGCAGGAGGGGATCAGTAGTGGAACGGAATTGTCTCAAGCCGGACTGGGTAGCCGCCGGGAAGGAATCGTTATTTTCGAGGAGGAAGGATAGTCGCGTAGCGACCATTTTTTCTAAAATTTTGCAGGCACAACACGTTAGAGCGATAGGTCTGTAGTTTGTGGGATCGAGGGAATCTTTACCAGGTTTGGGGATGGGAATTACATGGGCCTCCCTCCACCGGGAGGGGAAGGTGCTCTCTATCCATATGCGGTTGTACTGGTCTAGTAGGAAAATTTGTAAGGTAGGTTGGATGTGCTGGATCATGCTGTACGGGATACCATCCGGGCCGGGGCAAGGGGATCGTCGCGAGTCCAGTGCCGCCTGTAGTTCACGCATGGTGAACAACCGATTGTAGGTGGTCTAGGGACGGTGAAGAGGAGCTATTGTTACGGCCGGGTACGAGGGAACTGTCCGCGGAGGAAGAAACGGCGGCTGGGTGGTTTGCCAGCGATTTGGGCTCATATAGAAGTCCGTCACTAGTCCGGAGGACCGGGGGTCGGGAGGAGACATGTCGCCTCTCGACACCCGGTACCTTCTTCCAGATGGTAGCCAAAGGTGTGGTAGTAGTGACGCCGGACACAAAGGCACGCCAAAAAACTCGGCGCGCTTCCTTCATCGTACAGCGGGCGATGGCCCTGGCCCGCTGCATCTCTGTGCCATGGATGAGGACTCGTAGGGGGGGAAGGGGGGAAGGGGGGGAAGGGGGGGGAGGCGAAACATCTCAAAAATCGAGTTTCTCCACTTCCACAGTATGCACGTAGTTGGAAATGATGATCTCAACATCTTGTAAAAAAAATGAGTATATGCGACCCCCCTTACCCCTTCCATAGCACCCCCCCATTTCACTCTCTCCACAGATATAAACCCCAAATGTGACAATCATGCATTATATTAAGTCTTATTAAGTAGATTAGATTAATTTGGATAGATTATTTAGATAGAGTTTTAGATAGATTGAATAGATTACATAGATTAATTTAGATAGATTAGATGAATTATATAAATTATTGTCACGTTTTTTTGTTTAGTTTCAGATTGTTTATGATTGAATGAGTTATGATTTAATTCCGAATGAGTTATATTAAATTCAGATTGACTGATTCAATTGCTAGAATTTAACAATTAGTTTCTTGTTATTAATGCTACGAGGCCTAAATAAGTGAAATCATGGCGACAAGAAGCAAAACGCACAATTCAACATTTGGTCACCCTGCAGAATTTCCACCTTCAATGACTCCTTCAAAGGCTGACGTATTTAGGCATTATTTATTGGTAAGAAAACGAGAAGAACTGATTTCGAAAGGTTCTAGAACAGCAAAAGAATATTACAGAATTGTCACTAAAGATGTGGATTGTGGAAGCCATTTGGGAGAAGTTTTCCTTTCCACATATAGGATTTGAAGGAATAGCTATAAAAGTTGAACGATTGATAGAATCTGCAGCAAAGCTAAATAAAGTACCATTAAAACAAAGAAACAACAGTTTTCAGCAGAAGGTGGAGACATTCAATGAAATGTTTAATATTTGTACTTGTACTTGTACTTGTTACGATAAAAAAAAAATCAGTCGAACGGATTGCAGATGTGATATTAGAGTTCCAATGATTGAGTGGGAGTCTTTTGTGGGGCAAAAACAAAGAAAAAACCAACTAGGACCAATCGACAGAGTAACGACTTCCGCAACATAAAGGACTCACGATAGAGTTAAAGGATTAGAAAGAAGAGCCAAGATAAGCCTAGATATGAATGTCGCCTCAACCAGCAAACTGGACCCTTTACATATTATGGAAGATGAGAGCATGGAAATTGATGATGACAGTGACTATATTGACTTTGTTCCGGATTTTGAGCTGAGAGCAGGGCCGGATTAACCATTAAGCAAAATAAGCCCGTGCTTAGGGCATCAAGGGAAGGGGGGCACCACAGAAATTTTCCATTGTCGGATTTACCATGGATTTATTATACTATTATAATCGCGGCTTATAGCCTATAAGCTGTTGAAAACTGAATTATATACATTCATATATAGTATTTATTTTTTTTCATTGTTTGAATTTGTAGTGAACAACAACCCTTTTGAGAGAATAAATATATTTCGTTGTAATCACACACTTTACGCTTTGCGTTATTATTTTGTTTATATCAAATCTTTGAGCGCCATATTAAAAATACATATAGATTAAATATTTTCGTGTGCTATAGGAAGTTATTCTGAACGTGTGATTTGTGCATATAATATTAAATATATATTTTACATAATCATTTGGTATTGTTTTACAGAAAGATTTAGGTTTATAGAATTGTAATATAAATTAATATTAAAATAAAAGAAACTATAAACTCTCTATATTGCTGTTGTATCAAGTGATGTTTATCACGGCCATTATAATAATAAGATATACTGACCTAAGTTAATTAGCGTTGAAGAAGTTTATCTGTTGCTCTCTCTTCTTCTCTAGGGTAAGTCTATGAAGTGTACTTTATTTGTATATATAACAATATTTTATCATACACGTATTTTTATTTTATAATTTATTTATCTATTGTCATAACAGTATAAAAGAATTTAGATTGTAATAACCAGTGTGAATAATTTGTAATGTATATATAACATCAAACGTAGTTAGGACAATTTAGGCCCTAAGCAAATGTTCATATTTCCTATAATTAAATATTGTGTTTTAAATAAATAAATAAATGTAAATATAAAATGTGGCTCGTTAATAGTGAAATGTTAATATTGATATTTTTATAGATTGCGTATTATTAATTCTAATGTTAAGTATTTTTATTTTATAGGTTTCGGTTCCTTCTTTCGGTTCCTTCTTTCGATTTGATTTGTATTCAACATTTCGAGTTGATATTTCGGTTGAGTTATATTTAATTGCCACTTATATTTAAATTGCCACTTTGGTTGTGTACGGTTCCCATTTTGTCTTTCTGAGAATAAAAGAACAAAGCCAAGATTGTGATATGTGTAACTGTGTTGATTGCCACATAATATACAAATAAAATATTCTTTTTATTTCTGTATTTTACAGACCCCAAGAACCAAGATGAAACGTGTTCAGTTAAGTGGTGCACAAAGCGAAAACTATCAAAAGAGAAACAAGAGAAGACTGGATTTAGAGTCCAAGAGTGCAAAGCTGACTGATTTCTTCACACAAGTTCCACGACCACAACGTCAACATGATATACCGATTCTGAATCAAAACCAATCTCCGTCATCAGAAGTGGACACAAATACCACTTTGATCACTTCAAAATCAAATATGATGACGTTGGAATCACCGAGGTGTCACAAGCAGGTTCATCTACCACATGTCTCACTACTGATCTCACTTTGCCTGTAAATTCTCTTGATACCTCTACTGCAAATGTTGATTCAAGTTGCTTTACAAGACATTCTGGGGTTGAAATAATTGCTGAAAATGAAAGTTTAGTGGACCATGGTGATGGTGGTGAAATGAATCAGTCTGCAGAAGATGAAGTAAATATAGCAAAAGATCCAGGGTTGTGGCTTGATTTCTCTGCTGATGATGTGGCTTATTGGATTGCTTGTGGACCCAGTGACTGTCAACACCACAATGGGCCATTTGACAAGTCTTACCGGCATTTCAGTAGTGGCAAACCAGCAAGATACTGTTCACAAAAACTTTTCGTTGGGACAAAAGCCAATGGTGAGAAATACAAGAGAGAGTGGTTATTGTATTCACCATCAACAGGATCAGTTTACTGTTATGTTTGTAAACTGTTTGCTCCTAAAAATGTCTCACATTTTGTTATAAGAGAAGGGTTAAGTGACTGGCGAAATACTATTGTAATTGATCATCATGAAAAAAGCACTACTCACCGAGACTCTATGCTAACATACTTAACTCGCAGACAAGGTGCGAGGTTGGGACAACAGTTGGAAAAACAAATTCAGGAAGTGTGTGATTACTGGGAACATGTCTTGAGGCGTGTCATAGCTGTTATTTGTACGTTAGCTGAACGTGGCTTGTGTTTTCGAGGAACAGAAGAAAGATTTGGATCATTGCAGAATGGGAATTTTTTAGGGCTGCTTGAGCTCATAAGCCGGTTTGATCCATTTTTAGCAGGTCACATTTTGAAATATGGAAATTCTGGCAAAGGAAATCCTTCTTACCTGTCCAAAACCACCTGTGAGGAACTCATTCAACTAATGGCTCAAAAGGTCCACGCACTCATTGTTGACGAAGTAAAATCTTCTGGTTATTTTAGTTTGTCAGTTGATTCAACACCAGATCTATCACATATCGATCAGTTAAGTGTTGTACTTAGGTACTTAAAAGATGGACAGCCTATTGAACGCTTTTTAACCTTTCTGAAAATGAAAAGCCATACTGGTGAGGAAATGGCAAATCAGGTGTTGCAGTACTTACGTGAAGTTTGTAAGCTAAACTTTTCAAAATGTAGGGGTCAATCTTACGACAACGCTGCCAACATGTCTGGGCGTTATAAGGGGATGCAGCAAAAAACTTTAGAAACAAACAAGTTTGCTATATATGTGCCCTGTGCAGCCCATTCACTAAATCTGGTAGGCCGAAGTGCTGTTGACTGCTGTCAAGAGGCGGTTAATTTCTTCTCTACAGTGCAGTTGCTCTATACCTTTTTTTTAGCCTCAACCAGCAGGTGGGAAATTCTTAAAGGTTGTATTGGAAATGAAAGTGTCTTAAAATCCCTCTCTGATACCAGATGGGAGGCACATGCTATGGCAACAGCAGCAATTTTGAAATCTTTCCTTAAAATTTTAGAAGCGTTAGAATGTATAGCTGAAGACCAGTCACAAAAGGGAGACACTAGAAGAGAAGCAAATAATATTGCAAATAAGATGCAAGAGCTAGAATTCGTTTTTATGTTGAATTTTTGGGATGAGATTTTGCAAAATTTTCATAGAGTAAGCAAAGTTCTACAGAATAAGGATGTGAACTTAAAAACATGTGCAGATCTGTGGATCATTAGCTGACCAACTGTGCACTTCACGAGATGAATTTGAAAGATATGAAGCAGCTACAAAGGAAATGCTACCAGATGTTGATTACAAGGCAGCTCAAACTCGCAAACGTATCAGAAAGAAGGTACCCAATGACGGAGATGCACCAGAAGTATATCTGAATGCCAGAGATAAATTTCTTATCACCACCTTTTACACAATTGTTGACAAACTTGAAACTGAGATGAGAAGAAGAGGAGAGATATACAAAGAAATAGCAGAGAGATTTTCTTTTCTAAGTGATGTGCCACATAATGTCACCACTTCATCTACTGAAATTGAAAGGTATTCTCAGGGTTGTAAAAAGATGATTGATGCTTACCCAGAGGACTTGAACACTAATTTCTCTGCTGAGCTTCAGCAGTTTCACTCATATGTGTGCCATAAGTTCAGTGCAAAAAAAATGTAAAAACAAGATTCAGTCATGCTGAACTTTATAAAATAATTGTAGAAGACAATATTGAGTGTGCCTTCCCAAATGTAGAAATTGCCTTTCGTATATTTTTAACATTAATGGTCACAAATTGCTCAGCTGAGCGTTCATTTTCTCAGTTGAAGTATATTAAAAATACCAACAGAACAACTATGCAACAAGGCAGGCTGGATGCCTTATCTCTACTAAGTATAGAAGCAGATGTGTTACGTAAGATTAGTTTTGAGGATCTGATCAAAGACTTTGCAATTAAAAAAAGTAGGAGAAAACTTTTCAAATATAAATGAAGTGGAAGTATACAAAAATAAACATTATTTTCCATCTTACTGTAAGTTTTGTTTCATTTCAAAAAATAAAATTTTATTTTATGGTTTATTTTTGTTTATATTTTGAATTACATATACAGTATATGGGGCACCAAAATCTTTTAAGTGCTTAGGGCCTCTAAAGGTCTTAATCCGGCCCTGGCTGAGAGAAAACCATCACAACAGAATTATTATGACAACTTAACAATAACAGCAGATAGATACCGTGTAAGTTACAGAGCTACTGAAGCTATAGTAAATGCAGCTTTGAAGGATATGGGAATATTAGACGAAACCATTATGTTTGATAGGAAAAGTGGAAAGCGAAAGAATATGTGTGGGTAAAAAGAACAAAGTGAAATCAGAGAACACACAGATTGAAGGGATCGGATTTGATGGTAGAAAAGTTCAAACTAAGACAAAGAAAGGAATGGAGTACGAAGAACATTATGTAATAGTCAAAGAACCTGGTGATGTTTACATGGATCATATAGCTCCAGATAACGGAACTGCTTGTTGTATTGCAGATGAAATAACTTTTATAGTCGATTCTAATAGCAAAGAATCCCTCAAAGCTTTGCTATGCAATGGCACCCCAGTGAACACTGGCAGGATTGGCGGAGTGCTAAAATTGATTGAATTATATCTGGACAGGCTGGTACAATGGTTGATTTGCCTTTTGCATGCAAACGAACTGCCCTTCAGGCACGTATTTGAAGCAATTGATGGAAAAACTTCGGGACCAAACACCTTCAAAGGTTCTCTTGGAAATAAACTCAGAGATGATTTGACCAAACTGGATATAGTTGATTATACCCCTCTAGAGGGCAATATTAAAGAAGTTTCGGCGGATATTGTTAAAAGTTTCAGCAGTGACCAAAAATATATGTATGAAATGTGCATTAGCATACAATCTGGACGCATCTCACAAGCGTTAGCCACCAGATCCCCAGGTGCCCTTCATCATGCAAGATGGCTAACACGAGCAAACAGGATCCTGCGCTTATATGTCTACACGGAATCCAGACAAAAACATCAAAGACCTAGTAAAAATTATAATGCTGGTTTACGCTCCAGGCTGGTTTTGAATAAAGTCTCATCCAAAGGCAAAATGAGGGAGCATCTAATTTTTGGTATATCATGCACTTGCTTAAAGGCTTAGATAAAAAGCATCGGATGATTATGGGGCGTGTCCTCAGAAATAACGCCTATTTTGCCCACCCAGAGAATATCTTACTCTCAATGATAACAGACACAAGAAGAGAGGTCAGAGAGCTGGCTCTTCAGCACATCATTCGAGGAAGAACTAGGAGCACCAATGCGAGAAATTTTGAGCTGCCTAAAACACTGATCTTTGAAGCAGACGATTATCCTAACATGATCGACTGGGACAACGAAACCATCACCCCTCCACCTATTTTACAGAATTTGACAAATGATGATGATCTTCTTAAAGTTCGAAATGAACCACTTCAGCTTATTCCTTTTCCCTGTCACAGTCAGGGAGTAGAACACGCTGTAAATGTGGTAACAGAAGCATCACAAGATAGAATTGGTTACGAAAACAGACAAATTTATTTTGAATGTACTGGAGTCGAGAAAGAAGCTTCCTGTGTTCCAATGGAAAGGCCAGTGGTGTCAGTAATTTACGATTTTAAATTTCTTAAGGTGAATATTTTGATTTTAGTATGATTCAATTGATTCTTTAAGTAACATACGGAGAAAGATTTATTATATATATATATATATATATATATTATAACTGCAAACACGCAGTATAATTAACGTAAAGAACGACGCTTTGTATAGGAGAATTTCCCGCGCAAGATGAGAGCGAAAGAACGAAACAAATGAAAAAATGAGGTAACCACCCGGGAATCGAACCGGGGATCTTCCGATCCGGGTAGCAATCACCTGTAACGGGAATCGGAGAGAGAGATTGTGGGAGGGGACTGCGTGGTGTACGAGAATGGCAGCTCCCCACTTCGAGTGCAGGTAGGAGACGGGGTGGTGATGTAGGAATATCCAGTAAGGCAGGGCATGGGCCTGGTTCCCAGGATTAGCTCCTGGAAACACACACACACCGGACGGGAAGTGGCAATCAAAGAATTAAGACCTTCGTAGTTTGCGAATATTCCTCTGCAGTTCCAATGTACTATTGTAGTTTTTTGGGGTCCATTATTCGATGATCGGGGATGGATAAAAGTGTAGGTGCTAGAGGGTTGGGGTGTGAAAGGAGATCATTTTTTCATTTGTTTCGTTCTTTCGCTCATCTTGCGCGGATAATTCTCCTATACAAAGCGTCATTCTTTACGTTAATTATACTGCGTGTTTGCAGTTATAATGTATATAATGTTACGGCATGCGGGAGGTGCCCCTTTGGGGCATTGGTTTCTGCGCGCATGTAGAGGAATTACGGCATTTGATTGGGTGAGGCCCGTGGTGTAATGGTTATCATATCTGACCGGCAATCGGAAGATCCCGGGTTCGATTCCCGGGTGGTTACCTCATTTTTTCATTTGTTTCGTTCTTTCGCTCTCATCTTGCGCGGATAATTCTCCTATACAATGCGTCGTTCTTTACATATTATATATATATATATATAACTTACTTTAACTTTACTTATATCATTATTTACTTTAATCTTTGTCATTTATCAGGTTTTTTATTCAAAGAACTGGTTTCAATTTCATTTCCATTTAAAAAAAGGGGGGCATATGCAACGGGTAAGGGAGGGGGGGCGCATAGCGGTGTAATTACAGTATGTTGTTTAGGGGCCCAAAGGAAACTCCGAGCAGTGTGTAGAATAAGAATACAAAATTTCGACCCCCCTAATGGGGAGTCGCGTACGGTAGAAGCGTCGAGTAGCCTTCTTGGAGCGTATGTCCTCCGTGCACTCTGGGGTCCACCAAAGTACCCGTCGGGTGCGGGGTTAGGCGGAGGATCGTGGAGTGCACAGCTGCTACAACGACTGATTCGAAGTATGCGATGCACTCGCCGGAGGATGGGAAGTGGGCAGTCGTAAGGGTTGTACACGGTAGAGTGTAGGCGAGCCATCATTGAGGCACTCGAAGGAGAGCTCGGTCATGATAGTAATCAGGGTCGGAGCCATATAGGTGGTGCGCGCGTCTCCCCACAAGGGGTGGCGACTATTGAAATCTCCCAGCAATAGAAAGGGCCTGGGGAGTAGTTGTACCACCTCCACCAGGTCATCGCGGGAGACTTGAGTGTGGGGAGGGAGGTATATTGAACAGACGGTGTACTGTCTCTCCAGGGAAAGCCGGGTAGCAATCACCTGTAACGGGAATCGGATAGAGAGATTGTGGGAGGGGACTGCGTGGTGTACAAGAATGGCAGCTCCCCACTTCGAGTGCAGGTAGGAGACGGGGTGGTGATGTAGGAATATCCAGTAAGGCAGGGCATGGGCCTGGTTCCCAGGATTAGCTCCTGGAAACACACACACACCGGACGGGAAGTGGCAATCAAAGAATTAAGACCTTCGTAGTTTGCGAATATTCCTCTGCAGTTCCAATGTACTATTGTAGTTTTTGGGGGTCCATTATTCGATGATCGGGGATGGATAAAAGTGTAGGTGCTAGAGGGTTGGGGTGTGAAGGGAGATCTAGGTTTCGCCAAGGCGAAGGATGGGTCAGGAGCATGACTGGCTATCTGCCGTTCACCAGAGAAGGAATCGGTCTGCCAGTCGACCTCAGCGGAGATTGCGGGATTGAGTCGGCCGAGCGAGACCGGAGGCGTGGATCACGGCAGCTAGGAGAACGTCGTGGGCTTCTGTGTTCGGGCCAGGATGGGGGAGGGGGCTTTATTTTCCAAAGTGGCACCTCCCCGCCTGTCTGGGGTCTCACGGCGGACCCTGGGTGGCGATAGAGGGTACCAGAAGGATCGGGCAGGTGGGAGGGAGGACGTGCTCAGGGTGGCTAACAGGGAGGGAGCCGGGGGTGTTGGGGGGGGGGGGGGCAGGTACTGAACCAGTGTGTTCTCGTGGAGGGGTGGAAAAAATGGCACCAGGAGGCAAGGGCAGATCCATAAGACTCATGGCGCGACCGAGCTCCCCTTGACTACACCATGTAGTTGCGCCAGAGCCACATCCACTGGATCCTCGGGGGAGAGGATGTTGTCCAAATTGGATCTCGTCGTGGGAGGCGGGTCATGTAACTCGGCTACTATTGTCGGAGTCTGTGGGGGTAGATTGGAAGGACTTCTGCGGTGGGGTGATATGGTCTTCGTAGACGAGGTGGGGGTGTAAGGGTCCGAGCCGTCGTCTTAGATCTAGGGGAAGAGGCAGAGGCATGTTGAAAGGCCGGTGGGTCTGGCGACTCGCTCCGGCGTCTCCGCCTCGTCGGCTTTCTCCGGGCGTTAGGTTCGGGTGTGTGCAGTGTGTGCTGGGAGGGCAGGGTCGGAGGTGGCCGAGGCCTGGGTGTCCTGGTCCCCTGGGGAATCTGTGGCAGGTGTGATGCGTGAAGAGGAGGGTTGGTGGGGGGGACAGGAGGTCATCGGGTCCAGCGAAGACTCCCTTCGGGAGGGATGGGGAGCAGTGGTCGAGGGGGTTTTGAGCGGCAGAGAAGGGCGGCGTGCAGAGAGGACAAAGCCGAGGACAGCGGCTTAAGATACCCCCGACCTCACCTTCCGACTCCGCACCCTGTCTTGCGCCTCTCGGAGGCTAAGGAAGTCCACAACCTGTAGGCCTCGGACCATCACCTCGAACTTGAAGAAAAGGCATTCGCGGGATAAAGATGGGTGTGCGCCTTCGCAATTGGAGCATTTGGGTGTGTTGGGGCACTTGGCTGGGTGAGCGATTTGTCCACAACGAACACACAGTTGGTGCGGATGCCGGCAAACTGAGCTGACGTGTCCGAACTTGTTGCATTTAAAGCAACGGGTCGGGTCTGGGATGTATGGGTGGACAGTGAACTCGCACGACGTGCGGTCTCCCATACAATACGGTCGGGAGGGACTAAGGTATTGAAGTAAGAAGTAGGCGTGGAGTGGGGAGAGGGGGTACTTCCCTGTCAGGATGTGAAGCGGTGGATCTTAGTGACACCCTGGGGTGCGAGGTCCTCCAGGAGCTCGTTCACTGGGATCGATAATAGGTGGGTGGCATAAATAGTGCCCTGACTTTGGTTCAGACGAGGGTGTTGCGAGACGGACACCGAGCATCTAAGGACCTCAGTGAAGGAGAGTAGGGCTTTCGTCTCTGCAGCTGAGCGTGATTTGATGAGGAGGGAGCCATCCCTCTGTGGTCGCACATCATAACGGATGGAGTTGCTGCGGGCTCGGATCGCCTTAAATGTCCGTTTAGAGTTGGTCGGAAGGGACCCAGAGATAGACCGGATCACCAGGAATTTGTGGATACTTGGAAGGGATTGGGAGGCTGTAGAATCGAAGTGGACTGGGATATCCAACGGTCGATAGGATGGACGTGAATGCAGGCTGAGGTGGGCTGGGGCGAGACCCCTGTTCCAGAGGGTGTATATCCAAGGGTATGTTCAAGGTACAGACTGGGGTCGGTAACGGAAGAGGAGAATGCAAGTGTTCCGCTGCTGGAGGAGGGGCGACCTCCTCAAGACGTGGTCTTCCAGTGGTAGAGGACTCTGAGGCCTGGTTGCCCACCACCCGAGTAATAGGACAAGTAGTAATAGTTTCCATACGTTATTAATGTTGTAGAACACGGACCCAGGGGACGCGAGAAACTGCCTACCGGTGAGAAAGGGAGGCCGAGCACAAACCGCAGGGGGGCAGGGTACCTCGTCCCTAAAGGAGACACAGTCGGTTTAAAAACGGGGCCCGTGATACGAAAGTTTGCCCGCAAACGGCGGAAAGACCCCAGCCCCGCAATCCCACCGGCCCAGACACCCAACCATCCAACACAGTGACGCCCTAAGAGCGTCACCTTAGACAGCACTGGAAACCCGTACTGGGAGCCAAAGACTTTATTGGTTCTTAGCCCGGTCTCCCCAGTAGCCTGTCCGGTATGGGTGATCCTTCTGGAGACTAAGCCCCCGCCGACGTAGCCCACTGAGTCAACACGGGAGCCCGCCCACCACAAGGTGGCCACAGGCGGGGATATATATTTGTTTTATTAATTACAATTTACAAGACGGTAAAGGGTGTCCTTTCATTGCGCTATTCATTAAAAATGTTGAGGCCTTTAATAATTAAAACAGTTTCTACATCAGTTAAAACTAGAGTTAATGCATTACAACTTACTCCAGTCCTGCTACTCCCTCGACAACCAAATCGTCACTAGTTAGAGTTCCTGTTTTATCGAAGCAGCAGATATCAATCTTTCCAGCAAAAGGAATTCTGAAGGGTTCAGTGCAGTATACCATCAACTTAGAGAGAGAAAGGAGGGAGGTGTTGACTGCAAGAGATAGTTCGATTGGAAGTTCTGGAGGTACCACAGACGTAAGGATCAGAGTACACTCGAGGAAGAGCTTGTAACGATTGCGCTCAGGATCTTCCGTACCTTCAAAACAAAATATTAACATTAATTCCAACGGATTTAAAAAAACGTGTACTTTGATTTCAAAAGCATTGATTAAATGAGATGAGTGTCTGGAAAGTGTTAAATTAATTCATGATTATGTAACTGTATAAAAAGAGTGCGGGAGAGGAAGGGGAGGTGGTTAACATTTCCTATTCTCCATACAAAGAACACAAAATTAAGTTTTAGCAATGTTCCATGAATAATACGACTTTGCACAAATACAACCCATTTTTATATGGAGTCTGCAGCATCAAGATATTGTAGTTTGTCTACCATTAAAATAAAGACATTGTAACTACAAAGTTCCTGAAGTGTACGAAAAATTTTAATGAACTAACACTTCCAATGAAATTAACCCACCTTTGATCCAAACGTAAGAAGCCGCAGCCACAGCAAATATCAGAAGGAAAAGAATGAAGGCAAAAGTCTCTAAATTATTTGCAGTCACACGACTTACTCCATACAAAATAGTTCTCAATAGACGGCCTTGAGCAGTGCTAAAACTCGTTCTCAAAACATAACAAATGCAACCATTGTCAGGAGCTGAAAGGACAGTGATCATATTTTATACGAAATATTAACAAAAACGTTAATTTAACATTAATGTGAAGGCTATCAAAACTGGCTCGTCAACCAAAAACATACATAATATTAAATATAAAACTTATAGAATATGCAGTGAACAACCTGATCACTAATTTACACTAAAGAACAAAACATTTAGCTTTCAACAAATTTGTTTCAAATGCAAAAACAGCTCGGCTTCAATTTCCAAAACTTTTTTCACAATGATTAAACACTGGTACTGCTTTATAAAATATACAATAATTAGAATATTACCTTTCCTATTTAAGGGAAACGTTCAGCATCCAACTCGTATCCCGACCATCTTGGAGATAGGCCCAACATTCAGGATTTATTTCTCACCACTCATCCTTCTTATTCTGTCAAACTCTTTTCTCCGTTTGGGTCCTCCGACCACAATCTTACATCTGTTTCCTGTCCTATCGCTTCAGTTCGGTCTTTGGATCCTCCCAAGAGTAGACACCTTTGGCACTTTGGCGCCACTAATTAGAAGGACCTGAGGCAGTACTTCTCTAATTTTTTCCATAGAATGATTAGTGGTTCCGTGGCCGAGGCCCCACAGAGCGCGCTAAGCGTATCACAGTGATGATTCTCTCGGGCATGGAAGCGTACATTCCATATTCTATTCCTACTACTAATGCAAAAAACCTTGGTTTAACTTTGCTTGTTCTGATGCTATCCGCAACAAAGGGTTTTAGAAGGTACCGTCGCCATCCAACTCTCGACTCTCACTTAGGTTATATTTCCGCTAATGATCGTGCAAAATCTGTTCTTCGACTCACCAAAAACTCTGTCACACAAAAATGTGAAAACCAGATCCAATTTTAATTCTTCTCGCTCTTTCTGACACCAAGCCAAGAAACTCTCCAACAACAACTACTATCAATTCCGATGGCTCAGTTCCCGTCTCTTCTCCTGATAAAGCTGAACTCTTTGTTCAAACTTTTACCTCCAATTCAACCACGGCGGATTCCGGTACTGTTCCTAAATCTCTTCCTCCTCTTTCCGACTTATGTCGGAAATTAGAATCTCTTCCAAAGATATTTTTCTGCCCAATCTGGGGTAAACTCTAGGGAGGCGTACAGTCCTGGTGGTGCTGCTGCTGCTGTTCTCAAGAATTGTGCTTCTGTGTTTACACCCTGCCTGGCAAACTATTTTCTCTCTCATACCGTACTTTTCCTTCCCGCTGGAAGTTCGCTTTCATTCAGCATGTCCCAAAGAAATGTGACTGCTCTCATCCCTCCAACTATCATCCAATTGCTTTGATTTCTTGCCTTTCTAAAGGTTTTGAATCTATCCTTAACAGGAAGATTCTTAAACACCTCTCTTCTCACAATCTTCTTTCAGATAGTCAGTATGAGCTCCGCAAGGGACCCTCTACTGGCGATTTTCTTGCATATTTATCTCGAAGACTCTTGGTCATCCTCCCTTCGGGATTTTGGTGAAACCCTTACTATTGCGTTGGACAAAAACTTGTGATATAGTCTGGCACAAATCTTTAATTTCTAAAATGCCCTCCTTCGATTTCTATCCTGCTATTTGTGCCTTCATCTCTAATTTCCTTTCTGGCTGATCTATAGCTGCGGTTGTAGATGGTCAGTCCTGAAGCTATTAATAGTGGTGTTCCTCAGGGTTCTGTCCTGTCATCAACTCTTTTCCTTTTATTTATCAATGATATATTAAGTCGCACTTCCTAACCTACCCACTCCCGTTTCACAAAGCGTCCCTCTCAGCAGTCACTCCATGCTTCGCGTGGGACAGCTATGATGCACCTGGCCTCCGATTTTTCTGCCATCTCTGACTGGGGTAGAGGAAACTTTGTGGCTTTCAATGCCTCAAAGATTCAGGTCCTTAATTTGTTTACTCGTCACAATCTTTCACACGACTCTCCCCTTACCTTCACCAATACACAACTCGATACTTCTTGACATTCTTGGAGTTTCCTTTTCTCGTGATCTTTCCTGGAAAGATCACACTCTAAAACAGCTTCCAAGAGGATAGATGCAGTGGCGTAACAACCAGGTTTGGGGCCCATCAACATAAAAATGAAATGATTTTCAAAGCACCCCAACTATGCTATGTGGCATGAGAAGCGTGTATTACTTTTCTATAAGCAGAACAAAACTGTATAATTGTTAAATATCTGATGGTAAAGTGACAGATTAATAATGGTAATACTTTATGAATAAATAATGCTAAACTACTTAACTTTAAATAGTTTTTAGATAAATAATCTTACGGTTAGAGAATCCTTGTACAATTTACTACTCAAATAGCCGCATGCACTTCAAATATGGCCATTTTACTTCTGTAACTGATAATATAAATATTTTAATTAATAATTACGTATTTGGAAATTATATAAAATGAGTAAACATTTTTTACATTTTAAATATAATCTATAAAAATAAAGTTATTAATAGATTTAAATCAAAATTATGTATTTATATAATATAAACTGCTGATGTTCTGATAGCAGAGCATGCGACATTTTGGCCCAAGATTGCTTGGGGCCCTTGAGGCTTCAGGGCCCTGGTTCCGATGAACCACCTGAACCACGCTTGTTACGCCACTGGATAGATGTGCTGTACCGGCTTCGCAGTTTCTTCCCCCCCATGAATTTCTCAATTCGCCGGCTCTTACTGACTGTCTTCAATCCCTCTCTCTTCGCCACAATGTTGCCTCATTCTCTCTTTACTATCGCTATTGCAACTGACACTGCTCTTCTGAACTCCAACTGCATGTCACCTCTTTTAAGGACAGTATGCAGTACCACACTTTCAAAATATTCCCATTCTTTTTCTGTCCAATTCTCCAACGTAAGGGTTAATCGGTATTTTCAATCTTTCATCTACTCAATCGGTCAATTCTGGAATAACCTTCCTGAATCCATCTTCCCACCCCCCTGTCTATGACCTCTAATCTTTCAAAAGAAGCGTGTCCAGACATCTCGAAAAACCTTGGACCTTGATTTTAGCTTTTTTCTTCCTCTATGGGGTGGGGGAGGGCGTTTTTGCAGGCACTCCCCCTTGGCCCCTCCTTCCTGCATAAAAAAAGGTACCATTATAAGTTTACGATAAAATGACTAAATCGCCACTTCCACCTTCGATCGGTTAACAAAATCACATTTGGGAATGTTCATTAGAAAAGACAGTCTAATAGCTTTACAATGACCTGTCTGTTACTCACTGTGGAAACGAGTTTATTCAGTCGCTTAACACTATATTTTAGCACCAATGAAAATTCATCATCATGAGGGCTCGTTTTCATTAATAAAAGGGGAAGCACACTTCTTAAGACAGGGAGGCTCATTTCCTAAATTTAAAAAAAATTTCCAGCCTGCCATACCTCTAACTCTCTTGTACTAAAAAAATACTTTCAATTCATCCAGGATTACCTTGTTAGATTGAAACATGACCCCCCCCCCCCCCCCTAGTTTAAAATAAATTCTTCCCCCTTAGACTCAAGAACATACCTCTAAGAGCAGTAACGGTCTTGCTGGGCGGTGTGTGCTGAACCACTTTGGTGCCTCCAAACAACATATGGAGCTTAGCATCATTGACGAGCTCTAAGGGCCGGTCAAGTTCGAATCCTTCTAAACTTTCCTTCATTTGAGGGACTGATTCTCCTGATAAGGGCACAAATCATTTGACAAACTAATTTTATTAATGAAGGAGCCGTATAAAAACCAAGTACCGTATCATGTATGCATGTAAAACACTAAGGCTTGGAAGCTCACCTGTAAGCATACTCTCATCTACGACGCACGGACCTCTCAAGAGTAACAAATCACATGGCACTAAATTATCATTCTGACTCCTTCCAATGCTGACAATGTCTCCTGGCAAAAGTTGATCAGTCAGCATGGCCCTCCAACGACTGCTACGATACACCTGTTTAAATTTTTACTTCACTAGTGTTGAAGTCATTAATTCCATTCATTAAATTTAATGTTTGCAAAACATGATGTAAATTTCTTATAACAAATGAATTGGTCCCTTAAGAAAAAATACAGTGGAAAAACCTAATAATGGAGGTAAAGCACTTCAATTCTATCAATTCAAATGTTATGCGCGAGATACTTTAGGTGAGAAAGACGATTCTGAAACAATTTAAATTTCTACATCAAACCACACAAACTAGTCCAGATGTGCATTAACATTTAATTGAAAATGCATTAAACCTATCTGAAAAAACAAATAACGCTACTATTTTTAACATTCTTAGAACATTGAAACAATTTAACATCACAGTCAAGAAGTAACACGAGTTTTTTCATGTAACCTTTGGTTAGCTTCTGCCCGAATTGTTCATTCTGACGAAGGTCAAGCTTTTCACTCCACTTTAGACCTACAGTTTAACGTGGAATCCGAACCACGCCCCACCAGCGGCCCAGCGTCTTAACCACCAGGCCACCCATTTATCTACCAACCACTTTCTTTATTGTGTTTTACTGCGCGCTGGCTGCCGTCACCGGGTCTCGATCCCGGGGCCGATGGATTCGTAGTCAGCGACGCTAACCACTACACCACCGAGGTTAGAGAATATACATATCAAATGCCTTATCAAAAGTATAAACTATTTATTCCGAGAGGATAAGAGCGCAACTGGTGTTTTTCAACTATACAACATGTTCCACAAGTCAGCATAAGGTTTCATTTAATGACCACACTTAATCCTACAGTGACGACTCATGGTACACCCTGTATTTGGGGTTTATTTTAAAAGTAATAAGTTCAAACCTGAATCATGTATGGCTTCATCCCCATCTTACGAATTTCTGCCATATTTCGGAGTTGTTGTTGTACAAGTGTGCATTCAAATATGACTAGCATGAATAAAGTGAAGAGAGAATAATACCAATATTCATCAAGACACCAAAGTCCGACACAAAAAACCTATGGAAGAGCATCATTTATTTATAAAAATTAGTCAAAGAAATTCAAAAGATATAATTTTGAGATATACACAAGACGTTTTTGGTTTTAACCCTTTCATGCCTGCTGGATTCTTTTAGAACCCTTAACTTAAAACTTCTCTTCATTCACCTATGCAAATTCTAATTCAGCCATGAAAGAATTAGACTTTCGCCACTAAAATATACCTGAAATACAAAGAAGGGAGCCGTCGCTCTGTCTCGAAATAATTCCATAAATTCGGGAATGTCCATCTGAAGGCTAAAAAGAAAGTTTAATGAATTACTCATTCCTCCACTTTCTTATAAACCCTCATTTTTCATATTGCAAATCAATGACCACATAACATGAAAAATGTAACTAATTTAAGATTACTATTTATTTAAGGTCTGTTTAGTGATTTAGTAAGCTCCTGTTCCCTCAGAAATCAATCCAATGTGGCAAAGATACATACAGTAAAATTTAAATAACTAGGATCCCATCAAGATGGGTCTGCTGACTGAGTTTGAACATGTCAGAATATCTCTCTCATAATACTGTCATTGTGTGTAAAAATAGGAAATGGAATAGACGAGGAGTCAACTGCATGGTGATGAAATGTGAAGAATGCAATGAAAGAAAAACTCCAGAAAAGAATATTACAAATGCATCATAGCAGTAATAAAAGATGTAAGGAGTTGCACAAAGAATGTAAAATTAGTGGTAAAAAGAGACGAATGAGCAATATATGTGAAGAGTATAAATTATGGAAAAAAGTGAGAAAGTGTTACAATTAGTCTGGTGGAACGACTGGTAATATGAAAGGTTAGAAATGTACCAACAAGGACAATGACTGATTACAGACTAATCCGTGCTTTTTTATCAGCTGATTTAACTGCAGTCTAAATTTTAAACTGATTAGGCTAGTATTAGTCTCTAAACTTTGTTACTTATGAGGTTATAACATCATTTGTTCAGTGTATTTCTTTAATTAAAATTTGTTACATGTACTCACATTCTTATGTCTGAGTACTAAAGGTAGATTACATTGCTTAAATCAAAGTTCATTGTTAATGGTTACAAAATACTCGAATGAAATATGTCACACAAGCAAAAATTTACATTACCACATATATAGTTCATTTGGAGCTTGTGAATTTGTGAATTGGCTTTTATTTTTAATTCTGCACAACACATTCTGACTGATAAATGTTTCGAAATTCTACTGGGATATATACAGAAACAAGAAACAAAATGAAAAATGTATAAATCTGAGGGAATTAAAAAACAACATAATAGGGACATCTGAAAAGGTAGGCTCACAGAATTTTTTTTATTTTATACATTGTACACAATACAGGACTGAACAGGCCACTTAGTTTTCAAATACCTTTCAGCCCCACCAGTTTAAGTAGTGTGTAAAAAACTTTTTAGCACCAGTGGCATTATTTATGAGCCTAAGAAGAACAGGCTTCATTCTGAGAATGGAGAGAAATTTAGGTTACTTCAATCAAATATTAGGATCCTTAATTTTTACTAATTGGTCCAGCATCAGTTATTCACAAAAAAAATTTCTAGCAGGAATTAATGTCACAGGAATTCAAGAGTTGTTTTATAAGTTTCAATTATACATACCCAAATTCTTGCACATGCAAGTTTTATTTTCAAATGTTATCAACTAAAATAATTATTTTGTTTTAGAATTTGTAACATAAGAATGGTTTAATTTAGCTTTTTAAAATTCACTTAAATCCAACCTATCAAATTTTCAAAATCATATTCCCCTAAATAAAAATGAGCAAGAGCTTAACAATAGATTCTAAACCATATTATTAAAATCTAGTGCATGATAAAACAGCATCTGTCTCCACTAACCATACTTTTTATTCATAATAGAATACATAATAATTTGTACGAAGTACTGGAAAAAAAGATGGATTACCAACTAAACTGGTTACCTACAGACTAATCAATGTATCTCCAAGAATGGCAACCTGTTAGTGCAAGATCTGCTGTGCAAGTTTAAGGAGTATTTTAGGGAGCTGGTGAGTAAGGTAGATTGAACACAAAGCGAATGTGAAAGCAGTTCATTTAGGTTGTGTATGTAAAACGTATACTTGGTTGTCGAAGACATTAAATTAGAGTAAGCTGAAAAGAAGAAATTCAGTTGGAACCAATGGTGGTTTTTTTTTTTTTACGCAGGAAGGAGGGGCCAAGGGCAAAAGCCCACAAAAGCACCCCTCCCACAGAAGAGTTAAAATCAAAGACTGGGGTTTTTGAGATGCCTAGAGACACTGCGTTTGAAAGATGGGAGGTCATAGACAGGAGGAAAGATGGACTGAGGAAGATTGTTCCAGAGTTGACTGGTTGAATAGACAAAAAACTGAAAATATTGAATAGCCCTTGCATTAGATAGTTGGACAGAAAAGAAATGAGAAAGTGTAGAAAGTCTGGTATTGCATGCTCTCCTTAAAGGAGGAGGCATGCAGTTAGTGTGTTCAGAAGAGCAATGTCCATTATGATAGTGATAGTAGAGAGAGAATGAAGACAATCAGTAAGAGGTGGTGAATTGATGAGAAGAAAAGCCTTCGATTCCACCCAGTCAAGTACAGCTGTGCGGGTTGAACCACCCTACACATGAGAAGCATACTCCATACAGGGATGAACAAGATTCCTGTATAGAGAGAGCAACTGAGTTGGGGTGAAGAAACTGCGGAGGCAATACAGGACACCTAACTTCTTAGAAGCCATTTTAGAAAGAGTATATGTGATCTTTCCAGGAAAGATCTCAAGAAAGGGAAATGTTAAGAGAAAAGGAAGGATTCAGTTGTGTGTTGTTGAAGGCAAGGGGATAGTCGTGTGGAAGATTGTGATGAGTAGACAGATGGAGGAACTGAGTTTCTGAGGCATTGAAAGCCACAAGGTTTTCTCTGCCCCAATCAGATATAGCAGAAAGATCACAGGTCAGGTGTCCCATAGCCATCCTACGTGAATCATGAAGCAACTGCTGTGAGGGAACACTTTGGGAAGTGGGTGGAGAAGTGAAGAGTGGAATCATTCACATAAGAGTGAATAGGACAGGACTGGTGAATGAAAAGATCATTAATAAATAAAAGGAAAAGAGAGGGTGACAGAAAAGAACCCTGAGGAAGACCATTGTTAATAGCTTTGAGAGAAGAACAGTGGCCATCTACAACCACAGCTATAGATTGGCCAGAAAGGAAATTAGAGATGAAGGCACAGATAGAAGGATGGAAACCGGAGGAGGGCAGTTTCAAAATTAAAGATTTGTGCCAGACTATCAAAAGCTTTCAATTTGTCTAACACAATAGCAAAAGTTTCCCCAAAATCCCGAAAGGAGGATGACCAAGAGTCAGAGAGATATAAAAGAAGATCGCCAGTAGATCATCCCTTGCAGAATCCATACTGACGATATGAAAGAAGATTGTGAGAAGAGAGGTGTTTAAGAATCTTCCTATTAAGGATATATTCAAAAACTTTTGAAGGGCAAGAAATCAAAGCAATTGTATGATAGTTGGAGAATTGAGAGCAGTCACCCTTCTTTGGGACAGGCTGAATGAACACAAACTTCTAACAGGAAGGAAAAGTACCAGATGAGAGAGAAAGATGAAAGTTTGCCTAAGCAGGTGTCAGCACAGAAGTACAGTTCTTAAGAACTGGAGGAGGACCACCATCAGGACCATACACCTTCCTAGAGTTGAGCCCAGATAGGGCAGAAAAAACACCTTCAGAAGAGATTCTAATTTTAGACATAATAAAGTCAGAGGGGGGAGGAGATGGAGGAACAGCACCAGAATCATCCAGGGTTGAACTGTAAGCAAAAATTTGAGGGAAAGACGAGGGAAAGACGAGGGAAAGACGAGGGAAAGACGAGGGAAAGACGAGGGAAAGACGAGGGAAAGACGAGGGAAAGACGAGGGAAAGAAGAGGGAAAGAAGAGGGAAAGAAGAGGGAAAGAAGAGGGAAAGAAAAGTTGTTGAAGAAGTTCTTAGCTAGATGCCAGAAAGAGAGAAGAATTAGAATGATAGATTTTCATATTTTTGTTCAATGAAGGAATTTTTGGCAAATCAAAGAACAGATTTTGCACTATTCCAGGCAGAAATATAAGCTGAGTGAGAGTCAGGAGTTGGATAGCAACAGTACCTTCTGAAAGCCACCTTTCTGTTAGATAGCATTAGAACAAGTTAAACCAAGGTTTTTTTGCATTAGAAGTATGAATAGAATATGGAATGTACACCTCCATGCCTGAGAGAATCACCTCTGTGATGTGCTCTGCACACTCAGAAGGGCCCTGGCCACAGAAGCAGTAATCATTCCATGGGAAATTATCGAAGTACTGCCGAAGGGCCTCCCAATCAGCGGCACTGAAGTGCCAAAGGTACCTCCTCTTGGGAGGATCCCAAGGCCAAATTGGAGCAATCGGCCAAGAAACAGATACAAGAATGTGATAAGAGGAGCCCAATGGAGAGAAGTTTGACAGAGTAAGAAGAAGGATGAGAGGCAAGAAATAAATCTTGAATGTTGAGCCTATCTCCAAGGCGATCAGGGGATACGAGTAGGGTGCTGAACAATTTGCTCTCTGTCATTTAGGATAGAAAAGTTGTAACCTAGTTCACCAGGATGTCAGTGAAATGGGAGAAAAGCCAAAGGTGGTGGTGGTGGTGGTGGTGGTGGTGAACAATGAAATCTCCTGAAACGGAGATTTCAGCAAAGGGAGAGTGGGAAAGAATGTATTCTGCCTTGGAAGTGAGGTAGAGAAAGAATTTGGATAGTCAGTAGAATTAGGAAAAAGGTAAACAATGCAGATGTATTTAGTTTGAGATTGGCATGTAAGCCATAGCCAGAGGGTATAGAATTTGGAAGATTCATGTTTGGGAATACAAGAACAAGTTAGGTCATTGTGTACATATACACAACATCCACCTTTGGAGTGAAATTGAGTAGAGAGAAAGTAAGAGGGTACAGAAAAGGGGTTGCTGTCAGTTGTCCCAGACACCCGAGTTTCAGTGAGGAAAGATGACGACGTTTAGAGGAGGAGGGGTGGTGTTCAACAGATTGAAAATTTGAGAAAAGGCCACAAATGTTACAGAAATTAATGAAAAAGGAATCAGGCAGAGGCCTAGAACATCTTGAATGAGTAGCAGCAGATCCAGCTCCATTGCCCAGGTCTGCAATCCCAGTATCAGCAGGGGGGGAGCCAGGAGTGGGGACATTTATGGTCCTCTCCCCAGGGAACTCCAAGGCTCTTGAAGTTGATGCCATTTTTTTTTTTTAAATTTTGTAAAGGTTATGTAGTGTGTAAGATGCATGTGTATGTAGTGAGGAATAGGGAGAGAAGTGTGGGTTTGAGAGCATGTTGGACTGCTCGCAAGGTAGATGAGACTGAAAAAGATCAGCTGAGGAGAACAGTGACAGTAGAAATGGGAGTTCCAGCACTCCCTATCTCGTGTCTAACATCCCCCCTGGAGTACTTCCCTGGTCAATTGATATCTACAATCTCCTCCTTACATGAAGTGAAATGTTTGTTTTTTCCCTTTTCCACCTTATTCAAGAGTGATAATTGTATTTAAAATGTATTTGTATGCCTCATAAAAGTGAGGGGAGTTGAGTCAAGCATTGTCAGACAGCATAAATATTGGTCTCATTTGAACAAACTTCTTGGAAGGATTCTGAATAACATGATCAGTGATAGGACACTGACTCAAACTCTGTGACACAGTTTTGAGTCCCAGTCAGACATGGGGGCTGATTACAAAATATGCTTATGATTTGATTATGATTACATGGCTTAAAAATGTTGATTAAAATTTGAATTTGTTTGCCACAGTTAAATATGATTAAATTATGATTACCATGTCAGATATTGATTATGTGTATTTAAATATGGAATCACAATTAATAGCATACAAGCAGAATATGTTAATGAATAAATGTACAGTGTATACAGCAGTATTCTAGTATATGCACTATATTTTACACTCAAAAAATCACAAAAGAAAATATCTGTACCCGATTCGTCAGCCAGACACTGTACCCGATTCGTCAGCCAGACACTGTACCCGATTCGTCAGCCAGACACTGTACCCGATTCATCAGCCAGACACTGTACCCGATTCATCAGCCAGACACTGTACCCGATTCATCAGCCAGACACTGTACCCGATTCATCAGCCAGACACTGTACCCGATTCATCAGCCAGACACTGTACCCGATTCATCAGCCAGACACTGTACCCGATTCATCATCGACACTGTACCCGATTCATCAGCCAGACACTGTACCTGATTCATCAGCCAGACACTGTACCCGATTCATCAGCCAGACACTGTACCCGATTTATCAGCCAGACACTGTACCCGATTTATCAGCCAGACTCTGCACTGAATGGACGCATTTCCTGAGCTCTCTGATTTTGCATCTACTTTTGTATATTGCTGAGAATTTTACTTTTGGAAAGTTTTGAATTTTATATACTTGCGTTTATATTCATGTTGTTATAGTTAAGTAATTGAATATTAGTGGTTTTTAGCAATTTAGAAGTTTTCATAGTGTGCCAGCTTAATTTAACTTAAACTTGTGACTGTTTAAACTAATTTTTAACCATGTAATGCCGTCGCAGAAACCATCGTGTGTTAGGTGTAGGGTAAACCGGTGGTATTCGGAATTTAAGGATTATAACGGCGGTCCTATGGCGATTACCGAGAGATCAGTTTGTTTCTTTTGCGAGTTAATGGAGGAATAGTTGACATAAAACGCAGTGTACGTGAGGTAACGCGAAAGACTTGCAACGCTTGATGAGGGCAGGGTAGGGCTACGGTTGACGAAGCCGAACCAATACTAACGTTGAAGACGTTAGTAATTTGAAGGGTGAGGTGCGTAACCTAGTTTCTAGTTTAGGTAGCTTGTCGGGAAGGTTGATAGAGTTGAGGAAGAGGTTAAGGTTAGTCCGAGAGTAGTAGATAGCAGGGATTTAGAGAGTTAAGGGTGGAGCTAGGCGCGTACGTTAGGTGATAGGAATCCCCCCCCCTATCGAGGTTTCGAACCCTTTCGCCCATTTGGAAAGGGACGTGAATGAGGGGAAACTATTTTAATTGGGGACTCTTTAGTGCGCCACATGGACAAAGAGTTCGTTGAATGGCATCCAACCAAGAGAAGGAGGGTCTGTCTCCCTGGGGCCAGGGTTGACAGAGTTAGAGACAAAGTGGATAGGATTGACGTTGCCTCCCGTCACTCAATGTTGGTGATGATCGTAGGAGGCAATGACTCGTATAGGCCTGATACGAGTGCCTGACCTTTTGGAGATATATAGGGGGTTAATTAGGTCCCTGAAGGCGAGGTCAGATAGGTCTTTAGTTCTAGGTATTACCCCTAGGCACAGGTTGGGTCTTAGGATTACGTCAAAAACAATATTTTTGAATAATAAATTAGGGGAGAGGTGTGCTGAGGAAAATGTACCCTTCGTAAAGCTGTGGTCTGAATTCAGTGATCCTAGCCTTTTTATAAAAGATCGGGGTGCATTTCAATGAAATAGGTAATGCTAGGTTAGGTAGGTTAATAGACAAAAACGTGCGAAAGCTGTATAAGTCAAAGCCTTCTTTAAACGTTGTGGGTCGGGGGAATGTGGGCCCAACGTGAAAAATAGTTTAAAACGCGGGCCCGTAGTAAAAAATAACTTAAACGTCTTTTATTGTAATGCGTGTAGTATTAGAAATAAATTAAATGAATTTCAGGCAATAATTTATTCCAGCAACTATGATATAGTTGCTATTACTGAAACTTGGTTAAATACTGTGACTTGGGACTTGTTGGGGGAACTTGATATACCAGGTTTTAAACTCTCTACTAATGATAGGTTACATAGGTTTGGTGGAGGTGTTTTGCTGTACATTCTTAATTCCCTTAGGGCTATCGAGGTTAAGTTAGATTTTCCAGCAACAATTAATGCGATGTGTGTTGAAGTTAGGGTGCGTAGTATGTTTTAATTTTGTTGTTGTTTATAGACCTCCCATTCAACCCCTCGATACAGATACTAGATTTTACTCACTTCTTGGTAATTTTATTGACAATCAGAATAGTATAATTGTCAGAGACTTTAACTGCAGTAATGTTAATTACGAGAATTTTACTGGTAATGAGGAGGATTTCAGATTGATAGAGTTTATGGAAGATAACTTTTTACGACATAGTTACCGAACCAACGCGTGGTGACTTTTAGATTTGGTGATGACAAATGGCGAGAATATAGTCGAAGGTTTAGAAGTAGGTGAGAGTTTAGGATGTAGTGATCATCAAATTCTTAGGTTTAAGTTAGCAATAAAAAACACTCAGGATAGTAACATAATATAAGTCCCTGATTTTTGTAGGGCTAATTTTGATAGTTTTGCGGATAGGATGAGAGTAGTGAACTGGGATAACTTATTTATGGGTAGACACAAATCTTTGTTGGGTGGTGTTTAAAGAAAGTTTTAGGAATAATGAAAGGGAGTTTATTCCTTGTAGGCCCAAGCATGCTAGAAATCATGGTAGGCCCAAGTGGTGGACTAGGGAAATAGGCGAGTTCATAAACGAGCATAACAGAGCATATAGACTTAATAAGCGCAATGGCACGGCAGCTAACTTTAATAGATATATCGAGCTTAGACATCAGGTTAAAAGATCAGTTAGGAATGCCAAGCGTAGAGATACTTATAGCAGCAGATAATATACATAATCCAAAAAAGTTTTTTTGAATACGTCAATAATCGTAAGCCGATAAAAGATAACATAGGCCCTCTAGTGGATGTTAATGGCGCTTTGGCTTCTGATGCTCAGGCGATGGCGGGTATTTTCAATAACTTTTTGGCGACAGTTTTTACCGTAGAAGACGTAAATAATGTCACCGACGTGGACAATATTGTTCCATTTAGTAGCGAGACTATTTTGGATGAAATAATTGTTACGAGGCTGAGATTGCGCATTATATCGATAGGCTAAAAGTTATCAAGGCTCCAGGCCCTGACACTTTTTATCCCAGACATTTCAAAGATTTTAAAGACGTTATCAGAGACCCCTTAACGAAGATTTTTAATCAGTCACTCGAAATGGGGATTATTCCTGAAGACTTCAAATTAGCTAACATCACACGACCGCACAGTAGCTAGCAATTATAGGCCCACTGGCTTAACATCAATTGTCGGTAAACTTTTGGAATCCGTAGTTAGGGATCGTATCATCGATCACTTAGAAAGTAGAGATTTGATTAATAGTAGTCAGCATGGGTTTTGACACCATAGGTCTTGTTTAACTAATTTGTTAGAATTTTATAAAAAAATAGTGCACGAACACGATAGGCATAGAGCAGCTGACGTTATTTATTTAGATTTTAAAAAGGCGTTTGATACAGTTCCACATAGGAGACTAATTGCAAAGGTCAAAGCGCACGGTATACGCGGTCAGGTAGCTAACTGGTTAGAAGAATGGCTTCATGCTAGGAGACAGAGGGTGGTAGTTAATGGTAGTGAATTGGGGTGGTTAGATGTAGGTAACGGTATCCCACAGGGTTGTGTTAGGCCCATTGCTATTCATAATTTACATTAACGACATAGATGTAGGATTGACTAGTAACATGTCAAAATTCGCAGACGATACTAAAATAGGCGGTAAGGTTGTTAACGAGGACAATAGTAATAGGCTCCAAGACGATGTAAATAGGATTATGGAGTCGACAGATAAGTGGCAGATGCAATTTAACGTAGACAAATGTAAAGTTTTGCATATAGGTTCTCGCAACAATAGTTACACATACATGATGGATGATAGGGAGTTAGTGAGCGTTGACGAGGAAGTAGATTTAGGCGTACGCATATCTAAGGATTTAAAGGTTAGGAACCAGTGCCTGGAGTCTTGTGCAAAAGCTAATAGGATGTTAGGCTTCATAGCGCGTAATTTCGAATTTAAATCAAAGGATATTATATTGCCCCTTTACAAGTCCCTAGTCAGGCCTCATTTAGAATATGCTGTTCAGTTTTGGTGCCCGTACTTGCATGAGGATATTGATAGGTTAGAAAGGGTTCAACGTCGTGCCACAAAACTAATTCCGTCATTGTGCAACAAGCCTTATGAAGATAGGATTAAAGAGTTAGACCTGTATTCACTCGAAACTTGGAGATTAAGGGGGGAGCTTATTGAAGTTTTCAAAATTGTTAATAACATCGATAATGTAAATTTTGACAAATTGTTCACTTTCGATAATAGTAATTCTCGTAATAACAGATTTAAGTTGCGTGGCAGATGTTTCATTACTAATATCGCTAAAAACTTCTTTACGTTTAAAGTACAGTAATTGATAAATGGAATAATCTTCCCGCACCCATTGTGAACTCTACCAGCATTAATGTGTTTAAGAACCATCTTGACAGACATTTTAAAAATATTAACGTTGTTTAAAAAAAAAAAAAATTAGCAACAGGAGCTCTGGTGGTGGTGGTCGAGGATGAGTCTGTTGACGATTAGACTAACACGAACGTAGATGTAGCTCGTAGTGTAAACTAACCCACTTTTTGTTTAACTTTACCTACTTTTTTTTTTCTTATCCTCTCCTTACTTTGCATGTCTGTAACTCTCTTTTCTTGCATGTTTGTAGTTTGCATGGTATGACAGTGAGTTAAGACTGTGTTTGCATGGTTTGTAAGCATTCTTATTTTACTTCTATTCATCTTTCACCCCTCTCCTATTGTCTCCGACTATTTTTCTGACTTGTCGGCAGTGGCCAGCGGATGATGATCGCTAGTCTTTTTTCTCTTTTTCTGAATGAATGTTAACCCACGAGTGATAGGTGTTCCTCCTTACTTAACCCCTTATTCTCTTCTCTTAACCCCCTACTCTTTCCTTTCTCTCAGGCTAACCTTAGAGTGGATCTTAGGGTCTTTGTTAGCCTTAGCTTCTGTAGATCTGTAGATCTTATGTAAAATTATTCTTCCATCATTATCACATAGTGAAGTTACAATGAACAATTGATATGTTTATTACATTTTACATAATACACTTTAATCATTCAATAATCATTGATTATAACAATCATAATTTTGATTATGATTTGATTATAATATTTTCTAAAATTTTGATTATATATATTTTCTAATTTTGATTATGAATGGATTATGATTGCATAAGCACCATCATAGATTATGATTTAATTATGATTTGATTATGATTAACACCACCAGTCTGCATGAAAATCAATTTCTTTATTTTGAGTTGTGATTCTGAAGCAGTTCACTGCGCTGAATTTAAAAATGCTACCAGTTTTTTTCTATCACCCACAGTTTTAAAGTTATTAGCAAAACAATTTTGGGGCATTTTTGTAATTTTTTACCTTTTTTATCTTTAATTAATTTCGTTTTTTCATATTTTTCAGATAGATAATTCTAACATTACATCTTTAAAATTTTAATAATGGCTTCTAGAGGATGTATCCATAGTCCAGACTTTTTGTTATATTTGTGGTCGGTATGTTGTTGTAAAACAAAGGACAAATGTAACGACCTTCATTAAGAGAGCTTATCATGCTTATTTTGGAATTAAATTAGATCAAGACAAAAGTTGGGCTCCACACAAGGTTTGTCTTACGTGTGTTGCGGCACTAAGGAATTGGAGCAAAGGTAAAAAGAAAAGTTTGCCATTTGGGATCCCTATGGTATGGCGCGAGCCTAGAAACCATACCAACGACTGCTACTTCTGTTCTTGCAATGTTAAAGGTTATAATGCAAAGAATAATGAGAGCCTTCAATACCAAAGTCTTCCATCTGCAATAAGGCCAGTACCCCATGGTCCAGAAGTTCCTATTCCCCACCCACCCGAGAGTCTGGATCAATACAATTCAGATTCTGATTCAGCTCCAAATCCAGACAATGATGATGTTTATGAACAGCCAACAACTGACCGAGATGAGATCCTCCTAAACCATTAACCCAAGCCGAACTAAATGACTTAGTCAGGGATTTGAATCTGCCTAAGGACTCTGCAGAACTTTTGGGGTCTAGATTGCAGGAGAACAATTTATTGGCATCCGACACATACTTCGCTTGGTACAGAAATTGTGAGAAAGACTTCGTACCTTTTTTCAAAGAAGATGGTCCCTTGGTATTTTGCAAGGACCTCACAGGATTAGTGTGCAAGCTAGGCATCGAATACCAAACCAGTGACTGGAGGTTGTTTATAGATTCCTCTAAAACCAGTCTAAAAGGAGTGTTACTGCACAACGGTAACAAATATGCATCAATCCCAGTGGCCCATTCTACTCATTTAAGAGAGACCTATGATAACATGACACTGCTTCTGGAAAAAATTCGGTATCAAAATCACAGATGGATATTGTGTGGGGATCTCAAAGTCCTTTACATGTTACTTGGGCAGCAATCAGGATACACTAAGATGCCATGTTTCATCTGCGAATAGGATAGTCGAGCACGTGACCAGCACTGGAAGAGGAAAACTTGGCCTCCTAGAGAGAATCTTACCCCAGGATCAAAGAACATTTTACATGAACATCTAGTTGAACCAAATAAAATCCTCCTACCACCCTTGCACATTAAGTTAGGCTTGATGAAGCAGTATGTCAAAGCATTGAATAGAGAAGGTGAGTGTTTCAAGTACATTTGTTCAAAATATCCAAAGATTAGCTACGAGAAAATAAAGGAAGGTGTTTTTATAGGTCCTCAGATTAGAAAGTTATCGACAGACAATCATTTCCTGAACACAATGACCAATAAAGAAAAAGAAGCATGGCTTGGTTTCAAAGATGTTGTTGAAAACTTCTTGGGAAACTACAAAAGCCAAAATTATTAAAGACTGGTGGAAAATATGCTTGAAAAGTTTTGTGCCTTAGGCTGCAACATGAGCCTGAAAATTCACTTCTTATTTTTGCATCTTGACCATTTTCCCGAAAATCTCAGAGATGTCAGTGAGCAGCAAGAGGCACGATTTCACCAGGACATCAAAACCATGGAAAGAAGATATCAAGGAAGATGGCATATAAATATGATGGCGGATTACTGCTGGTGTCTGCAGCGAGATCAGCCTAACGCACAGCATAAGAAAACATCAAAGAAGCACTGGTTTAGTCATCATTAGTCAGATCTACCTTCGTAGTCTTAAGTCTTTGGAATAAATCCTGAAATGTTTGCAAGTAAAGAAGGTAAATATATTTTGTTTCTTTCAGTTATTTTTTTATTCTTTCATAAACAAGCAATATGCTTGTCCAAGAGCTAGGAGCTATTTAATTCTGCTTTAATTAGGTTTTACTCTATCACCTAAAGATTTCGTGCTACAAGGGGTGTTGTAATACCTCATCTGTCCCCAAATGTTAACCACCCATTGATGGGAGGGGGGAGAGTATTTTGCTGGGAACAGAACTGGTTGTTATATATATTTACCCTACATTATTATGTAAGCATTACTGTAGTCTATAACAAAATTTATGGTTTAGCATGTGCAATCCAATGTTGGTCTCGATAAGATGGTTCACATTTGGGGATAAATGGGGGATTTATGACACACCCTGTAGTAAGAAAACCATACGTGATAGGGAAAAACTAACTATATTTTTGAGATCAGCGCACTCAAATTATATAGAATCACCAACTACTTCGTAAAAATTGATCAACAAGTTTTCAAATGTGTACTGGTGTAATCAACCCCATGTCTGGTCCCAGTAACTCTTAGTTTCCTACTTTATTGACTTTTCTCTTTTCTATCTTATTTAAATTAATTACACTTAAAATGTGTTTATATGGTTCACTGTCAAAAGTGACAGTGATCAAGGTAAGTAATTTAAGAAATGATCTGTATAAAATGGACCAACCGTACAAGAAATGAGGATTTTCAGAGGGGGAAAAAAAAGGCAGAGTGAAAAAGTTAGATTGGAGGACAGTATGCTACATTGGTATGGTTACAGAAGGAAAATGACTAATGATGGAAATGTGAAAAATGTGCATACCAAATGCGAGAAGTAGATGACCTCATAAAAGATGTAATCAGTAACTATGAATAAATGTGTAGTAGGTACAATTGTAGGGCATCAATAGCCAACAAGAAGAGAGGAATGGAAGCAGTTTGAGGGATGCATACATAGAGATGTTGGTCTTGCGTGATATACCACAAGAGTACTTAAAACCTTGTCATGAAAGATAATGCCTGATCCCTGAGATTAGTGTGGTACCTTATTATCAGTGGTGATCCTTTTTGTACGTTTGTGCGCATAAATTATCCACATTATTTTAGTCCCAAGTTCAATCATCATGCCTACCCAATGGAGTGGGAAACATCATGCCTACCCCATGGAGTGGGAAATTGGCTTTTAGGTAATGTATGTATGTTCTACTTTCATATACTTCACTTAACACCACCAAGTCCCACAGTAAAAAGTTCTCAATCAATAAACAGAAGCCAAAGATGCTGAAATCACAGACAACTTTTTTTTTAACAGACCAAAGTTCCAAATCTGTAATATTTTTATCAAATGCAAAAAATTAGAATAGTAAATTTTTAAAAATTTATATATGGTACTTTACTCTTGACTATCACAATAAAAAAAGTCCCAAACCTATGATGCAAAAGATTAAATTACAAAAATTGCAATTATTTCATGTAATTTTAAAATAATTTGCCAAGTAGCTGCACACAGTAATCTTCCAAGAAACTAAAATAGTATACAAATTACTATTTTAGTAACAGTAGTAATGACATGAAACCTAGCATAGTTCTCCATGATCATTTGGTTGGCTCGCGAAACTGCTTCAGAGAGCAACATTTTTATATCTACTTAAAGCAGCATTTCCCAAACTATGAGTAAATTACTCATTGGTGTAATTTGGCTTTTTCAGTGGGGTAATTTGGTACTCTGCAAGTACCTTTAAAGTACAGAAAGTACATTAATAAACGACATGGCAACACTGGGACTGACTTTATGTGGGGTACAGGTAGGTTGGGGCCATTATGAAGATATCCATGTGAAAATGAAGTAATGACTTAAAAAGTTTGGGAACCACTGACTTAAAGAATGGGAAATAAGATTTTTCTGAAGTTGACAAGTGATAAAACCTGAGATCCTGGGACCAGTCTGGACCTTGGACTGGTCCAGAATCTAAATATACTTCTCACAAACTGTACCAAAAACACATTATTTAAACAACATTTGTATCACATATTAAGGGAGGCAAGTAGTTTGATTAAAATTTATAGTATACCTGCAAAAAATGAAAAGTGGTGATTTGAACCAGTCCAGTTGCATCATTAGTTAATGAGTATATTTTAATCAAACATTAGTCTGTCATATTGAATATTAACCCCACCTGTTTTTACCATACAGCTTCTCTGCTGCCTGAAGATCTGTTTCTTCTCTAAATCCTCGACACTCACAATAAGTTCGAAGAAGAAGATCAGTTGGATATTCAAGAGCCACAAACTCTTTTCTTTCTTCTCCATCCCAAACATATTTTGCTTTTTGAAAAGCGAACCAAATGCTTTCTGTTTTCCCATTTTTTCCCTACAAATTGAAGTGAAAATTCATTATCAAATCTACACAGTCTATATAGGTAGTTAGAAGATAAAAGTACATCACAAATCACAGTTGACTAGGTTACCACCTTAACTCTTTAACCACGCCGTACGATTTCAGCGATAGTCCCATGGATGTGCATTAAGTCGCTAAAAAATAGAAGTGCCAATAGGAATTTTTCTATTACTTTTCTAGTATGAAAAGACCATAAGAAATCCATATCTGATAATAAAATGCCTCTTAAATGTGATTAGCTATCTACGAGAAATTTATGATTTTATACAAGTGAAAAATTTTTTTTGGCTTTTGCCATAATTTGCAGATAAACTTGCCTGAATAACTTAGTGTCAAAATGTATCCCAAAGGTATAAATCTTACCTGAAAACCTAGCTACGCATCACTACTAATCATTTATATACAGTACAGAAAGCATGAGAGCATTATGAAATCTCAACACTTTCCTTGTGGAAATCATAATAGTTCATACTCAGAAACTTGGGACATCAACTTCTAAAAAGCTACTTGGAACAATATCTTTCAGTGTGTATTTTATTTATACCTGAACACTCTTATCTCATCTATTCTCACATGAAAGAAACTGAAATATCACTGTACTGCATTATTTATGAAGCAAAATAAATATTTAACAATACATAAGCCTTGGTCTGGCAACATTGAAATGATACAGTACAGTTCACAAGACATTTTTCACATTTATCACTGATGCCAAACAGCATGCTGTAGCCAAAAATAGAATACAATTCAATATATACCTGTTTTTTGTGTGTATTTGTACACTTAGCACACTCACAATGCCTATAGTGAAGTAACAGAATCAGTAAACTGTGAGAAAAGAGCATAGCAAACTTCAATCAGTCACCACTGGGTGGCTGCATCTGCCTCCTCCTGCCTCCCTTGTTGATTGCTGTTCCTGCCACCAGATGACAGCAGCACCTGAGAGTGGCAGTCTACTCAAATCTGAGGGCATGCAGTTGCCAAACACAGTTAAGAGAAATTTTTTTACAGCCATGGACTACAGTCACTTTACGTGGTTAAGGACAAAAAATGTTGGTGAATAGTCGCTGAACGCGGTTAAAGAGTTAAAAACATCTTTTCATTAATATATATACATATATCAGCAAGGACTATTTCCTGGGCCACCTCATCAATGTATAAAAGGCCTACCACACTTCCATGCAAAGAATAGTGACAAAAAGTAGCAAAGGCTACATTAACTCACCACATTCTTACATAATTTTACTAACTCTGGAGAGCCATTATTGGGAGTGGGGACAACTTTTACAACTTTGGCCTTCTCTGGATCATTGACCTGTACAAAATTAAAAGTTACAATATATCAACACACATCACAATATAGGTACAAATAAAATAATAATAGACAAATTTCTGCAATATCTTGCAAAAAAATTAGCCTAGGATATATGTGAAGGTAATACACACACACAACACACACACACACACACACAGTCAGTCAGTCTTATTCTAAAATGTTAGGCTGTAAAACTACTTAACCAGACTGGTATAGATCAAATCTAGGCACTGTTCCATCAACTACAAAACTTGGGATAGGCCTACAACACTGGGCAGCATATACTTTATTATGGCTCTGTATATTCCTACTTTTGTAGGTAATAGTAGCCTACTATAAAAAGTTTCTAACCTAAAATAAAATGTAAATCATACATTCTACACAAACTAATACAGGTACTCCCCGATTTACGACAGGGTTACGTTCCGACAAACCTGTCGTAAGTCAAAATGGTCATAAGTCGAAAATAACCACAATGGTAGTGATGTGCGTTAACATATACGTAGTTCAATCAAAGTAAAATAACAAAACACACAAATTATACAAATAATAGTAAATAATAGTAGTAAATAATACTGTAAATAAAAATAAAATAAATAAAAAAAAATTTAAAAAATGATTAAAAAAAATTATTAAAAAAATAAAAATTCCTTCGAATTTTTCATCGTCTATTATTTTATTTATTTAACACGACAGTCATCGTCGTAAGTCCGGATGGACGTAAGTCGGGTGGTCGTAACTCGGGGAGTATCTGTATACTATTTTAAAACTAGTTGAGGTTATCAGCCTTCCATATTTCACTATATCTTAGAAAGACAAATGTCTAGGGTAAAGTTAATATAGAATGAACCACTCGTATTAAAAAAACTAAATATTTAAAGCAATTTCCATAGAACCACACAAGAGGTTAAAGAAAGATCTACAGAAGCTTAGGCTAACAAAGACCCCAAGATCCACTATAAGGTTGACCCGAGAGAAAGAAGAGAGTAGGGGATTAGAAGAAGAGAATAAGGGGTTAAGTAAACTGTGGGTAATTCCAGGCCAGATCATGCAACAATAAAAACAAAATTATACATCACACCCCTTCCACTTTTCCTATAATTTGTTGTATAGTATTGTCTATACAAAAAAAAAAAAAAAAAAAAATTTAAATAAATAAATTTCAAGTTTCAGATTGATCGGACTTACGGTTCAAAAGTTATGGCCATTCCAACTTCAGGGGTTCCTCAGGGACCCCCAAATCACAAATTACCATTATCTTAGCCCCTTATTAAGATAGAAGAATGATTTAAATTGCATTTGAAAGGTAATTTGTCAAATATTAAATGAGTATAGACATGGATAGCAGCTTAGTTGAGGAGTAAAAAAGTTGTGACAATTTGTATAAAGGGGTTTTTTACCCACCCACCTCAACAGATTTTTTTTTTTTTAATTTTCATATCAGATTAAACCCAAACTATCTGTACAAGTGCTATTTAAGAAATTGCTGTTTATTTACGTGTAAACTGTGTTTTTTGAGATTTGAATAGTGAACTTAACTGAAAAAAATTATATTTTCATTATGATTTGTCACCTGCATTTAATTTAATTTTTTTCTTGAAAACTATGCTGCCTTACATGTAATAATGATTATTGGTTTTGTTTAACCTCCTTCACAACATCTAAGGTCATATGACAGAGGGGACCTACAGCTTTACATGGAATCCGAACCACAAGTCACTATATAGTCTGGACACAGCTGATGGTCTCCCATCCAACTACTATCCAACCCAATATTGCTTAACTTCGCTGATCAATGGGAAGCGGTGTTACGACATTGGCTATGATGTAGCCCTGCCTTACATGTAACTATCAGTACTTATTTAATTGTAAATTTGTTTCAAGAATGAAACAATTGAATTATTAGTAACTGCATTTTATTTTTATTCTAAAATGTATACAGAGTACAGCACACAGGTTCAACAAACTCATTAAACATAATATAATATAACAACAATAATTAACAAATTTCTCAACTGATGCCTGCAAACTGTGACTAAGTACCGGAAAGAATATATACACACACTTAAACTTGTATGACAGTAACTTAGAAGTACAAGCATCAACTGGGTGAGTATAATATACTGTAATAAAAACTTTCATGGCTCCACTAATTTAATCTCTTTTGGATGGAAAGAGTAGGCAATTTTAATACCATACAGGATATTTAGATTGGACATAGGTTGAATCATTTTGCTCTGTCTTACCCAGTAAATATCTTCTTTCTCTGGAAAATGGTATTTATCAGGGCCTCCTGAAGATGTTAAAAAGCTAATTTGGTAATCAGCAAGTTCTTCTGAACTCTCTTTGATTATTCCAAGCCAGATTTTACTATCATACTTACAATACAAGCAACATATTGGCCAATATGATACTCAGTATCTTTGTTTACTAGCAGACTGCTCTCACTCTGTTCAACTTCACTTATTCTGAACAAAGTAGGATTTCCTGAATCAAATGTTTGATTTGATAAGCCTGTATCTGGTTCCTTAACTTAGGTACAATTCTGTGGAAGCCTCTTGTGCCCTTGATTGTTATAGCTTCATTAAACCTATTAGACAGATGTAATTTATTTGATTCAACCTCCTGCTTAGAAACAAAGAAAAAAGTTAGTGACTTAAAGTGCTTAGTACTGAAATCATATAAAGCTCTTGGTGTCAGAATGTAACCAGCATCAGTTCATTATAGACTAGCCTTTGCTACAACTCTTTTTACTGTTCCTCCAATACCATCACACGCATTTTTACCATGACTTGTAGCAAAGAAATTCCACTCAGCTTTAACACCAAAATCCTGTTCATGATAGCAGATTGATGAAATTGAATCTATTCTTATATTGTCCACCGCATCCATCAGAAAAGTAAATCACTTTTCGTACATTGGGGAATCTAGCTTTTATCAAATAGTTTAAAAGTGTAAACTGCTGAAGTTGAGTGCTCAAGACAGTCACTGACAATGCAATAACTAGTGTGGCTTAATTCCCCATCCCTCTCATGACTAACTACAAATGAGTGGAGTGTTGCCTGATAATTTGTCCAGTGAAAACTCTGAGAGGCATCCTGAGAAATAAATGGATAGTTTTCAGCACACTTCCTTTGATTTTTTTCAGTGAAGTTATCACTACTCAAATCTCAAAACTCTTAGTTTACACCTAAATACACAGCAATTTCTTAAATGCCACTTATACAGATAAAGTTTGGGTTTAATGTGATATGAAATTTTTTTTAAAAATCCATTGAGGTGGGGGGTAAAACCCCCCTTTAATAATACAAAGTCAACTTTTTTACTCAACTAAGCTGCTATCCATGTCTATACTCATTTAATATTTGACAAATTACGTTTTAAATGCAATTTGAATCATTCTTCCATCTCAATTAGGGGCTAAGATATGGTAATTTGTAATTTGGGGGTCTCTGAGAACCCCCTAAAGTTGGAATGGCCATAACTTTTGAACCTCAAGTCCGATCAATCTGAAACGAAATTTCAGTTTTTTTTTTTGGTACACACAATGCTATACAACAAATTATAGGAAAACTGGAAGGGGTGTGGTGTTAAGCACTGCATGATCTGTCCTGAAATTACCCAAGTAGCAAAACCTATCATTCGTGGGTTAACATTCATTCAGAAAAAGTGGGAAAGACTCACCATCATCATCCACCAGCCACTACCAACAAGTCAGAAAAACAGTCAAAGAAAATAGGAAAAGGGTGAAAGATGAAAAGTAGTAAAATAAGAACACTTACCAACCATGCAAGCACAATCTTAACTCAAAGAAACACTGTAATATCATGCAAACTACAAACATGCAAGTAAAGAGAGGATGAAAACAGTATAAGAAAAGGTGGGTTAGTTTACACTACGAGCTACATCTAAGTTTGTGTTAGTCTAATTTTTTTTTTTTTTTTTTTTTAAATATAAATTAAACACTGGCATATCACAAGCTGGCATCAATCATCAACAGACTCAAACCTTGACTATCACCCCCAGAGCTCCTGTTGCTAACTGTTTTATTTTAAACAATGTTAATATTTTTAAAATGCCTATCTAAACAGTTCTTAAACATATTAACGCTAGTAGAGTTCACAACAGGCATGGAAAAATTATTCCATTTATCAATTTCTTTAAACAAAAAGTTTTTAGCAATGTTAGTAATGAAACGTCTACCACGTAATTTAAATCCATTATTACAAGTATTGCTATTATCAAAAATGAACAATGTCAAACTTTATGTTATTGATTTTATTAATGATTTTGAAAACTTCAATAAGCTCCCCCCTTAATCTCCTAGTTTCGAGTGAGTGCAAGTAACACTTTAATCCTATCATCGTAAGACTTGTGGCATAGTAACAGAATTAGTTTTGTGGCACATCGCTGAACCCTTTCCAACCTATCAACATCCTCACGCAAATATGGGCACCAAAACTGAATGGCATATTCTAAGTGAGGTCTGACTAGGGACTTGTAAAGGGGCAATATAATATTCTTCAATTTAAATTCGAAATTACGTGCTATGAGGCCTCACATCCTATTAGCTTTTGCGCAAGACTCCAGGCACTGGTTCCTAACTTTTAAATCCTTAGATACATGTATGTCTAAACCTACTTCCTCATCAATGCTAGCTAACTGTCTATCATCCATCATGTACGTGTAATTATTGTTATGAGAACCTATATGCAAAACTTTACATTTGTTCATGTTAAACTGCATCTGCCACTCATCTGTCCACTCCATAATCCTATTTACATCATCTTGGAGCCTATTTCTATCATCCACATTAAGAACTTTACAGCATATGTTAGTATCATCTGTAAATTTTGACACATTACTGGTCAAGCCTACATCGATATTGTTAATGTAGATTACATATAGCAATGGGCCTAACACTAAACCCTGAGGGGCACCGCTACCTACATCCAGCCACCCTGATTCCCTACCATTAACAACAATCCTCTGTTCCCTGGCACGAAGCCATTCCTCTAACCAGTTAGCAACCTCACCATGTATACCATGTGCTTTAACCTTCGCAATTAATCTTTTATGCAGAACTGTATCAATGCCTTTTAAAGTCTAAATAAATGACATCAGCCACTCTATGTATATCATACTCACACACTATTTCATTATAAAACTCTAACAACTTAATTAAACAAGATTTATGGCATCAAAACCCATGCTGACTATTAATCAAATAGCAACTTTCTAAGTGATCGATGATACAATCCCTATCTATGGTTTCCAAAAGTTTACTGACAACTGACATTAAGTTAGTAGGCCTATAATTACTAGCTACTATGTGGTTACCTTTTTTAAAAATGGGTGTAACATTAGCTAATTTGAAGTCTTCAGGAATAATCCCTGCTTACAATAACTTATTAAAAATTTTTGTTAATGGGCCTCCAATAACATTTTCAAATGTCTAGGATAAAAGTGCATCAGGGCCTGGAGCCTTGCTAACTTTTAGCTTATCATATATTGCGCAATCTCACCCTCATAAACAGTTATTTCATTCAAAATAGTCTCACTTCTAAATGGAACAATATCATCCACGTCAGGGACATTATTTATGTCTTCTACGATAAAAACTGTCACAAAAAAGTTGTTAAAAATACCCACCATTGCACGAGTGACAGAAGCCAAAGCGCCATTAGCATCCACTAGAGCGCCTATGTTATCTTTTATCAGCTTATGATTATTGACATAGCCAAAAAAAATTTTCAGATTATGTTTACTATCCACAGCTACAAGTATCTCAAAATTACACTTAGCCCTAACACTTTTAACCTGACATCTAAGCTCAATATATATATTAAAGTTAGCTACCATGCCATTGCGCTTATTAAGTCGATATGCTCTATTACACTCCTTTATGAACTCACCTATTTCCGAAGTTCCCCACTTGGGCCTATGTGGAATAAACTACCTTTTGATATTCAAAAAACTTTCTTTAAACACCTCCCAATGAAAATTTGCATCATTACCCATAAATAAATTATCCCAGTCCACTACTCTCATCCTGTCCACAAAACTATCAAAATTAACCCTACAAAAATCAGAAACTTCTATTACGTTACTATCCTTATGGTTTTCTATCAATAGCTTAAACCTAATAATTTGATGATCACTACATCCCAAACTCTCACCTACTTCCAAACCTTCTACTATATTTTCCTCATTCATCATCATGTCTAAAATAAGTACAGTACCAGTAGACAAATTTTAACTATAAAATACTACTACCTAATAACTGTGGTAACAGTCTCCATGTTTTGGTTCTAGTACTTTTCTCTAGTATCAAGTACTCTATCTTCATTCATTTACTAAGAAACCTCGGTTTTAAGTCAATGTGATCTTGCTAAAACAGTCTCAATGACTGTCATAAGAGAAATATTTGATAAAATAATATGAACTTTTAATGTATGGAATTATTCATTAAGGCTGATACAATGACAAACAAAATAATTACATTTTTTAGAATTTAAGGCAAAGTATCCTATTTAAATTTTTCTATGGCTAACAAGAGCAGCAGGTACCCTACCAAAAGAAGCTGGCTCATTTTTGTTATATGGTCTTTTTTATTCCATCTTTCAAAGAAAAATGTGATAAGTTCATTACATACCAGAGATTACTACAAATCATGTCTTTTCATTTGACAGTGTCACTTATCAAGAGGAAAAATATCAAAGGCTGATTCTACTCAACTTTACATTTCAGTGTGCTTTGCACTAAACTGTAACAAAGCAACAGAGGGCTTTGTTTTGAAGTGAGAAAAAAAGTTTCTTACCTTTCTACATGTTAGCATACATCGTATGTGAACGGACCAGTGGCAAAACAAACAGGTGAGAATCTGAAGGCAGCCTAATGAGGCAAGACCTATCATGCCAGCTTCAAAATATTCATTCCAGCCATGTAAGCAGACCCAATACCATAACCACCCAAGATAGGCAAATATAAAGGGAAATATGTACCCATGTAATATTAAAGGCTGAGGAACATATAAACCAATGGAATATACCAAGTCATCTATCATTTTTCACAGTTTTTAGGTTTTTGAGACTTTGGTAACCTAGCCTATTAAAATGATTTGGTTGAGACCTACTCTGAAAATATAAGTACAATATAAATATATAAATACCAATTAAGTATAAAGGGAAATATGTACCCATGTAATATTAAAGGTTGAGGAACATATAAACCAATGGAATATACCGAATCATCTATCATATTTCAGTTTTTAGGTTTTTGAGACTGGTAACCTAGCCTATTAAAATGATTTGGTTGAGAACTTGAGACCTACTCTGAAAATATAAGTACAATGATAGAAGTGGTCTATGTAAGCTAAAATAAATTTATTTACTAAGTGATTAGCTAAATAAGATTATAATTAGCAAAAGAATCTTTTGCAAGTTATTTTTAAATTTTAAAAACATGCTCTAATTACAGAAAAATTCCAATAATGAATGAAAAAAATATGTAGGACCCAGCAAATTAAAATTTAATTCATTTAAATTAATATTAAAATTAATGAAATTTAAGCAAAAGCTAATTCCAATATAAAGTTAGGAAAACAAAAGTAACCTGTAGTGAATAGTACAGCCTAGTAATTAAATTTAGAGGAGAGTAATGAAGTCAACGAAACAACTATGACTATGAAGTAGCTTACTGAAACCAAAATTATAACTAGGTTGGGCAGCTTATTTCAAATTCATAGTGGAATACAAGAACATACAATTTGCTTTTATTCCAAGCATATTTAGTGTTTTGCCTAAAGTATTTCCTAAAACAGCCTAATTTAATAATAATAATAATAATAATAATAATAGTAATAGGAAAAAAAAAAAAAAAAAACCTTTTCAATGGAATCAACTGAATTTAGGATAAACCACAATTTAACTTAGGCAACATAACTCTAAAATATTATTATTAAAAAAATAAATTAAGGTGAGCTATAGTAATTTTTAATCAATAGCCACTATTTCAAGCACAAAATTCTATAATTTTTTAAATTAAAGTTTGAAGTTTAAACTACTGAAAATAAATGTAGCCTAGCAGATTCCACATGAACTACATCATCTACATATATGAAATTGGCCTAATATAACCTTATTCAGTAATATGAAACCACATATGCAAGAGATTCATTAGGTACAAAATTAAAAACTTTTTTTAATACTTTAATTTCTAAAGCTCTTTAATTTATATTCTAGCAAATGAGTTGCTCAAAATGTAATGTTTCTATTCACTTATAAATAAGGTGATTCAATTTATTTACTTCCTCTCTATACTAAACATAATTTTTTAACTTCTTGCTTTCACTGAAACACACTTTCAAATCACAGTTATGTCCATTTTCTCATTGTATCAGTTGCTCAGAGATACTAGCACTGGACTACAGTTGTGTAGTTGAATGGGGTTTCAGTATAATAAATATTGGAGATAAAATAACACTGCATGACAATTTAAACTTTTTCTGTCCTTTAAATGAAACAGTGATTTTTATAAATCTGGATGCACTAAGTTCAAATCTGATGTCAGAATACCTATACACCCACCATTTTGAAGGGATGTTTAATGAGTCTTATATACAGATTAGAATATATTGAATACCTCAACATAATTATTACAAGATCAGAACAACAATTAAAATCTTTTTGCTATGTTTTTCCATTTGTACATACTTTCAGGAATTTCCCCAATGAGAAACCAGCAATATTCAGCAAACATACTGGAATTCCACCTTCCCTGGAACTGATTTTCCATAATGGCTCTCTCCTGATGGAATATTTTGCCATGCTCATCACTAATGGCACCCAAATTGGTTGGAAAGAAATCTAAATGAGAGTCAAGGAAATGCACCTTCAATGACATTACAACCCATAGATTTATAGCACCTTAACATCTCATTCACCACAGTAACATAATCGTCAGACCAAGGAAGTTTGAACAAACTGATTTGAAGGCCACCCATGCCGCTTTTTCTACCTCGTTTAATTTGCTGTCAAAATTGGTATCCTTCATAGCTTTCCTTATTTTTGGGCCAACAAAAATTCCTTCTCCAATTTTAGCTTCACTTAACCTTGGAAATATATTCCTCAAATAAATAAGCTCCTCACTGTACTTGTCCATAGCTTTCACAAAATTTTTCATCAAGCCCAGTTTGATATGAAGTGGTGGCAATAACACTTTTTTTGGATCTACTGAAGGCTCATTGGAAATATTTGTCTGTCCTGGAACAAAACTCATCCTGGCAGGCCAATCTTTACAGACAAAATGGTGGTCTCTAGCACAACTGTCCCACTCGCATAAAAAGCAGCAATATTTTGTGTATCCTTGCTGCATTTCAAGGAGAAGGCCTATAACTTCTAAATCACTGCAAATATTCCATTTATATTTGTTATAGTTAATGGATTAAGTAAAATACACACACACGTTTTTTTTTAAGTGGACCACATGTGCAATTGGGACAGAAGGATAAGTACAGTATTTCTATTGTGTAGAAGCACTGCCTTCAAACTTAATTTGAAGGAATTGATGAAGAGATGCCATTCCTCCAGCTGGTGTTGATGCCCGAAATACTCCATTAAATTGTCTACATTACAAAACAATACCATCATTTGTAGAAAAAAGGTAATGAAATCATTTTGATGCTTTCTACATGGTTATGTTGGTGCCCTTTTCTAAAAGATTTCCCCCTTGCAGCCTAGATCCTAGAAGTTCAGCCTGATTTTTCAAAAGATTCAAATCTTCCAGATCATTTAGTTCTGCCTCTGTAATAGGAGTAGGGGTTAAAACCGGTATTAATACCGGTATTGAAGAAGTACAAATAATACCGATACCGATATTATAGGTTTTCGGTATTGACAAAAATTGCTATTGTAAAATTTAGGCAATTTAGTCCTCCGATAAGACTGAAGTGGAAGCAGATTCATTACTGAGTGAATACATGCAAGAAATGGACAAACTAGGAAAAGTGCCATCTAAAAAAAATTCCATTGATTTTGATGTTACTAATGAATTTAAAAGCTTGAAAGTTACTTTACAGAGAAGTGAGAATTTAGAGAAGCTGTACAAGGCACTGCTTTCAATTAAACCTACAAGTGCAGAATCAGAAAGAGCCTTTTCTGCTGCAGGCCTATTTCTGACAAAACTGAGATCAAGTCTATCTGAACAATCCCTAGATGCTCTTTGTTTCCTCAAAGCATACTTTCAAAATCAAACTAAGAAATAAATATTTAGATACTAATAATTTCTATCTACCCCAGTAGTTGTATAATAATATGCTAAAAAAAAATTCAAATATTTTTATTACAATTTAGTAATTTACTGTATAAACTTTTTCGAATAGAATGCCATCTATTTGGAGTTGGGTCATTAATTTATAGTAAATATGGTGAGTACTGCAAGTCCCTCAGACTTGTGGGAGGGGTTGGTAGGGTGGCACCATAATAAATCAAAATAAATTATTTTTTTCATAATACCAGTATCAATACCGGGATTAGCATAATTGCCTCCAAATACCGGTATTGAAAATTTTCGGTATTATGCAAGCACTAAATAGGAGTCATTCCAGCTCAACTGGTACAGATTTCAGAAAATTGGTCAGGTGACCATCTCCGATTTTCTTCAAATTTTCAGGGTTGATTCATACACCATTCAATAGCTTAAATCTAAAATTTATGCTTTCTCAGTCAAAAATATTTAATTTTATGGTCGCTTAAATGGCCCCCACCTTCGACAAAAAATGTCCATATTGGGCTTGATCGGCCAATGCCTTCATTTTGAGAGGCCTTGAAAAGTGTCTTCTAATAGGAGTAGAAGCTTCAAATGTCATGCCAATACAACTTCTGGTGGGCTTTTCAATTTTGCAAGCTAAAAGGCTGTGGAACAAATAGTTTCTGAGTTACAAGGACTTAAACATGGCTCCATTTTGAAGCTTGCATCAATTCCTCCCACTTATACGACTACCATTTTCAAAAGTTTTAGTTCTACATCAATCACAGCTGTTTTAATACTCCTAATAGTCTCTATGGGTTGTAAATTTATGAGTGAAATAAAAAAATAACCAAAAAAGGATTTATTTTTATTTTTAAAAATTTCCAAAAGTTGATATTTTCACAAAATTTGCAAAATTAACATCAACTTTGGGGCTTAATATAAAGGTGTCCGAAATTAGTCGGAGTTGATACTTCTAGTAAAGAAAGATACATATGTGTACAAAAACATATATTAAGGAATAGATCTCAACTCAACTCCTTCATATAGTTTTGGCTATTCAAAGAAAAGTACTTTTTGTGAAAAATTCTGAATTTTTTCAAAATTTTGAAATGTTTAAATTTCTTTTTACAACATTGAATTGTAATTTTACTTCCATTTTATTACTTGATAAGTTAATTCACAAATGTTAAATTATCTAAAGTTTTACTCAAAAAAAAAATAATATATATACCTAGATTACTACTACATTTGCAGTTAACACAACAGATGGACCATCTTGTAGGCTCAATACTTGGATCTACCTAAGTAAATCATGTAGAACCGTGTTCTACTGCTCTTTAAGCACTTCCTTGTAATTTAAATTATGCAGTTAGTACAGATAAACTAGCAGTAACCACCATTTTCAGTACAAAACCTTAAATTTAAGTAGCTTTGTTGTATTACTTCCCTTAATACAAGTGTACAGTACTTAGCTATATACAATAATGAATTCCTGAGTTTTTAAGCATGTGAATTATTGGCTATAAGTTCATATTCTTTTTTTAATATGTGTTGTTTTATGTAAATTTGTATGTAAACTTATATAGCTAATAACTCTTATGTTTAGACACTGACTCAGGAATTTATTATTGTACTCAGGCTTTGTCTGATTGTCTTCAACACTCCATGGCCTCACAGCCATAAATTGGCAATTTATTATTCAGCTTGATACAGGTCTGTAGTTACTTAGGCTTTTTTTAAAATACTCCTCAATTTTAGATAAACAATCATTTGATAACTTGTACTGTCTCCCCATTTTCCCAGTAACTGTAGGTGGTTCAACTGAACACAAAACATGTTGGAATGGAATCCAGCAAACATCCTCTTGTTCAGGCCATTTAAAAGGATTCTTTTTCATGAAATTTACTAATAGATCCTTCTTAGTATCACACACTTCAACTATGTTTCCAACAAACCAGTCACCTTCATAGAAACAGGCCACATATGTACCAGGTTTATATTGGTAAGCCACATTTTCTTGTTTAGCATTGAGGAAGGAAAGTTGTACGTTAAAGAAATTTTCATCACTAGAAATTTTGTACAGTTTAATGCCTGTTGATGAAGGTCTAAAGCAGTGATATGAATGGGTTCCTGGGATTGTCTTAATTAAGGAATACCTTTTTTCTAACAAATAAATTAGCATTTTCCTCAATTTTAGCTGAATCAATGTACAGAAATTGTATACCATTAATATTAGATTTGCACCAATCGAACATCTCTTTTGGATTGGTGATGTGACCTTTACTTGTTGCTTGTAGACTTGCCCGGGCAACTAACCTTTTGACGGTACCACCAACACCATCACAGGGGCTCTTTCCGTGAGAGGTGGCAAAAAAGTTCCATTCACATGTTAGTTGGAAATCTTTTTCATGTAACACTGAATTAATGTTTTTATATTGACTTGCTGCGCCATCGCTAAAGTAACAAATATGTTTTAGTTTAGGATTCTGACTTGTAAGTAATTTCAAGGCTTCACATAAAAAAGAATGAACTGCAGTTGTGTTGTGTGTAAGTGAATCTGATATTACACAAAAATTTGTAACTTTTAGTTCACTATCAACTTTTTGATAGCAGACTACCGGATGCAAGGTAGCCTGGGTATTGTCCCAGTGATGCCCTTGTACGGCATCCTGAATTATTTTATTTTTTTGTATTGGGGCGTTTACTGCCATTTCCCGCTATACGTTAGCGGATATCATGGCGAGGCGGAATATAAGAAAGAGAAACGGAGACGGGGGAAAGGCACTAGAAGCGGGAGGACGGCGGACGATGGGTGAGAAGTCACCTAAAGCTCAGAGAGGATGCGAGATTGGGAGAGGAAGAGAAAAAGATGGTCAAGCGAGAAGAGAGGGCTCTCAGTGAGCATAAGACGTAAACGATCAGGGAGGGGGAAATCAGAAAGGAACGGGAAGGCGCGACGACGTACTGACGACAGGGTGGGGCATTCCACAAGGATGTGAGATGGTGAGGGGCGACTGGCAGGAGGCGCAACAAGGAGCCTCTTGCCGGGACATAAGGTAGCCGTGCGTGAGGCGAGTATGGCCCATGCGAAGCCGCGCAAGGACGACCTCTCTGTGTCGGGAGCGGTGGAAAGAGGACGCCCAATATGACAGGCGGGGGCATATGGACCAGAGTTTATTTCCGGTGGCATCGTCCCAGGACTGTTGCCATACGTGGTCGTAGAATGAACGAAAGACCTGCACATAGTCAGAGAAGGGGAGCAGGCGGGGGAGGGGAGGCATCGAGGCAGCGGACCGGGCTGTGCGGTCAGCCACCTCATTACCAGAAACACCAACATGGGCAGGAACCCAGCAGAAGGTGACCCGGATCCGGTGAACGGTGTGCAGGACATGGTACTCCTGTTGAATAAGGCGTACGAGGGGGTCCGGGGAATCATAGCGCTCGAGCGCTTGAAGGGCGCTCAGCGAGTCCAAGAAAATGGTGCAGAAAGACCGCGAGAAACCCGACGGAGGGCTTCCAGAAGGGCAAAGAGCTCCGCGGAAAAGATGGAGGCCTGAACCGGCAGAGGGATACCCCGGGAGGTAGGTGACAGCGACGGAGAGAAGACAGCGGCCGCGACACCTGCAGGGGAGCGCGAGCCGTCGGTGTAGACGGGAATGTCGTCCGAGTGGACGGGAAGATGGGCCAGAAAAGAAGACCGGAGGACAGTAGGAGGAGACTCCTTACGCAGGCCACGAAGCGCCTGGCAGCGGCAGATAGGGGTGGTCAGCCAGGGGGGCGACAGGTCAAAGGAGAATGGCAGGATAGAGGGTGGGATGATCCCCATGGATGAAAAGATCTCGGCCAGAGAGGCAGCGAAATGCCACGTGTCAGGCCGGGGTAGCGCCTGGGAGATCGCGGAGAAGAGTAGGGACATCGGGAGGCGGCAGATGCGAAGGTAACACTTCGCCATGAGAAGGCCCCGGCGAAGGGGCAGGGAGGGGTGCCCGCAGTCCACCTGAAGACTAGCGACAGGGGACGAGCGGAAGGCACCCGACGCCAGGCGAAGGCCACGGTGGAGAAGAGGATCCAGCATACGGTGCCGGAGAGGAGGCGGAGCTGTAGACCACACAGCCGTAGTCGATGCGGGATTGCACCAGGGAGGTGTACAGGCGCAGCAGAGTACGCCTGTCCGCCCCCCAGGTCATGTGGGACAGGTGACTCAAAAGGGAGAGGGTGCGGCGAGATGATTGCCGCAACCGCCTAAGGTGTGGAACCCAACCGAAAAATTCGTCGAGGGTCATACCCAGGAATCGAACGGATGGGAAGAGGAGTGCTGGCAAGGGTAAGGGCGAAGGTATGCGACAGACAGAGGCGCCGAGGACGGAAAAGCATACTGGAAGACTTAGAGGGTGAGAAAGCATAGCCAACCGAGGACGCCCAGCGAACCACCGCATTGATGGCTAGCTGGAGTCGACGTTCAGCCAAAGACGGGAGGCGGCCAGAGCAATAGATAGCCAGGTCATCGGCATAGAGGGAGCTACGAACGGAAGTAGGCAGGACCGTAGCGACTGTGTTCATCACTAGTGAGAAACACAGGACACTACCCTGAGGGACACCCTCCTCCAACGGAAAGCGGTCAGAGAGGGTAGAACCGATGCGGACGCGGAACGAACGGGCGGACAAGAAGTTATAAATAAAGGAGGGGAGAAAGCCTACGAAACCCAGGGAGCGTAAGCAGTCAAAGACCGGGCTCCGCCGAGTAGTATCGTAGGCCTTCTGGAGGTCGAAAAAGACGGCGAGTACAAAGTGACGCCGGGAGAAAGCCTCCTGCACGTCGTGGCTAAGGAGGAGGGGGTCGGTGGTAGAACGGAAGCGCCGGAAACCAGCCTGGGTAGCTGGGTATTGGTCACTCGCCTCCAGAGTAAAGGACAGCCACGAGGCGACCATCGCCTCCATAACCTTGCAGGCGCAGCATGTCAGGGAAATGGGGCGATAGTTCGACGGGAGTGAGGGGTCTTTATCGGGCTTCGGGATGGGGACGACGATGGACTCACGCCACCGGTCCGGGAACGAACCCTCCAACCAAATCCGGTTATAGAGGTCCAGTAAAAAGCTGAGAGCAGAGGGGTGGAGGTGCCGTAACAAGTCATAGGGGATATTATCGGGGCCGGGTGCGGAGGAGCGTCGGGGGCGGAGGGCCTCCCGAAGCTCCGTCATGCGGAAGAGGTGATTATAGGGGTCATCCCTATGAGGTGGAAAATCCGGTGGGTCGCGGCGGGAATGGGGGGAATCGGAACTGGAGATGGCTGCGAAGTGCGCCGCGAGTGCGTTCGCGACGGCCTCCGGATCGGACGAACTCGTCGTCCCCGACCCGAAGCACCAGGGGTCGAGGGGGGACACAGGTCCCCTCAAAACTACGCACATTGCGCCAAACAGTCGAGGGGGCAGTCGAGGAGGAGATCCCGGACACGTAACTCCGCCAGGAGGTACGCCGGGCAAGTTTCAGGACCCGACGGGCCACTGCCTTCAGGCGCTGAAACTCTCTCTTGTGCTCCAGCTGGCGGATCCGGTAGAAGCGACGGCCGGCACGGCGCCGCTCCTGAACGGCATGGGAGCACTCTGGGGTCCACCATGGGACGCTTCGCGGCCTGGGGGAGCCAGAGGTAGGACATGCAACTGGCGGCAGCCGAGAGGATCTTACTCTCGAGGAAGGCGATGGCCTCACTGATGGAGGGAAAGGCAGGAATTGATGGCGAGATCGCCGTGCCCCTCGCGTATGAGGCCCAGTCTGCTCGGGCGAACAGCCAGCGCGGGCGGACAGAGGTGGGGGGGGGAGGAGACGGGTCGGGGTAAGACACACTGGGAAATGGTCACTGCTGGAAAAATCCGGCAGGACCTCCCAGGTGAACTCCGTCACGATTTCGAGGGAAACCAGGGAAAGGTCGATACAGGTGAAACTGTCGTGGGCCGAGTGAAGGCAGGTTGGGGAGCCATCGTTCAGAAAGGTGAACTCGAGCTCGTCCATAAGGGAGAGAAGGGTCCCAGAGAGAAAGGTGGAGCAAACGTCCCCCCAGGCCGGGTCCCGACTGTTGAAGTCCCCGAGAATCAGGAAAGGGCGGGGAAGCTGAAGAATCAGGTCACGGAGAGAATCGGGTGGAGGGCGTACGTTAGGGGAGGTAAAGAGAGCAGACCGTGAGCTGGTGCCCCAAAGAAAGGCGCACAGCCACAGCTTGCAGGACTGTACGGAGTGGGAGGGGGCGGAAAGGGACGGAGCGGTGCACGAAGACCGCGGAGCCCCCCCTCCCCACCCCATCGAGAGGTGGGGAAGGGAGCCCGCAGTAGCCGGACACTCGAGGGAGGGAACGGGATCCCAGAATCGTCTCCTGAAGGCAGAAACACGCCAGACACCTGGAGGCCAGGAGAGAGGACACACACTCGAGGCTTACCAGGAGCCTGCGGATGTTCCACTGCAGGAGCGAGGTATAGGGAGGGGTAGGAAAGTCAGCGAAAAGGATGGTTATGGGGTGGGTCGGCCGATCGGGCGGCCCGAGATTAAAGAGGGAATCGGAAAGCCCCGGAGTCCAACGAGGGACGCCGAACGAGGGCGAAGGCGAGGGTCACCCCGACGAGGGGGCGATGTGGAACCAGATGCCAGCAAGTCCTCCAGAAGAGGAGTCTCCCGGACGTCCGGGGGAGAGCGATGCAGAGGCGATGGTGAGAGGTATCCAGAATGCCCCTCCCTTCACCGGAGGTGCAGGGGAGGCAGGACTACAAGTGGGAGTGGAAAATAATACCTCACCCAGAGGCATTGGCAGGTCGAGGAGAGATGGGGCGGGTCAAGCGCGGGGGCGTGCACGTCCCACCCACGCCGACCAGGCGGGCGAGTTCCCCCTCCAGTGGGTCCATCGACCGGGCCGGAGAGGGGTGTATCTCAGCCCCCACCACGAGGGCCGTCAGGGACCCCGGGGGGGAGCGTGCATAACGGTTGCGCAGTGGGGACGGTGAGGACACCGGGGCGGTAGGGCGAAGGGGGCGTTTGTGTTTGGGAGAGGAAGGTGATGCGAGGCCTATGGCTTCGAACCTTTCGGGGTCACTACTGGCGCGGCGCTTGCGGCCCCTACCCCTCCGTCGTGCGGCCCGCATGGGTGACGGCGGGTCACGATCCGGAATCGGGGTGGCCGAAGGCGCCGGTGGAGAGGGCGTAGAAGGGGCAGGGGGGGTTGCCGACGAAGCATCGGCGTTCGCGGAGGGAGCACGTGGGGACGCGCTGGTAGTACGGGGAGCCGCGGTAGGAGTCCGCTGGGCGGCAGAGGATGGACTGGGAGTAGCGGACACGGTGGGTGGAGGCGCGTTGGGAACCGCCGGTGAGGGCGGGGTCCGGGCCTGCGGCGGCCGGGAATGGAGAGCCTCGGCGTACGAGGCACCACGCCGGGCCTCGCAGCCACGCAACCGGTCCCGCGCCTCCCGAGCGCTGAGAAACTCTGATGAACAGAGGGCCCGAACTTCCCTCTCAAAGAGGAAGGGCAAGAGCGGGATGAAGCAGGGTGTGGTCCATGGCAGTTGGTGCAGGAAGGCGGAGCAGTACAGGGCAAGGGGTGGGGAGGGCCGCCGCAGCGGACACACAACGGGGCCGGCTGACGGCAGGAGCTGCTCACGTGGCCAAACCTATTGCACTGAAAACAGCGCGTAGGATCTGGCACGTATGGTCGTACCAAGAATTCGCACGCTCTCTCACCAAAGCCCCAGAATACCAAAACAGGGGGCACCAGTGAGTCGAAAGTGAGGAGAAGGGGCGGTTGGGGATCGCGATCTGTCGGGAAAGCGGTACACTCTCACAACACCCTGGGAGGCGAGGTCAATCTGGAGGTCTTCCACCGGGATAGGTAGAAGACGAGCAGCGTAGATTGTGCCCTGGCACTGATTGAGGCGGGGGTGGGGGGACACCGTGATCCCGCAGCCCAGGACATTGGGGATAGCGAGCAGAGAGGAGGTTTCGACAGAGGAACGCGACCTTATCAGAATGGAGCCATCCCTCTGAGGCCGAAGGTCAAAACGAGCCATCCCCATCACCCCATGGATCGCTCGAAAGAGGCATTCATGGTTGGTGGGGAGGGGCTTGGAGGAGGAGGGGCGGAGGATGAGGAACTTGTCCACCGTCCTAAGGCCGAGCGAAGCCATCGGGCCAAACACCACCGGTACTTCGAGGGGACGGGGAGACGAGAAAGGCGGACGGCGACGTCGGGTCCCACGTCCCCCAGGGGCCGAGGGGGCCGGGGGCGATGAGGCCCGACCGGAGTGGGAGGCGACCGGGGCCGATGAGGCCCGATCGGAGTGGGAGGCGACCGGGGCCGCGGGCTTCCCACCTGAGGGCAAAAAAGCAGGTGGGTCCCTATCGGGACGTGGAATATGGGGGGATCCAGGGGTCGGGGGGTCCACTGCAGGTCCATCCACCACTGGCGGGGGTCGGGCAGCGGCGCCACGAGCCTGAGGAAGAGAGGGAGAGGTGGTGTCGGCAAGAGGAGCAGACGGGGTGGGCGAGGGCTGCCGACTGCCCTTACCAGACCCAAGGTCCAAAGAGGTAGTCAGAGGGAGGTCAGATGCACAAGCCGGGTCATCAACGAGGTCCATTAGATTTGTAAATGTTTCCATAAAGAAAATTTTTATTGTTGTTTCGCGCCCGGGGCCGCGGGAAACCGATTACCCGGGGCCCAAGGGGACCAAGTGCATGCCGGCGGGGGATGGGTGCCTCATCCCATGTAGGTACCCCTGTTTCAAAAGGGGCCCTTGCAGCGTCGAAAGTTCTCCCCCGCCAGCAGCAAAGACCAAGGCCCCCCAGGGTCCCAGGCCTGGGCACCCTACCAGCCAACTTAGTCCGGCCCCGGCCATGGGAGCGAGACCCCCAGCGACCAGCCCCGGCAGCCCACGGGGCGCGCGAAATGAACAGAGAAAGCAGAAAAAACAGAGGGGGCAAGGAAGAGGGGGAAGAGGGGGAAGAGGGGAAAGAGGGGAAGACAGGAATGAGGGGGCTGTAGGATAGCAGGGTATGCTAAAAGTCCACTTCGCAACCGGGTGGGGGACCCGGCAGGGCCCCCAAGCGGTGGCTGACCCCCCTCACCACATGGAGGCAGGAGCCCGCGGGGAGGGGGATCCTGAATTATAAAACTATAGTTTTCAGAGAAGTCAACAAGCACTAATGCTGTAGAATCATTGAGGTTTTCTTTACAGTCAGACAAATATTTTGATTGGGCTTTTGCTATGAAATGGTGTACTTTCAACTTTTTTGCACTTTCACATATGTCTTCTTCTACATTCGAAACACTTTTTGTCATTGTGACCAGTTGGGTATGGTCTGTATGAAGCCACTGCTTAAAGGAAACATCATCATCCATGTCATAATCATTGTTTTCAAAAATGGTAAGAAGCCAATCCCGTAATTCATTTAAACCAGGACATGTTTTGCAGTTATTAATCATGCAGTTTCTGGTTTCAGTGTTGCAGACTATTTTCCCTACTAACTCTCTTAATTCTACTTTGACGGGGAGTGATTCACATAAGTTTAAAGTTCTGGTGTATTTCACAAATGCATACATTGTGTGATCCTTTACTCCCCACACCCATACACCATTTTGGTCTCAGTTCAAAAAACTTTGATTTGGAGATTTTGTCATTTGGATATTTATTTTTGTAAAGCGTATATAATTCTGATATTTGTCAACAACAGTATTTTCTGCTTGTGAACCTTCCCTTGTGGTGTTTTTATTGATTTGTAGTCTTTTTTACCAGGGCATTCTCTAGTATATTCATTGTTTTGGAAAAATTCTATCACTCTTTCCTTTATTTCATCGCTTATACCCTTGCTACTCTTTTTATTTCTCATTATAGGAAGGATACCTTCTTTTCTCTTTAAGGCCCTCACAGCATTAACCATTCTGGCTGACACTTCAAATTCTTTCATAATTCTTTCTCTGGACCAGGTTTTACCAATTGGAAGGAGTGTTAGAATTTGTATCTTTTCTTGTCTGGTACTAGTTTTACACTTTTCTTTCAGTTCCTCTATCATATGCTGATAACACTTTTCTTCCTCACTCTCTATAGGTTTCTCCGCTTCCTCATCCAAAATGCTAGGCTTCATATGAAGTACTTTTGACAGCTTTGATTTTGTTGATGTTTCAATTTGCTTTAGTTTCCTTTTCGCGTAAAACTTTCGATCTCTTGCTCTTACATACTTAATGGGTGAGCATTCTAGTGAACCTAACATTTTATCAAATGTCTCCTTAACTATTTCTTCTGGAACATATTCATCACTACCTGAGTCTTTTTCATCTTCAATCGTCTTGGCTCTAGAGAAGCATGTTGAGCAAAGTTTCTGTCCTGGTATCAGATTCAGTCTAGTTGCTATGTCTTTGTCAATAATTTGTAGTGATTCTGCAAATAAAGTAGGGTAATGTAAACTCTAAACACATTGAAAAATAATTTTAAAACCTCAACATTTGGTTATAGGCTATTCGTATAAAATATTCAAAACATATGCTTTCAGTAGCACAGTATATAGCCTACCCTATTAAAATTAAATAGCTAATTTAGGTTACAATTTACAATATAAACTTCTTTATGAAATATAAATATATTAGTACCCATATTTACTTACTTGTTATCTTCTTTCGATGATTTCTCCATGGATCTTGGCAGCTACATTGCATTTGTTGGTAATGCATTCCAAACATTTTTTCATGGTGGTAGCATACAGTAGCACTATTTGGGTTGATTACAGTTGCTTTTGTTCTCCACAATAGCAGTTTCCTTGTTTCATCTGTCAGCTCATGTAAGGTATACATACCCACCTTCCTGGTGAGTCTGTGTTCATGACATGGATCATCCAAGTACATACCAAAGCTGCACTTTGATTCTTGACTAGAATAAGCCATTATTACAGGCAGTAAAATTAAGTTAATTGCTCTAGTTAAATTTTCTGAAAATAAAAGATCATGATCTATAAAATAGGCCTGGACATTAATGATTAACCATCATGTTTTACATTTAGAAGAATATACAAAGCGAAATGAGCTACCCAGAGCCCTTCGAGTCGCTGGTTGTTTTGACAGACATATTAAATTTCTTGTATGTTTTAGACTTATTTACATATTACAATTGTAAATCAACTTAAGTAATAAAATGGAAGTAAAATTACAATTCAATGTCATAAATAGAAATATACAAATTTAAAAATTTTGCAAAAATTTGAGATTTTTCACAAAAAGCACTTTTCTTTGAATCACCAAAACTATATGAAGGAGTTGAGTTGAGATCTATTCCTTAATATATGTTTTTTTACACATATGTATCTTTCTTTACTAGAAGTATCAACTCCCTGACTAATTTTGGACACCTTTATATTAAGCCCCAAAGTTGATGTTAATTTTGCAAATTGTGAAAATATCAACTTTTAGAAATTTTTAAAAATAGAAATAAATCCTTTTTTGATTATTTTTTTATTTCACTCATAAATTTACAACCTATAGAGACTATTAGGAGTATTAAAACAGCTGTGATTGATGTAGAACTAAAACTTTTGAAAATGGTAGAGTCGTAAAAGTGGGAGGAATTGATGCAAGCTTCAAAATGGAGCCATATTTAAGCCCTTGTAACTTAGAAACTATTTGTTCCACAGCCTTTTTGCTTGCAGAATTGAAAAGCCTACCAGAAGTTGTATTGGCATGACAAATTTGAAGCTTCTACTCCTATTAGAAGACACTTTTCAAGGCCTCTCAAAATGAAGGCATTGGCCGATCAAGCCCAACATGGGCATTTTTTGTCGAAGGTGGGGGCCATTTAAGCGACCATAAAATTAAAAGTTTTTGACTGAGGAAGCTAAAATTTTAGATTTAAGCTATTGAATGGTGTATGAATGAACCCTGAAAATTTAAGAAAATCAGAGATGGTCACCCGACCACCCCTGTACCAATTGAGCTGTGGATGGTAGAAATTCTGGATCTGCAAGCTCAGTGGCTGCTTGTGGTTCAATTTCAATTTTGGAGTGGCAATATTCCTCATCCAAAATCCAATCTTTTGGTGGCTCAGGAACTGGCAGGGTTTCATTGTGAGGAACTGATCACATAGCTGATGGCAGGTTTGGATTTCGAAGAGAAACCTCGTATATTTGTTGAACAAAAGTAGCAGTCACTACCATGATCTTTTGGCTCTCTTCAGACCACAGGGAGAGCAAATGGCATTAATGGACATGAACCTTGTGACCACGCTCTTAAGTTTGTTACATATGAATTGCAACATATGTAGGGAGCCCAGCTTCTGTCCTGATCACCCACTTTGCATCCAAAATATTTACCTCTCTGATTAACCCTTTCACTCACTGGGTAGACAATTGTGTAGCTGAAAAATAAACCATATTGATTCTTATTATAACCACACAAAGGAAAATTTCTTTTTTACCCTATGTCATAATTCGTGAGCAAAAGGGTTAAAAAGACATATGAATTAGGTTTGTTTTTAAGATTTCAATGTTAGTTCACCACACAACAAAATAAATTGGCACTGATTACACATTTTCTAGACATTAACCCTTTGACAACCAGTATATGTTTCTTTGAACTTAAAAATGTAAGTTTTATTGCTATTTACAATTAGATATGTTAGTAACTATAGTCACTTAATTAATGTTCTTATATTTTCCTCTTCAACCCAACAACTAAAATTGGGATACATTTCCAAAATGACCATGATATGGTGCATAGCAGTTTGTTCGTTTATTTCCAACGAGTTTACATTTTCATGGATGAAATAAGAAAATTTTAATTAGTATATATTAGATGTTTAGGTAAACTTACTTTCTTCAGTGAAAAGTCCTTAAAACACTTTAGTAAGCCCTATTAATTTTTAATATTAACATTACATTTGGAGGCAAATTTCCAGAATTTGAATGCAGCTCAGAGGCAGAGCCTATACCTAAAAGCTGAGTAATACAATAAGTTAGGCCAGGGGTGGCAAACCCTTTAAGTCTCATGCCAAAAAAAACCTGTAAACCATAAAAAAAATTTGCATGCCCACCAAAGTTTATACAGGTATCCTCGTTTAATGATCATTCACTCAACAATCACTCGCTTTAGCAATCTGTTTTTGTTAACACATTTTCTCGAACAATGATTGGCCAAAATTTGGTTTAGTGATCGCTATGATGGGCAAAGTTTGGTTTCTGATACTCCACCACAGGTGCATCTCTAACTTCATTTATCTAATCAAAATGGCCACCATGCACAGAAACAAATTTATTCTCCTCTACATAGCTTTCCCAACCTGAGTGCCCCTAAGCAGCCACCCCCTGCACTTCCTTCTTGCCTTGCCAGTGTTTTGAGTCGCTCATGCTTCTGCATCATTGTGTTATTTGCCACCTTTGTGGAGTGCAAAGCAACATTGTGCAGACTGTTTGGTGCTAATTTTGATTGTGTTAAATGGCTCTGAACATTGAAAATGATGAGTAAGCATGTGGCTGCTTCCACTGCATCATCGGGTAAGGCTAAGCTCTCTCATAACTCCTTGACCACGAGAGTGGTGAAGGGGGGCAAACTCCATCGTGAGAGCACTTGGCCTAGCCCAGTCAATCATCTCAACCATCATCAAGAAGGCTCTCGAGTTGAAGGTCTCAGCAGAAAATGTGACTTCTAACATCACCATGAGGATAACTAGGGCACATGATCCAATGATGGAGAACATGAAGCTACTCTCGATCTGAATTGAGGATCAAACTCACCACCACATACCTCTCTCTACCACCATCATTATGGCCAAAGCTGAATCTGTGGGAGGACCTGTGGAAAGACTTGGACCCTGAGAGGACTGCTGGGACTGTTGAGAACCAAGGCCAGAGTGGAGTGGTTCAAGCACTTTAAGGGGGCAGGTGTGACCTGCGCCAACAACATTCAGTCCTCCAGCCTCACTGTCCACAAGCACCATGTAAGAACATATCCCCAATGAACCCATGTTATAACGGCCTCATTTATTGATCATTCACTTAGCAATCACCCACCTGGTGGGGTAACTATTCTATGGAGGTTAGGGTATGGGAAATATATTAGTGAATTAAAACTTTGTTTGAATTGGCTAACTGGAATAGAAATTTGTGTAGACAATAAAAAGTTTGTAATTCTGTGTATCTATATGCCTTTTTAGGCAGTTGATAATGAAGAAGATTACCTCATTAAATTGGGGCAGGTCAGCAGTATTATTGATGAGTTGGATAAGACATGTGTAGCTATTATTGGTGACTTTAATGCTAATGTGCTTAATGATGATCAACGACTAAAAAATTATTTTCATAAATCAAGTCTACAAGGCTGTTTTCTAATTTTCATATTATGTTTATGAGTTATCCCATCAGCCTTGTGAGAAAAAGTTACGTACATCTAAATTGTCCAAACATGAAAACATTTTGAACATCTGTATCATATCTCCCCACATACAACGTCTCTCAAAACTAAACATACCCAGTTCCTTTAATCCTTCCCTGTATTCCAATCTTCTTAGGTTAGGGATAAGCTTGGTTGCCCTACACAGCACACCTTCAAGCATATCAATATCATGTCTAAGGTGAGGGAACCAAGCTTGAATGCAATATTCTAAGTGAGACCTAACAAAAATTATATAAATTACAAATGACTTCCTTACTCTTATAACTAAACATTCCTCTTAATAATACCTAACATTTTATTTGCTTTATTTCTAGCCTCTAAGCACTGCTTAGAAAATTTCAGATCATAACTAACTCCATAATGCCAAGATCTTTTTCTTGTCTAACATCCTCTAACCAGCTCCCTTGCATCTCATGACTAAAGTTTATTATTCTACCAAAAAGCACGACTTTGCATTTTTGAACACTGAATTCCATCTAGCACTTACTCAGCCTTGAAGCAACTAATCCATCAATATCTTTTTGCAGTTTATAAGAATTTTCTATATTTGCAACTAGGGCAACTACTTTTGTACCAACTGCAAATTTAGAAACTTTATTACCTACTCCCATCTCTAAATCATTTAGATATAAAATAAAGTAATGAACCTAAAACTGATCCCTGTAGTCAGGGTTTCGGAGCCAGAGTCGGAGCCGGAGTCGGTGGAGCCAGTGAATTTTGCTTACCTGGAGCCGGAGCCAGAGCCAGAAACCTTGAAAATACGGCTCCATGGTCTGGCTCCGGGCAATATATTGCTACCTAAATTGTTATTTGTTAAATATAGGTTTAGTTGCAAATTATAATTCTTGTAATATATTACGAAAAATGGTACCATAGGATTCTTGGATTTTATGGAGGTGTGGGAGTTGCAGGAATAATCTGCAAATTTCCATTTTTTAACCATTAAATATTTGGGAAGATTTGTCTTAACAACACTTAATTATATAGGTAAAATTTTTTTATGGTGGTGGAGACCTTAGGTAGGTAGGTAGGTACTAACTATTTATCTAAGTAGGTAACTACCTAGATACATACCTAGTAAGGTTGGTCCTTCTGACTTGGATTGAACTATTTTTATTTTTATGTCAATTATCTTGTATTGCTAAATTTCTTTTTTTCAGATTCTTTGTAATTTGTACTTGATTCTTTAATTATAATTATCAGTCTATGACCCTTCATAATGGATAGAGATTCAATAAAGAAGTCTGATATATTCAAGTATTTTACTGAAAGTTCAGATAAGAAACACTATGTTTGTATTTGTGAAGTTTCTGATGCTTCGGGAAATATTTCAACGTGTGGAACTAAAATTACCAAGCTTCAAAGCAAAAAAGCCTGATGTCTCCTCAAGAGCATATAATTTGAAAAGACACTTGAGTCGATTACATCCTGAAATATCAAAAATGATGGAAGAAAAGAAGCAAATGCTTGAGCTTTCAAGACCCAGTACTTCTGCCAGTTCAAAAACTAAAGCAAACCAGCAAAACATTACTAAATTTTTGATGTCTCAAAAAGTCACTATCTCAATGACTACAGATAATTTTAAAAATAGCATAATTGAGTTAGTTGTTAAAGATTCTATGCCTCTATCTATGTTTGAAAAGCCAGCTATGCGCAGTCTACTAGAAGAAATGGCTCAGAAATTCAAGATTAGTTTAGATAAAGACAATATCCGTCATTTAGTGATAGAAAAATCAAAAGAAGAAAAATTTGCTCTCAAAGAGCAATTAAAAGGGCACTTCATATATTTAAAAGTTGATGGTTGCACACGAATACATTATTTTGCCATCAATGTCCGATTTATTGATGATGATAATAAAATCCTCACCCGCACTATAGCAGTAAAAGATACACATGCTCAGCAAACTAGTGACTACCTGCATGATCTAATTATGAGAACTCTGGAAGAGTACGGCATACTGAAAGAATTTGTGCTCTGCATTGTCAGTGATAATGCATCAAATATGATTAAAACTGTTGAGAAGTTGAATGATAATCAAGAGGCAACTTCAGATGATGATATACAAACATTTGGTGAACATCATCATGATTCAACACACACTCAGGAAGGGGCATCTTGTGTAGAAGAAATTGACAGTATTGTATCTGAAATTTCACACTTCTCCAGAATCAACCACATGCGTTGTGGTGCACATACCTTGCAACTTGCTATTTGCGATGGATTGAGAGATAAACATGCTACCTCTCTCATAGGTAAGTTGAGACAGGTTGTAGTAGCAGCAAGAAACCCAAAAGTGGAAGAAATAATTAAAAGACGTGCAGGCAAGGTTGCTATTTTAGATCAACCTACTCGATGAGGCAGCACTTATTTAATGATAGAGCGCTTATTAGAATTAAAACCTGTACTCTTGGACATGGCAAATTCAAATGTGAATCTTTCAGAAATAATGTGGGAACAAGCAAGAAGATTGGAGAGTACTGTACCAGCCATATATAATAACAAAAAAATTTCAAAGTGAAGATTTGACTCCCGGTCAATTTTTGAAAGTGTGGAAATCTTTGATGTATTTTCTTTCCAAGAAAGAAGGCACCATAGCTGATGACATTAAAAGTTCCATGGAAAGGAGAGAAAATATTTTACTTGATAATGAAGTATTGCTTGCTGCTGTTTATATAGATCCTAGATATAGATGCTTATTAACATCTGAATTTATTGATATTCAACATGGTAAGAAATCAAAACATCCTCGTTTAGAAAGTGAACTAATACCACCTCTCAGTCCAATGTGTACCCTCAAATTGCAAGTTGAGGAATCTTTTCCTGAGATTGAAAAATTTGACCGTTCGTCAAAACTGTCTTTTGAACAAGTAATAGAAAGGTATCCTAAAGTTATAAGAGATGTTGCAAATCTTCTAGTAGATATGCCTTCAACACAAGTCAGTGTTGAACGGCTATTTTCAGCACTGAAAATTTTAAAATCTGATTTTAAATTGGACAATTAGTTATATAAATCTAGATATTTATTTTATAATTAACAGAATTTACTATAAAAGAGCCAGAGCTGGAGCCAGACTGTAAAAAATTTCTGCTCCGGAGCCGGAGTCGGAGCCAGAAGTTTTTTTACCAGCTCCGAAACCCTGCCTGTAGTACCCCCCCTTTTCACTTTCTGCCACCCAAATTCATGACCATTTAGAATTACTGTTTTCAGTCTTCTAACCAGCTTGACCTTCATGTGAAGAGACCAACACACAGAACCTAAATGAGGTTAACAAGATTAACCATTTTCCTACCCAATTTATAATTGACTAGTGGTGCACCAAATAGCAGTTTAGCCAAATGCCAAATACCAAATACTGAATATTCGGCTGCCTACTATTTGGTGAATACCAATTATTTGGCCCGAATAGCATTTTTTGCCTACCAAGTATTCGGCCTGTTAAAAACTGACTGACTGGCTTGCTTATTAAAACTGAATATTCGGCATGTTAAATAGGAATAATTGGCTTCAATAAGCTGAATACTAGTTTTTTTTTTAGTTGTAATTTAACCCCAAATGTTCCTTGTGCATTAGGGATACTATAGTGTAGGCTTGCTATTTTTGCCCAAACAGGAAACAGCGTCCTGCAGCTAAGTCCACAAACTACAAAAGGTTGAAAATTTAGTTTGTAATGCAAACTACAGGTTCCTAAGCCTGAAAGGTTTTTATGGGCATGGTTAGGTTAGGTTAAGTTTGTTCAGGTTAGCACTGATTTAATTGAAAATTTGGTATTATTTCAGGTATTATTTTAGTTTTTTTACTTTCATTATTATTTTACTTTTTTTACCTTTTCAGCAGTTCTTACCTAACAATTATTGTATGTATAGGCTTATGGCCTTATGCTTTATGAAATGTCTCAAAGTAGAAGTATAGTATGGAAATATTTCAAACCTTGTGAATGTGATCCAACATGCTGCGTGTGCAATTTATGCAGTGCCAAGGTTTCAAGAGGGGGAAAGACTTCCAAAACTCTCACAACTACAGCAATGTTAAACCACCTGAAAAGTAAACATACTGAAGAACACAAAACAGAAGGGTTAAAGAAATCAAAAGCAGAAAAAAGAGCAGCAACGCCCAGCAACACTGGCCCAACTGAGTCTCCAAAAGTTCCAAAGCAACAGCAAACATTATTTGAGACTAAAGAGAAAAAAAAATTATGGAATATTAATGACCATAGAGCTGTTGAACTTCACAAATTAATTGGAGAGATGATTGCCATAGACATACAGCCATTTTCATTTGTTGAAAATGAGGATTTCAACCACCTTATGAAAAAAGCTTGCCCTAATTATACCATTCCAAGTAGGAGACATTTTTCTGAGAATGTTGTCCCTAATATATATGACAAGTTATTTACTAACATTAAAAATGTAATATCATCTGCAAAATATATTTCCCTAACAACAGATATATGGACTGCCACTACAGCCAACACTCCATTCATATGTTTAACAGCACAGTGGTTGTCTGACAACTTTGAGCATCAAAGGGCAATCTTAAGAGTCAAATATTTTCCGGGAACTCATTCTACCTTAAACATTAGTGAACAGTTGGTGAGCAGTCTGGAGAGTTTCAACATTCCTCTCAATAAAATCTGTGTCATTCTGAGGGACAACGCTGCCAATATGGTTGCAGGACTCAAAGAAAGTGGGTTACCTTCCTTATCTTGTTTTATCCACACCCTGCAACTTAGCATTTCAGATTCAATATTAACTCAGAGGTCTGTAAAAGATATGACTATGTCGAGCCACAGCCAGATGGAATAGTACATACTATATGTTGGAAAGGATATTAGAACAAAAAAAGGCTATTGCTGCTTACAGTGCTGACCACAATGTAACTGATATAAGTTCCTATCAATGGACCATCATCGAGAAGTTAGTACATGTACTTAAACCTTTAAAAGATCTAACGCTGGAACACAGTAATAGAAATTCAACAGCTTCCTTGATCATGCCTTCAATTTTAGCCTTGCAACTATTTTTGAAAAAGGCTGGTAGCATGGACCAAAATGAATTGAGCAACTTCAGTGGCATTTTAACAATGCTTGAAGAATTACTTAAATCAACTAAGACAAGATTTGAATGCTACCTTACCAATAAAATACTGTGCATAACTACATTTTTAGATCCAAGATTTAAATCACAATTTCAGAAGTGCAAAATTGATGAAATGAAAGTGTGGCTCATTGAGAGCATTGAAGAACAATCTACAGGAAGCCCTGTAGATTGACACTGATTCACCTTCAGAGATTAGTAAAACATTTCCCGGATTTTCCAAATATTTCAGTTTAAATGATTGTTTCTTAGAGTTGGCAAAATCTAGTCATTCTAGTGAAAAGGTAGACAAACACACTGATGCAAGCTCTGCACCCTCTACATCAAATATTAGGAGTCCTAAAACTAGTTCTAAAAGACTTGCCATTAGCAAAGAAGTTAACACCTATTTGTCTTTACCTCTTTTGGAAAGATCAACAGATCCTCTAGGATGGTGGAGGCAGAATAAAGCAGGTTTCAAGAATTTGCAGAAGCTCACTCTCAAATATCTTTCAGCTCCCTCCTCATTGGTGGAAAGCGAGAGACTTTTCAGTACAGGTTGAAATATCTACGAAGCTAAGTAAAACAGATTAAATCCAGAAAATGGAGAAAAGCTTGTTTCTGCACTACAACCTTCCTATATACAATTTTGAGTACTGAATCATGCGTGTATTTTTCTCTCATTTTGGTTAGCATATTTGGTTATTTGATTTGATTTTGTTAATAAAGTTGAATAAAAAAGCCATAAAGGCATAGCTATAGCCATATAAGTAGCCTGACAAGTCACGTGGTGGTGATGAAATGCCTTTATTAGAAAAGGGAAATAAATATTTAAAAAAACCATTCGGTGCCAAATATTCAGCAAAAAGGCTGAATACTAAATATTCAGAAAAATGTCTGAATAGGCTGAATACCAAATAGTTACAGAATATGCGATGCATCTCTATAACTGACCCCAATATCCCATGAGCTTTTAATTTATATAGAAGTCTATGTGAAACTTTGTCAAATGCTTTACTAAAATCCAAATAACATCTACATTTCCATCATCTACCTGATCAGTTACAAACTCTTAAAAATTCTGAGATTAGAGAAAAAAGACCTTCCTGATCTAAATCCATGTTGAGAACTTGAAATAAGATTAAAATTTTACAAATGATTTTCATTATTATTATTCTTCAGAATTCTTTCCATTATCTTTCCTTCCAATGATGTTAAACTGACAGGCCTATAATTTCCTAACTCCTTTTTACAACCCTTTTGTAAGTGGGTACAACATTGGCTTTTTTCCTTTCATCTGGTATCTCTGCATAATTAATAGACCAAGCAAACAAAATAGTTAGTGCCTCAGATAAGCTTTCCTCCCCTTCTCTGAGAAACCTACTATATACGAGGGTAATTCAATAAGTATCCGCACTTTTTATTTTCACAATTTTATTTTCACATCTGATAGATTATGAACACCACTTCTCAACATAGTCCAGCAATCTACAAGCTTCCTAATGCTATCACAAAAGAATGTTTTTGGCTGTGTGCGTAGCCAGTAATGTACCACCTCCTTTAGGTCATCATCACCTTGGAATTGCTGACCTCTCAAAGTGTCTTTTAGTGGTCCAAACAGGTAAAAATCCGAAGGTGCCAGGTCTGGACTGTAGGCTGGATGGTTGAGAACTTCAAATTTAAGTTCTTGAAGGCATTTTCTAGTCTTTGCAGCAGTATGAGGGTACAAATTGTCATGTAACAGAATAACACCTTCCGACAATCTCCCTCTCTATTTTGTGCAAATTGCTTGCTTTAACCGATTCCGAAGCATGTCAGAATATGATGCACTTGTTGCTGTAGTTCCATCCTCTAGATCAAGGATTCCCAAAGTGGTCTGTACAGACCCCCAGGGGTCTGTAGGAAGCTTCCAGGGGCTCTAAAAGCTTTTGGAAAAATAGTAACATTAACTAAACTGAATTCATAACTAACTGAATTCATAACTAACTAAATTCATAATTTTTTTTGTGGGGGGTCTATGTCTGTACAGAATTAATATTTAGGGGTCCTTGGTGGTAAAAGTTTGGGAACCCCTGCTCTAGATAATGTTCATGGTTATCATTATCATTATTCGTATTCTGACATGCTTCGGAATGAGTTAAAGCAAGCAATTTGTACAAAATGGAGAGAGAGATTGTCAGAAGGTGTTATTCTGTTACATGACAATGTGCACCCTCATACTGCTGCAAAGACTAGAAAATGCCTTCAAGAACTTAAATTTGAAGTTCTCAACCATCCAGCCTACAGTCCAGACCTGGCACCTTTGGATTTTTACCTGTTTGGACCACTAAAAGACACTGAGAGGTCAGCAATTCCAAGGTGATGGTGACTTGAAGGAGGTGGCGCATGACTGGCTACGCACACAACCAAAAACATTCTTTTGTGATGGCATTAGGCAGGGATGGGGAGTCGGCCAAAAACAACTGACTCCTGAGTCGGTATTTTTAAAAACCGACTCTGACTCCCGACTCTTTCCTTATCATGCTGATCTACAACCTTATAAATATTGGGATGTTTGTTTCGTAGATGGCGTTTCAAGTTTGAGGCTCTAGTTGGAGCATTAGCATGTTTCCCAGTGTAAGCACTAATTTTTGCATTACACTCTTTACCATCCTTTTCTACTTGACAAATAAAAATACTTTCATCCTCATTTAGCTTAAAATATTGAAAGACTGCTGATTTTCTACTAGGCCCACGACTCATTACTAATAGGGGCTAATTAAATTAATAATTAATATATTGCTAATTTTTATATGGTACCTAGTATCCTAAAATAGAAATATGAAATTCATTTGCTAAGATTTACCAGAACAATAAATCAAATGTGGAAATGTGAATCTAGAATTAGTTCAGGAAGATATTTATTTAGGGCAGAGTAGTATTCTGGTAAATTGTTGGCATATAGAAATTGAATCAGAGTCGGGAGTCGGTCATTTTTACCGACTCCTGACTCTTCAAAAAAGCCCAGACTCCCGACTCCCCACCTCTGGCATTAGGAAGCTTGTAGATTGCTGGACTAAGTGCATTGAGAAATAGGGAGACTATGTTGAGAAGTGATGTGTTTACAATCTATCAGATGTGAAAATAAAAGTGAAAATAAAAAGTGCAGATACTTACTGAATTACCCTTGTATATATTATCAGGTCCAGCAGCTTTATTTGACTCCAATGGATGAATCACTTGCCTATCATCATCCTTTCTTATATATGATCAAGAATGCCCAAATTTGCAAAATCTAAAGAATTAAAATAGAAATTATTTAAATTTTCTTCACTAAAAAACAGAACTAAAATAATCATTAAAAATACCAATATCATCCTGATCTTTTTCAAACATCCTTTCATCATGTTCTATTGTGCCAATCCTATCATCCTTTTTATTATACAGTGAGGCCTTGCATAACGAATTTAATTCGTTCCAGAAGGTCATTCATTAACTGAAAAATTCATTTTGCAATGCATTAGTTCAACAGGATTTTCAGTAATTTGTTCCAGAGCCCAAATTTTGACCCTTTTTGCGCTTGTTTACCCATTTTTTAAATGGGTTCACCTTCTTCTGCTTGAATATCCTGGGATTTTGGGAATGATACACAAACATAGGCTTAATCTTCAGGTCCCCTGATGCATTCCCAGCCATAAGTAAAGTAAATCGGTCTTTCATTGGTTTATGGCCAGGCAGTTTGGACTCTTCTCTAGTAATGTAGGTTCTGTTCAGTAACTTTTTCCAAAATAGGCCAGTTTCATCAACATTAAAAACTCGAGGCAAATAATCCTCCTCATCAACAAGTTCTGCAAATTCTATTTTAAATTCCTTTGCTCCCTCAGTATCAGCACTTGCAGCCTCACCATGCCTTATAATGTTCTTAATTCCTGACCTTCTCTTGAAATTTTCAAACCACCCACTACTTGCATTGAATGATTCATATCTTTCAACTGATGCTGGAAGGGATTCCTTAATTTGTTTATATATTTGCACTGCCTTGTCACTAATGAATGCCTTAGTACTGGATTCCCCCTTCATTTCTTTTTCTCTAATCCATATCAGTCTACTTGTAGCATCACCTACTTTAGTTTTCATAATTTCTTCCTTCTTAAAAATCGTCGAAACTGTACTGGCAGGCAATCCATATTCAGCAGCAAGATCTTTGGTGCTCATTCCAGATTCACTTTTTTTAATAATGTCCTGCTTCATCTGGAGACATAGTTTTCCTGGATTTCTTTGGAGCATTAGCAGATGATGATGGTCTTTTAGGGGCCATGACTACACATTTTATAGACTTATAAAGCTAATAAATTAAAATTTAATAGTGAGCAATTGTGTTGTACACAACTGCTCACGACAGCTACCAACCTCCAACTGAACAGAAAATGTGTTATTACGTTTTTCATTACCAAATTCGTTCTGCAAGGTAAAATCGTTACTTAAATCAATGGAGCCTTATGGAGGTAATTCATTAAGCAAAAATTCGCTATTTAAGGCGTTCATTATGCAAGGCCTCACTGTATTTATAAAAAGTAAAGAATTTCATTGGATCTTTATTGCTATTTCTAGCTAGATTTATTTCACTATGCCTTTTGCTCTTCCTAATCAAACTATTTTGCTTATTTCTGAACTGCCTATAATTATCCAAGTCCAAAATACAATCCCTGCCTTTAAATACCCTGCATGACCTTTTATTTTAATAATTTTGGTTATTTCCCTATTCCACCACCAGACATGGGGTCAATTGTTGGGTTTCTATTACTATTACTTTGGTATGTAGGGTACTTCACTCATTTGAAAAGGATCTTTATGTCTATTTAAATGCAATTAGAACAAGCCCTTTATTTCAGACTCAACAGGTACAAACATTATACAAGAGGTCCATAGAAGATTAAGAGATAGTTGTCTGGAGCACTGACTAAGTAGGCCAGTGAATCACTGTGTATAATGAACAATGAACATACAAATACAATGATCCAACCATGAGGTGGTGTGCCAACTATCAATAACATAAGTAAAGCCATCACCAGGAAGACTACACATGGATGAAAGGTTCGTTATAATCTTCACAGAAGGCTTTTAAGTGGTTGCTAAACAAAGAATCATCATTAAGCACATTAGCATTAAAGTCACCAATAATAGCTACACATGTTATATCCAACTCATCAATAATACTGCTGACCTGCCCCAATTTAATGAGGTAATAGATACACAGAATTACAAACTTTTTATTGTCTACACAAATTTCTATTCCAGTTAGCCAATTCAAACAGTTTTAATTCACTAATATATTTCCCATACCCTAACCTCCATAGAAGAGCTACCCCACCAGGTGGGTGGCCTGCAAGGAGACCATCTTGTTTATAGGGGTGCACCAGATATGATATTCAGCCAGTCTGCCAGATACTGTGAAATATCGGGCAGGATATGCCAGATATAGGCCAAGACATTAGAAAATTAACACCTGTATGAAAATCTGCCATAATATGATAGTAACACATTACAAATAATATTTTATATACAAAAAAATGGAAAGCCCTCCAGGGCCCACCCCTAAACCAGTCCACAACACTTTTTATATTAAATCAACACAATACTGATAAGAATAAATAAAATATCTGTTCATCCTTAATGATTACAGTGCTTTTGTGAAGCACTTGGAAATTATATGGAATTCAATCATAAAATGATAAAGTGGCAACATTTATTAAATAATTAAGAGTAGGATTCGACGTGACACCCATCAGTATCCCTGCACAGCTCAAATCGTTCCGCAGCATTTCTAAACACATTCTGGAGCATTTGCGGGGTTATGTTATCTGCAGCAGTTCGTATACATGTACGTAAGTTTTCAAGACTCATAATCTTCATCTGATAGACGTGCGATTTGATAAAGCCCCATGCAAAGAAATCTAAAGGGGTTAAATCTGGTGATCTCGCTGGCCAAGGTCTGTTGCTTCCGCGTCCGATCCAGCGATTTGGAAAACGTCCATTTAGATAATCCTGAACAATTTTGGCATAGTGACAAGGAGCACCATCATGTTGATAGACGATGTAGTAGGGACCACTGATTATCAAATTATGGTAGTTGTGTGTATTAACCTTCATTTCTTTCTCTCCCATACAGGTTTGAATGCCATAACCCCCATAAAATGTAGACCCATAAAATCTAGTCAGAAATGTTTTCTAAGGTTATCACAAAAATGGGTTTTCGTTTAAGAAGTCCTAAAACTTTTGCTTAAATTTACCTTGAATTGATTTTGACTTTCCGGACAAATGTGAGTAAACCATCAAGCATGGTATTGGTCCTGAAATTGATAGGATTGACAATCTTAACAGGCCAACAAACAAAGTGCACAGTGTGACTTGTTATAAGGATAATGTCTGCTGCTGAAACGAAGTTAAGAAAGACAGAAAAAAAAAATGACGTTCATCTAATGCGTTTAACTTCTTGAACTTGAACAATAGTCCCAGAACATTCTGAAAGTTTAAGTGGTGGTATCTGCACGTCAGTTAAGGCCAGGTATAAATAACACCTTGCCCTCCTTTCCATTTAGCTTAGTCAGGGTTGTCTAGGGTATAAATATGGTATGTAAAAAAGAAGGACATTTAAGTTTCAAGATAAGGATTCAGGACGCAACTTATCATTGTTTCTTGATTCATCCCTATTGTAACCTGAAGGAGCTTGTCTTGACCATTGTAATGCAAAGATAGATTGCTTGCTTTGCCTAAGTCCAGTTGTTCGTGACCATGTGTTAACATAGATATTAATATATGTTCTTGTGATTGACACTGTGTACACATTTGTAAATATATATCTTATTGCTTGTCTGCCCACTTACTCTAATGTTTTTGCTTCACCCTGCCTAACCCCCGTTTCTCTGACTTTTTCCTCCCTTTCATGTGTTGTACAGAATGTAACTTCCCTTTTTCCATCAATAAAAATTGTTCATGGTTGTTCCTGTTCTGTTTGTCTTCCAACCCGTTGAGATTACAGTTTGATTGGCTACGGCATTGTCATCGTGAATGTGGTGAGTATTTTTGTTTCATTTTTCGTGGAATATTGGAAGGTCCTGAGGTTGGGTCAGTCTGGTGGGCATTGGGACACTTAACTAATCGCCTTGTTTCTCTGTTCTGAGGATAACGAGATCACGCCTGGAGGGTCGCGTCGAGATCGACGATACTCCTGAAAATTCACCGCATCAGGAATCATTAGGCGTCCATCCTCCCTCAGCCAACGGGTCGTCTTCGGGTGTTTGGTTTTGAAGTAAGTCTTCTCCCCGTACCAGTAGAAAATAATTGCATGATTGAAAAATGTTGTTGGGTGGTTCAAATTGATTCGGACCTTCATTGTTTTACTGGATAACCCGACCGCAACAACGACGGTACTAACAATCCTATCCCGTTGTCTATCAACATGATGGTGCTCCTTGTCACTATGCCAAAATTGTTCAGGATTATCTAAATGGACGTTTTCCAAATCACTGGATCGGACGCGGAAGCAACAGACCTTGGCCAGCGAGATCACCAGATTTAACCCCTTTAGATTTCTTTGTATGGGGCTTTATCAAATCGCACGTCTATCAGACGAAGATTACGAGTCTTGAAAACTTACGTACACGTATACGAACTGCTGCAGATAACATAACCCCGCAAATGCTCCAGAATGTGTTTAGAAATGCTGCAGAATGATTTTAGCTGTGCAGGGATACTGATGGGCGTCACATCGAATCCTACTCTTAATTATTTAATAAATGTTACCACTATCATTTTATGATTGAATTCCATATAATTTCCAAGTGCTTCACAAAAATAGGTCGACTTTATGTACACCCGGTACCTTACCTTACCTTATGAACCTTATGTTGTTTCGTGTGTTGGTCTCTCTTCACACGGAGGTCAAGCTGGTGGCCCCGCCTCTAGGTCTGGCCTGGCGGAGGAGCGAGTTACTTTCTTGCGCTCTCCACCGTACATAGCCAGGCACGCCTGGCTCATCTGGTACTGTCCTGAGCCAAGCATCCAGTCTTTTCTTGAAGACTTCAACTTTGACCCCCGTTACGTTTCTGAGGTCCTTAGGAAGCTGGTTGAAAAGTCTTGGCCCCCTGACAACCAAGCTATTTTCCTTCAGGGTTGAGGAGGTCCCTTGTCGTGCTTTTAATTTGGGAACACTACACATTCTGCCTTTCCTATTTTCCAGTGTTGTTTGAATGGTAATTGGGGTTTAGTTTTTGGTACCAGTTTTTCGATCATTTTCCATATGTAGATTATGATGTACCTCTCTTCTTCTTCTTTCCAGTGAGTACAGATTTAGTTTACGTAGTCTTTCCCAGTAGTTGAGTTCTTTGCAGCCATCAATCTTGGCTGTGAAATGCCTTTGCATTTCTTCTAGTTTATTAGTTTCTTCCTTTTTATATGGGGACGTCAAAACTGAGCAATGTTCAAGTTTTGGTATAATCAGTGTTTTTAGCAGGGGAATCATTACTGTCCTGCGCTTCTCTTGAACGTTCTTAGAACCTGTCCTGCGCTTCTCTTGAACGTTCTTAGAACCTGTCCAGCGACTTTTTGCTTTATTTATCGCTATCTGATTTTGTGTTTCGAATTTCGCATCATCTGTCATTATTATCCCGAGATCAATCACTTTCATGCTTCTCTAAATTTCCTGTCTATCTGGAGCATAATATGCAGTCTGTTTAAGTTCTTCTTTTCTACCATATCTCAAGAGTTGAAATTTCTCGGCGTTGAATGACATGTTGTCTTCTGACCATTTGTATATTTTGTTCGTGTCCCTCTGCAAGGCCTCCACATCATGTACATCGCTGATTTTTCTGCTGATCTTTGTATCGTCTGCAAAGGATGTTACTATACTATTGCTGTTTACTCCGCTGTCTATGTCTGTTAGCATGATAATGAACAGGAGTGGGGCCAGTACTGGCCCTTGTGGTACTGAGCTGCGTACTTCCAATTCTGATGATGATATACCTTGAATTTTGGCGACCTGCAGACGATCACTAAGGAAGTTGTAGATCCATTTTCCCACTTTGCCTGTTATTCCCATGTCTTTAATTTTATGTCCTATTACCATGGTCACATTTATCGAAAGCTTTAGCAAAATCTGTGTATATAACATCGTAGTTGTCATTGCCTTCCAATGCATCTAGGATATTGTTGTAGTGCTCTATTAGTTGTGATAGGCATGATCTACCTGATTGGAATCCATGCTGATTTTCGTTGAATCTTTCCCGTCTCCAGGAAATCATAAATTTTCTGTCTAACTATTCTTTCAAATACTTTGGTGAGGTGGGACGTCAATGACACTGGTCTATAGTTCTTTGCTTGAGATCTGTCCCCCCCTTTATATATAGGGACAATGTTTGCTCTTTTCAAGATGCTCGATATTTCCCCAGTCTCTAGGGATCTTCTCCATATCCAGTATAAAGGTGTAGCTATTTCATTTTTACAGTTTTTAATCAATAATGCGTTCCAATTGTCCGGACCTGCAGCTGAATGTAGTTTCATTTGTTCTATAGCTCTCGCTACATCTTCTGGTGTAAACTCAAAGTCTGTTATATACTCTCCTTGCAATTCCTCTTCAAAGAATGCATTTATGTCAGGTATCGCTTTGTCACTTTTTGGGGTACTGAAAACTGATTCATATTGAGCTCTCAATGTATCAGATATTTCTTTTGGATCGTCGGTTAGTTCATTATTTCCCATCCTTAAGGGCCCAATAGCGGCGCACATTTTTGTTTTCCTTTTTGCATAGCTACAGAAGTATTTTGGATTTTCCTTTATTGCTTCTACCACCTTTTTCTCTTCCCTCTCTGTATGGTCCTTAATCAGGGCTTGTATTTCCCTATCGATACCCTCCAGTTTTTCTTTTATTATTTTCCTGCCATTATCTCTGCAGTTTCCTAACCACCTCCACTCTCTTTCTTTTGCGGAATAGTCTTCTCTTTTGCCTTTCTAGCCAGCTCTGGTATAATCAGCCAGCCGGTATAATCAGAGCTTTTTATAAAAATGTCTAGGCATTAAATTTTTTAAAAAGAGTAAAATATTGCTAGACCCCTGCACTTGCTTTCCATTCCTTTCTCTCTTTTTTCCTTTATTTTCAAAACAATACAAAACATTACAAGCTTGACAAATGTAAAACAATACATTGAATACAATATAAAATGCCTGGAATGAAATCAATGAACGGAGGGCAGTATTGTGTAGGTCAGATGCCACCATTCAGCCTGGAGGTCTTCAGAATAAAAAAAAACTCCACAGTGATTTAGAACTTTTTTCCGTTGTGGTGCAGAAACAAGAGCATTTCTCCTCTTTTAGGCAATATTCGGGATTGCCTTGCTTCATAGATGTTTCCATATTCAGAAAACATTCTCTGAAAATACAGAGGATGCGGGTGTGCAGAGAAGCTTTGAAACAATAGTTTCGAGGAGGAAATTGGTGGTCCTGCTTCCAAATTTGAACTGGACAGCGTTTCCTATCTACAAGAGGTTCAGATGCATATCAGTCTAACTCCCCTGCAATCAGTAGAACAGGAGCAGTCTTTTTTTCAACCTTTCTTCTCTTGTAACTTACTTCCCCAGATTGCTCTCCTTTTGTGATCTCCATAAAACACGCTTCAAGAATGTCCTCTTTGTCTTTCCTCTTTCACATAGGAGAAATGGAATTTGAGCTTCTTTCGCTTCCACTTTCATTACCTTCACTTTCATTAGAATCATTACCACCTTCGTCATTTTCAATACTTATGACTTCTTCAATCAGCCAGGATTTAGCCTGCTCTTTTTGATCTTGTTGAAAGAAAGATTTACTTATACCACAGATCTATTGCAGTCACAGTCACATAAGCCCTGTTTTTAATTATGTTCAGACTTCCCATCATGACTCTCCAACAACAAACGTGCTCAAAGAGAAGTCAGGAGTTCTCTCTCTGTCATTTGAACACCTTGGTCATCATGGCCAATCTTTGAAAGAAATCTTTGTAAAATACAAATGCTTGGGATTACGGAAAACAAAGTTGACTTTTCCAAACTCATTTCCTTAGTTAGTTGGAAGAATGGTTTTAATATTTTAAGGAGATTTCATATCAGTGTCCACTCGAAGGATGTGATGGTAGGTAATTCACTACGATCAGCCAAATACAGTTGCACTGGAATTTTTAATTTATATAATCTTTCTAGCATCAAATATGCACTGTTCCAACGTGTTGGGACATCTTGAACCAATAGGAGAGGCTCAAGATTTTGCTGCACTTGAATGTGTTTGAAATTGTTACAGGCCAAAGGAGAATGATTAGAGTTAGTTGCAAGGCGGCAACTTTTTGCAAGGATATCAATTACACTCCTCTGAACCATAATTGAGTCACTAATAACCAGTTGGAGTAAATGAATGCTGCAGTGTATTGATTCTATTGAAGGTATTTCAGCCAGGTCACTACCAGGAGCCATATTACTAGCTCCATCCCTCACCAATAAATTCCTCTTATTTGCATCAAGATCCTAACTATCCCACACAGAGCAAAACTTTTCAAATATATTCTTGCCAGTATGCAACTGAGAAATGAGAGGCATGTAGCACAGCATCATATCTTTCAAAATCTTTACCTATCCAGTGACCCAATAATGATATAAAACTTTCTTGAGAGGTTGTGCATGTTCATATATCTGAAGAAAAGCTGATATGCTTTACTTCTTCCAGCTTCTGAGCAATTTTAGACGAACTCATTATAAAGACGAGGAATTATAGAATCAGAGAAGTACCTTCTGCTCGGTAAGAGATATCTGGGTTGGAGGTAGGCCATTAGATCAATAAAACTATCATCTTCAACTAAAGTAAATGGCTGGTTGTCCAAAGCCATCATGCCAATTTTAGTGAATCATCACAGACATGGACTCATGGAGTCATCGATGTCCCATATTTTTTTAGATGAAAAGCTTTCCTCTATAGTATTGAGATCTGCTTACTCATTTGGTCCATTTTCTTTTCTTTCAGAGTACTACCAGTAGAAGTTGATGGTCTAGCCCGTATTCGATCTATGCCTATTTCCTTTGATTCAGTCGCAGCTATTCTTTTTGTCATTTTTGTTTTTGGCTTCAGCATACTCTTTTGGTTGATTAATCTTCAAATAATTATGAAAAGGTGTTGTGCTAAAAGACTTTTGGCCACCTTTCTCCGTCCCGCATTTGATAATCTTTTGGCAAATATTACACTTTGCAGTGATATCACCAGGATCATTTATTGTATACAGTGACCACACAAAACTTGTCATGATTAATACTTAATAGTTCAATACAACACAAGAACCTGAAAGAGAACAAAACAATTAAACATCTGAATATACTTAAATTATTATTTATCTTATATTTGGGGGGGCACTTGCCCTCAATGCAAAACAAAACATAGCAATACGAGTGTAAAAATAATACAGTACCTAATAATATACATATATCCAGCCGGATAGATATGGCCATATCCGGTATCCAGCCAGATATGAAAAATTCATATCCAGTGCACCCCTACTTGTTTATCTCTGGTGGCCTCCCCTATCCCATGAAAGTTACTGGACAGGCTATTCAGGTCCTTTAAGTCCTGTTTCCATAGCCATGTTTCCTGCAGACAGAGAATATCAGCATCCTCCAACAACTTATCAATTATGATCCACCTGTGTTTACTGTTATTGCCTAAGCTTAGGCCTCTACAGTTATAAGAGATTACCTTGAATGTTGCAATTATGAAGATGCAGAAGTTCTGCCAGCCATCTGTACATGTTGAATTCCACTAATACCAAGCACAACAGTTACAGCATTAGACCCAGCTGGATTTTCCTCCACAGTACGACGCATAATGTCTCCATTATTACCTTCTCGAACACTTGCAAGAGGGACTGCAGGCACTTTTCTTCCCTTCTTCTCAGAACCACCCTATATTCCAGCCATTCCAGCCATACTGCTGAATCTATAAATACCCCTGGATCATCACAGACTGCTGCAACTTGAAAGGAACTGTATGTAGTCCATCTGGAGTCAATTTTCCTACATTTAACCTGAAGGTTCACTTTATCTTCCACAAATGCCTGCAGCTCCTCAGCCATAAAATCAGGTTGACATAGAGACAAAAATGTTTACGGTCTTCATTGGTACAGCCATCATATGATCTGTTTTGGCAGCCCCTATGATACCCTGCTGTTCTCTGCCAGCCTTTGTCACAGGCTGACTCCCTCTAGCTAGTGCATGAGTGGGACCAGACCCCCTTGAGGGACCACCACCATTAGCTGCTGCAGTGGTTGCAGTTCTCAGATGGGCCACTTGCTTCCAGCCCCTCCTTACCACCATTGTACAAGATGCCACCTCATCATGACCCCAACCTGTATTCACAGCATCCTGATTCACGAAGGCCCCTTGGGGGTACCCTGCATGAGATAGTATTTAGCTGGCGATGTAGCAGTGTCTAGATTCATGGACCCAGAATAAGGCTGAGAGGCAGAAGGCTCTGCACTCATGGACCAAGGATACAATGGACTATTATCTATTACTTTGCCTTCTATTACTATTACAGCCAAAAAATTATGATCTATTATTTACCATTACTTGAAAAATCCTGTAATAGTCTATTACTATTACCCATTAGTATTACCCCATGTCTGTCCACCACAAACATTTTCTCATCTTATTATTCCTAACAGTTCTGAAAAGAATACACCTACAATGTACAATTTAGGGTGCATCAGCCTATAAGGGGTGAAATTTCGAACTTCGGATATTGATTTGGCCCTATGATATTATGGTTACAATCCCCAACAAACCTTCAGTGTCCACGTTTCAAGCTGTTCTGACAATATTTAGTGGGTCCACCTCGAAGATAAAAATTTGACAATTGTGGAATTTTATGGTTTTACTAGAAAATCTTTGTGTAAGCGTTGTAGATTTTGTTTGAAAAAAAATTGTAAATATAGTTAGTTTTAGGCAAGTTTTAGCCTCAATTCATGAAATTATCTGTCTTTTTAGACTTTTTTTTTGTATTATTCTGAGAATCATGAAGTGAGTTACCAGGATGCGGGACAAGGACCCAACTTGCCAAGCATCCCACCGACCACCACCACCTATTAAAAATGGTATTTCATGATAAAATACTTTTAAAAATTGATTTATTGCTTATTGATATCTTAATTCTTCTTCTTTGTCCTTTGTTCTTCTAAAACAGATGATAAAGAAGCTTCTCTCTTTCTCAAATTAGGAGTGGCTTTTCTGTCAGCTTCTACAACTTGGAGAACATTTTGAAGATGTTCTTCAGTCCTTGCAGCCTCATAAAAGTCACTGCATAGTTTTACTGCCCTCTCAGAGCCATCATTTATGACATTTATAGCCAAAAGTTTTTCTTTGGAAGATATAAATGATGCTGTTGTTTTCCATTCAACAATCTCAACCATTAAAAAATCATAGTCTAACTGTAGTGAAGAGAATATGAACCATGAGTTTTTGTCAACCAAGTCAGCTAGTGTGGTTTCCGATCGTAGATTGGTAGGGAAATTAGGCTTTCCAAAACTAGATCCATGTCTACCTTCTGGAACCACTGTCTCAATCTTGTGTGGTTTATAGGAAAGTAGATGGTTTGTTATAGCACAAAGTTCATTTTTTGGAACCAAATCGCTGAACAATACAAGAGGAATCATCTCTGATGAAAGGTACCAGAGATGACATTTCAAAGATGTTAGAGCACTTTTTGCTATTTGCTTGTTTACTTCCTCGTATTAAGAAGCTTTTTGTAAGGCTGCAAATCGTGCCATGGTGCATCAAAAACTGAAGAGCAGGTCATCCACCATGGGTAGTAAATCAGTGAAATGAAGGTTGCAAAGTCTCTTAGTTTCAGAATTTGTTGCTTGTTTGTGATTGTTACTGAAGGTAGTTTCAAGATATCTTCTAGTAATGCAATTTTTAGAGCATATATTGCTTTACTCATCCATCTGGCTCTATGTATAGCACCAGGTTGCTGAAGGGTTATATCCTTATCACTATGTCCTGCATTTAAGTATAACACAACTAAGTCAGAAAATTGTTTGTAGTCATATCGTGTATGTTGCTTTTCTATATTACTTATTTGAATTGCATAATCAATCCATTCCTGAAGAATCTCCTGGACAGCTTTGGAGTACTGATTGAAGTCAATTTTTTTTCAATTTTTCATCCTTGGAAATCCACAAACTTTTCTCGAAATCTGTTAAAGACATTAATTTCTGGTCCACTCGAAGTTTCTACTTTCATGTCCTGAAACACATGACTCATAATAACTTCAACATGATGCCTGCATGCAGACCATAATAAAGGCCATCCAATCTCTTGTTGGATAGTTATGCATGCAGCACTCATGTCCCGTGTTGGTTGCTGTAGTGTCGAAAACCAAGTTCACTATTGAATCGGAGCAGTTCCACAATTTCAGTAGCTTCATAACTTCTTCAGTCAAGTTTTTCCCAGATTGGCCACTGCCACCAGCACTAGGATGATATGATGGAATACCAAGTAGTTTGAGATCCATTGAATTTCCAACTGATACAGCTAATCATTCTTCTGTAACATATTTATCCTGCAGAGTAGAAATTATTTTCGAATCCCAATGAAGAGAGGCCAATTTAGGAGGATTCCAGGATTTTTTAATGGAACTTGAAATTTTTTGGGCTACTTCGCATCTTGCTCTATCAGCTGTAGCATATGAAGTTGCCACTGCCTTAGTGTTACCACCACATTCTTCAACAAAAGCTTTTGTGAATGCAGCCTGTTGTGCCAGAGTCATTTTCATTCTTGATGCCAAAGAAAAGTTTCAGTTTTTTCAGAATGTCATGAGGAATGATAGCTTGAGTACCTAAACAGACTGTTGACTGCGTGGATTTTCCATCTTTTTCAGCTCCATCATTAGCTTCTGACTCACTCTCAATGGTAGTTATATCGCTTGTGCTACTGCTTTCTAATTCAACATAACTGCAAGAAGCTTCAGTGTCTCTCAATTCCTTTTCTTTTCTCGCATTTTCTTCACATTTTCGAAAATTAATGCGCTTCATTTTGGATGCTAAAGTTTGATCATGAGCTCCAAAAGAAGCAATTCTATCCCCTTGCATAGATTGAAGAAATTGTATATCTTCTGGATTACTCATAATTTTTTTGGCATTTTTAATCCACAGTGGAAAAGTCATTTTAAGTTGCATTTCCATATCTTCTAGTCTTGTCTTTGTACTTTGTAGCTCTCTTCTTTTCAATGGAATTTCTCTCAGTTTCGCATTCTTTTCTGACAACGAAATTATTTTCTCACGTGCTTTTTTCTCAGTAATCATTGGTATGTTGGCTTTATTGTAGAATGGTTGAATTTCTGTTAAAACAATTTTAGCTATATCTTGCTTAGTTCTTCTCTCTTTTAGACCCTGTTGCTGGTGAAATAGGAAACATCTAAGAACTTGTTCACTTGTTGGCAAGCAACATCCTACAATCTTTGCATCATTATTTGTGATGCCAGGACCTAATCCAAATATACAGGTTTTTTCGTGTTTTTACATCAACTTTATCTGCACCACTTGAACAAGTTTTACCACTAGAAGTGGCTTCACTGGCTTTACCACTATTATCCATTATATCATATATCAAGTATTATCACCAACATATATCAAAAATTGACCTGTAATAGAAACATAGATTAATATTATAGTAGTCTACATGCCTGAAAATAAGAAAAAATAGCTATAGGTACCTATTTCATGATGGCAAATGATGTTTATTAATAATAGCTATGGCTTAAACACAAGCAAACTAAACATACTAGGCCTATAGTACCTTAAGGATCATTCAATTCAATAAAATAAAGGTATATGTGAAAAAAATAATTTAAGGCAATTTATCCCAAAAATTGTCATTTTTGTAAAAGTTTAGGAGCTAGGTGGACCCAGTAGATATTAATCAATTGACCTGAAATTTTGCATGTGAATTTTTTTTAGGGAATGTAACCATAATAATGTAGGGCCAAATCAATTTTTGAAAGTTGCCATTTTTTATGCACCCTAAATTGTACATCCTCAAAAATTTCTTTGAATCTAGACCACATCACAATAGCATTTTTATTGGCAAATTCATTATCCTACTTTATTGAAATGAACAACAACTGAAACTTATTGTAGTCACCCTTTGAGAAGCAAGGAAGAAGATAGTCATTGTTGACAAGATTGCTATTTAATTCTATCTCAAAAAATATGATCAAATGGTCACTATTCCCTAATGATTCTCCAACTGCAAGTTCCCTAACTCATGATCAGTGGAAAGAACCAGATCTAAGATTGCTTGATCCCTACTTGGTTTGTCTACAAATTGCATTAGAAAATCATTATAGACAATGAAGAAGTTACCTTTCATATTTCCTTCTTGAAAGGCTCCAGTCTATATGAGGCAGATTGAAATCTCCCATAATTAATGTTCTAGCACTACAACCTTTATTTATTTCTTAATTACATTGTCATCAACTAATTTTTTTTGTTACGCAGGAAGGAGGAGCTATGGGTAAATGACCACAAATGCACCCACCCACCCATAGAAGAGCCAAAATCAAGGTCCAGGGTTTTCAAGATGCCTAGAGACACTGTTTGAAAGATTCAAGGTCATAGATAGGAAGAAAAATGGATTGAGGAAGATTGTTCCACACAACCCAACTGCTACTACCGAAAATTAGCATTCTTTATGTTATCACCCGGGGCATTCCAGGAGAGATCACCCAATGCATGTCACCACTCTGACTCGGATTTTGATGAAAATTGACATATGGGGTTCTTCCGGGTGGCGATTTCACTGGTCAAAACAAAAAAGTTCTATGACCCATAGTTTTTGAGATAGGGGCACCCAAAATCTTGGGGGCCCCACTTTGCCACCTAACTTTAATGGGCAATAACTCCCAAACATCTTACTGTAGACCTATAAAACTGTACATTTTTAGAATCAGCATGGAGAGATCTATTAAATGATATGACATTCAAATGTGAAGAACAATAATTAAAATTTTCCACCCCTTTTTTTATTTTTGTTCGCAGTCCACGCAAGTCGACAAGAATTGCATCACGAGAGTTACAGATACCTCATTCGACATTGCATGATGTCTTGCGTAAATGTTTGAAGTTGCATCCTTACAAGTTGCAAATCTTGCAACAGATTACGCAAGAAGATAAGGTCTCCCGTAAGGAATTTGCAGACTCTGCTTGACAGAGTCGACCAGGACAATGCGTTCTTGGCAAGAATCATGTTTTCGGATGAGGCAACTTTTCATGTTTCAGGCAAGGTAAACAAACAAAATGTGCGCATATGGGGGTCACAAAATCCACATTGCATAGAAGAGCACATCAGAGACAGGCCTAAAGTTAATGTGTGGTGTGGCCTGTTACATGATCGCGTGATTGGACCATTTTTCTTCGGTGAATCAACAGTGACCTCCAATACCTACCTGGACATGTTGCAACACTTTGTCTATCCACAATTGGAAGCACTGCATCCACGCACCATTTTTCAGCAAGATGGCGCACCACCACATTGGGCCTTGATCGTCCGTAAGTCCCTGAATGAGACATTCCCAAACAGGTGGATTGGCCATGGAGGTGCAATTCATTGGCTGGCTAGATCTCCCAACATCACACCCTGTGATTTCTTTCTTTAGGGATTCGTCAAAGATCTTGTGTACAATACGCGGGTGACAGACATTGATGATTTAAAGGCAAGAATCACAGCTGCTATTGAGCGAATTCATGTGGATATGCTGCAGCGTACATGGCAACATTTGGAGTATCAATTCGATGTTTTGCGAATCACTGATGGTTCACATATCGAATGTTTGTAACAACATTAATTTAATAAAAGAAACTTTTGAAAATACAGATTCTAAATAATCTTGTTTAAGAATTTTACGTGTGTTATCAAGAATTTTATTAAAAGATGAAATTGTACAGATAATGTTCGGACACACTGAAATTTCTAAAAAACTTGTCAACTTGGTATCAGAAAAAACTTAATGAGAATCTCTCTAAAATTGGACAACACTGGAATTTCTACACTTCATGGTTGACTTTTAATAACAGCCAAAAATTGTACAGATAATTCTCGGACACCCTGTATATATGTATA